>OZ010594.1:54746082-54928582 GCA_963932145.1 Acanthosepion lycidas | reverse complement strand
GACATTTTTTTTCTGCAGTAGACCAGTTGCCATTCACGTCTATAGAACCAGGTCTGTCCTGCTATTTACCCATAGGTGGGGGGAGAAGAAGAGGATTCATACCTTTCCCAAAGGTATTACCATGTAAGTGAATGTAATGGATTTGACTGGAATTCGTACTCGGCTCTCCAATTCCTCAATCTGAGCCATTATCTATTATTTCACAGCAAAACAAGGCTCAATCACTTAATTTTTAAAAAAAATGCACATTTCTTATTAGTACTTTTCAAAGTCCATTTCTGCTAATTTCACTTTTATGGCCAAAATGTAAAAATATAATTTTTAAGCAATTGATGCATTTTATAAGCAAACATTATTTCTTTATGCTACAAACATGACATTTAATAGTTACACATATTTGAGAAGACATCCCAAAGTGAAAAATAAATGGACATGTTTACTCAAACATCTATAGCAATTAAATATAATGTTTGAATATGTTGAATTCATTAAGTGTATAAAATATATACATATACTCTTAAACGCTTGTGGAACTCCAGCTCCATGCATTCCACCCAACTTTAATCAGCAAAAATTTAAATGCAATGTCAATTGCTATTTACTCTCCTCCTGATTACTCTTTCCTCTTCTTGCTCATTATTAATACTTCTGGTCCTAATTCTTCTCCATCCTGTAACACCTTGTATCTTAGTGGCCTTACTGCCTTGTATGAGGTGATACCAATAATAAAAAAAAACACCTATATACTACATATTTATTTATATAGCTAAATTTTTCTCTTTTAATAAGAATAAGCTGGCACAAAGTCAATTTTTTCATGAAAATATAATTTGAAAATATTAGCAACATTTGGTAAACAGTCATTTTATTATAAAAACACTGACTTGCATAATAAAATCCGAAATTCTCCTGAAATCCTAGCAATTTTCATGCTTATTGATTCTTCTTCTATATCCTGTGACACTTCAGGACAATGGTGATCATGGATCTCCACCCTTTCCTTTCGTTTGTAGCTTTGAATACATTTGTTTATTTCTCCTATACCTTGTCCTGCCATTCATTTACTCAATGCATTGTTTTCCTTCTTGACTTTAATCTGTCCTGTTAGTATCAAATTTTCCAAGCCATTTCCTATGTATGTGCCATAGACATTTCAACAGTCTGATGCTAACTATAAGTATCCTTTCTGTTTTAATTTTCTCTAAGACTTAATTGTTGCTCAAATGTTCAGTGTATGGAATCCTCAAAATCCTTCTGTAGAACCACATTTCTGTTGGTTGAAGTTTCTTCTTCCTCTGAGAGGAGATTGTTTGATATTCACTACTATATAGGAGGACTGATATTATGTAAAAACTTATTGATGAGTTCACTGAAAATCTTATAATCCTGTTTGTTATTTGTGATCATGCTTAATTGGTGCTACATAGAAGTAAGGAGTTCCAGATATAATTATTCTTAAATGTAACAGGGTAACCAAATATTTTTGATTTCGTCCAACTTTTATTACTTCAAAGTAACAACTATAACAGTGTTTGAAATAATAAGTGTCAGATCAAAAATGAAACCATTAATTCCTTGGAAACTGTTTTGTTTAGGTTTCAGATATGAAACTTTTGAGAAAATAATCTGCATGAAGATGACGTGCTTTCTTTAAAAACAGAGGAAATAAAACCTTGCAACCTGCTTCATGACCTTGTGGTAAAGGACACTGGACCAAACAATGGTTTTTCCACTACAAGGTGGAATGTAAGTTTGATCCCTATTGGTGAAGACATTTTCCTTTACGAAGGTTTCTTCAATGCACAGACCAACAGATGTAATACACACTGCTTAATAAATAAAAAAAGTGGATGTCTATTTCAAAAATGAAGTATCTACTATAATCAAATCAGAAGTCATAAAATCCATTTCTTTCTTTCTTACTTTTTTTTTTTTTAGTGAGTTTCACCCTGTACAAAGCCCACAGGTCCACTTGAAGTACAGATGGTTACATTAAGAGGCAGTTTCTACAGATAGAAAAGCAAGATAATGGTTAACTCTATACTTGGACAAAATTGTAGTAATCGGGGGAACATCCTCTTGGGAGTTAGTTCCACAGAGCAGTGGTTCATAGGAAGAAGCTGTTCGAATGGAACTTACTTCTCACTGATGGAATACTGAGAGAATGTGGGTGGTTTGCTAAAATGTGAGTAGTGTGATGGTTACTAGCCATGAAGGCTAAGACTGTCAGAACCAAGGAATGTAGTTCATCCAAGCACTTGCCATGGAAATAGTGTTAAATCTGTGAGAGACTTGCCATATCCTGCCTGTGTGATAGAGGTAGGAGCATGGAAAATTATTTATCACCCACACAAACTCAGAGATGCTTCTGAACTCTATCGAATCTGATAAGTAAGGACTAGGCAGCACCTTCCCAAATATGACAAAAGTACTCCATTTTCAGCCTGATTTGTCTCTTGTAAAGGTAGAGAATAATGTGAGGAGTCAGGCACTTACTGAAACTCACCATTTTACCTGGATCTTTAGGAATTGATTGTATGTACAAGTTTCATTTGAAGTTAGGTGAGATTTCAAGGCTCTCTCTCTCTCTCTCTATATATATATATATATATATATATATATATATATATTAGTGTTTCAAGGATGACCTTTGTTCATAAATTAAAAATAAAATCACAAACAGGTATTTTTTATTTTTCATCGTTTCACTTGACGCAAGGTACGGAAGCTAGTATACAGGGGGTCACACGGAGTGAAAATGACAGGAAAGAGGATTAGGGAGGATTGAGGAAATGACAAAAGATGAATGGGATTCAGGAAGAAAAGAGATGGAAACTGTTGTTGCATTTAAATTTTTGAAGATTGTAGTTATCAGGGAAGCAAGTAAACAGAAGGGAGTTCCACAGGCAAGAAGTACAAAAAAAGAAACTGTTATTGCTTTAATGATGATAATTAAGAACTTCAACTAATCATATTTCTCTAATATGTAATCGACTTAAAAAAATAATAGTTAAGTAAAAAATACCAAGAGGGAATTGGAAGTACTTTACGACTATGACAAGTTTAAGTGAGTAATTTTTTCAAAGGTTAATTTTAAAAGTCATTACCGAACTGAATTTTCCGTACTCCACACGACAAATGAGAAAGGACAGAACAGAAACCCAAGAAAAATGTTGAACAAATAAGTGAATAAGAATAAAAATTTGAAAATACAGTTCAGTAAGTCAGTAATATTAAAAGATAGAGAGAAAGCATTTAAGAGCAATTTAAAATACAGGGGGGAATAATTTGGCAGTCGGGAGTTATTTCTGTTCTTTTGGAGGCAAATTTCAGAGAAGAAATTCAGGGATACTTTATAAAGAGTAAATAAATGAAAGAGTAAGAAAATATTTTTATTAGGTAATGATGGAATAATAACAGTAAATAAAAAAAACTTGACTGCAAATAGCAGTTAAATAAGAAAGAAATTATTGAAAACAAAGAAAATATTTCTGTCTTATTTTTGAGCAGAATTACTGTAACTGTTTACACTATTTACATTGTTTGAACTGTTGTCCTCGTTTTTGTTGCCATATTCATCATGTTTTGGATGTTGTATGCTCCCATCTCCTTCAGTTGATTGGAATTCCAAACCTGTTGTATAAGAGTAAGTGTCATTGCTGACACTGTGGTTTGAAACTAGATCGCGAGTGAGTAACACAGGCAATTCTATTATTAAGTAGATCACGTGATCATAAAGTAAGTGATTATATAGGAAGTAGTGTGATCACTATAGAGATTACTGTTCACTCTTCTTGTCTATCTACTATTGCTATATGTTCACTCTCTCTACTCTACTACTATATGGATTATGATTCTCTTTCGATCATTATTTTTTTTTTTAAGCATTACACCCCAAGCAAGGTGTGAAGCCACTAGGATGCAGGAGGTTGCAGAAGATTTGGAGCGAGAGCAGATAGGAGTGAAAGAAGAAAGGATGAGGAGAAGGATAGTGGATAGATCAAGGTAACTGGAGATGTCGATTGACATTACAAATTGAATACTTGGAGATTATAACTCTCAGGGAAACTGGAATAGGGAAGGGTGTTCCATAGGTGAGAGGTGCGAGGTATGAAGCTATTGGAGTAGAAGAGATGGCTACATTTAAAAGTTTCTACAGTGAAAGGGTGAGAGCGAGATGCCAGCCTCATAGGGTGCTTGAATTCATGAAGTCTGGGAACCAGTGAAAGCAGCTCATCGGAGCAATTACCATAAAAGTACTTGTAAAAAAGACAGAGAGAGGCGATGGTGCATCTGTGAGAGCAATTACTACTGGAACAAGTATTAATAGTGTGGATATTATGGGAAGGTGTTACTACTAGTACCGGCGTCTACAAAGTCTTCAATATAATGATCATTTTTGGAAGTGATAATGAGTTTTTGCTCGACATAGCAAAAGAGACAAGCAAAAATGTCAAGCAACACAAAACCCTTTATTTCATCCACTAGGGTAGATAGTTCTAGAGAGCATAGAAAATATGATACAAACAAGACAGAGGAAAGCAACACATAACCGACCTGCAAGTGTGAGTGACTGGATGACCAGGCAATGTTTGGGAGAGATGGCAAAAAGTAAAGTTATTAAGAGTGACAAATGACAGGAAATCGTGGAGAGCCATGATCGCCAACGTCTTTAAGGGACACAGCACATAAAAGAAAAGTCAATGTTACAAAACTGCTTTAATTTTAAGATACTGTCAGACTTTATTATGCATGTCAAAGTTTTTACAATAAAACAGCATCCCCGCCCAAAATATTGGCCATGCAAAAATATATTTATGATTACTGAATGTAGTTTTTAGTGTTTCCAAAAGATCTTTGTTCGAATAATGTCTTCCATTCTTATGTATATCTTTTTCAATGATAAACCACAAGTTGGACTAATATCTTGAATTTCAGGATCATTATATAAATTTGGCATTTATAAGTTTCATCATTTTTATAATTTTTCTGATTTTACCTCGTTTTTTTTCCCCATCAATTGAAATTTCTTCAGATTATGAACCCATCATCTTTGTACAGTCCTATGTCTTTTTGGTTAATAATTCTAATTAATGTGAGTAATATATATATATATATATATATATATATATATATATATATATAAAAAAACAACCAATTCACAGGTTTCCATTTCATTATAGCCTCCCTATGGTTACATCAAATGCACATTTTGTTCCCTTCTTTAACCATGCTGATTTGTTGCTGAATAGTAGTGATTTTCAACTGTGTTTTATAATTTTTAGTTAGTGGGGGGTTACCCTCTGCACTGGATGCAGCTTATGTATTCTAGATTCCATCTGACTGGTTAACTTATATGTTGAACCTTGCTAAGCTCAAGAAAAGCATTGAAAAAACAACCACAAACTAGTTCTCCATGATGTGAGATTTATCAAAGTAAAAGATAAAAAAAATAATGATTAAAAAAAATTAATTTAAAAAGATAATTTTAAAAAGAAATAATTTTGAATAAAAATGGAAAAAGTACTGACTAGAAAAGTGCTATTATGGATGAGTAAAATCCTAAATCAATCTTCATGTTTTGCTTTTTACAATTATAATCAGAGCATAAATATTCACACCAGTTTGGTTAAAGGAATTTCCAAATTCATCAAAAGATAAAAAAAAATTGCTAAGTAATCACAGTGATATCAGCACAGTTCTGCCATTTGCATCTCAAAATGAAGTTCCTAGCCTAAAATTGGCAGAGTAATGAAGAATAGGAAAAACAATGGAATATTTGCTTAAGCAAAAATGCTAATATTGACAAGAAGGAACAATAGTGTAAATGCTTCCAGCAAATTTTGTGTATAAATAAGAGCAAAATAAATAGGTATTCTATATACTATCCACATCTATTATTTTCTTTATTCATGTCTTTTTTCTTTGTCATCTTTTTTTTTTCACAAAGTATGACTCCTGCTGATGCTAAATGTAATATCAATGTAGCAAACACATCCCTTTTGACAGGTGAATGACATACCATCAAGAGAAATGTCTTAGCTGCAAAGCAATATGATTGTTTTCTGTGTGTTTTGATATATAGCAAATATATAGAGACAATGCTCGAGTCAAGTCTCTGACACATAAGCCTCTGAACAGCACCCTTGGAGCTGGCATACAAGAAAGAAAAAAAAAATAGAAAATGGAATAGACCTGATGGAAAAACCAAACCACTTACTCAAAGTAAATTTCCTTTAAAAAACCAAAAATATAAAATGGCAAAAGCCCTTCTCTTTGCATTATCACAAAAGCAACTTATAACCTTCAAGAGAACCCATATTTTATGAAAATGTTAGCGCTGTAAATTGTTTGTCCTTTTAAATTTTATATGATCAAGCAAAAATGCAACTCTTAGATATGACCAGCTAAAAAGCATCAATAAAGAAAGAAATTAAATTTTCTTCAACTTAAGTCTAAATGATTAAAACTTGAACTTATCAATTTAATGTATTTGAACTTTCCTTATTTCCAATATGCTTTCATGTTTTTTATGTAAAAAAATGTTTAGAGTGAATCTTTCATCTCGATTGAAAAGAACAAAATAGAAAAGACGATTTTGATAGAGAATAAAAGAGAAAACTTAAAGCAGATAGACTAAATCCTTAAAAGATTCATTTATAATTTTTTATGCTGTTCAGGAAGAACAGAAATAATGAATGGATTACAACTGTGAATTTGATTGATGACATATTTTCTTTTATTATTTTCAAACAAAAAATATCCTGTGTAATGAAATATCAATTTTAAATTAAAAATCAAGTTAACAAAATAAATCTATGAACACAAAAAGGAAAAATACAAGTGGGAAATATGATCCATAAAATAAAATTTTTACAGAATTCAATGCGATGAATTTTTCGTATAAAAACTAAATAAAAATAAAATTAGTGAATGTGGTTAAAATTTAATTAGAAAAATAAATTTTTCATGAACAGGAAATGATTTTTAAATTTTCTGATTCATTAAGGATTAAGAAAGCCTATCTTTTGTGGTTGGGAAAAAAATATTAATGCAGTACAATTTCCTGTTGCACCTGATTATTTCTCTTTCAAAAGCCTTAAAGTGTTGATGCAATTGCTTCTAACACAATATCATGTATTTTTGTCTTATAAAACAATTCTAACATAGCATTAGTTCTCAAAAACAATGAGAATTGTTAAGTGAGAAAATCATTCTGCTTACGTAACCTTGTATTTTATTTAAATTAACTTTACACCCAGCGAAATAGGAGCAGACAGAAAAGCATAAATTACCAGCTAGTCGTGGAGAATCAGTCTTTTACATACTTGTCAGACTTTGTAAATAAGTAAGTAAATGTATGACAGAACATTTGAAAACTTACTGTATATATATTTACTGCATAACTATCTGTATCTACATAAATATTCATCACTAACATAAGCAATTCTTGATTTTTTACTCTTCATAATCAATGATTGAAGCATTTTCTGCTTGCAAGTCTTTAACACCTTTAGCATTGTATCCTGGCTATGATGAAATTACTGTACAATTATTTGTGTTCAGGTTAATAGAACCATAAACAGATTACCATTTTATCCCATTTTCAGTACTTGGGATTATCACATGTGTATAAATTGCTGGTAAACTTGTAATCATATTAAAGATCTCAAAATTAAAGTAATTCACTATAAACATTTCAGAGATGTCAAAAACACAAGCACAAAAAGAGGACCAACAGAAATATCAAAATAAATTCCAGCTACAGAAAATAAAATCTAAAATGTGATTAATGAATTAATAGAAAACAGACCATGACATATAAAATGTGACTTTTCAGCCAATTGCTAATCATTTAAGTAAAATAAAAAAAAAAATCTAAGTTAATATCTAAAGAGAACAGAAAAATATCAAACTTTGCAACAGATTTTAGTCAGCCAATACAAAATACTAATACAGATCTACATCAATGACTACCTTTTCATATATGTATCATCCAAGCATCTAGAGATTAAATGACTCACTAGCGACAAACTATGCATCAGCTTCTTGAATATGTTTATACTTAAAGTATGAGTAATGATATTTACTCAAATCTTTTAACTTTACTTATATGAGAAAATTCCTTTTCTGAGATCATTTCAATTCACAAGAATATTTATGATGAAAAGATGCAACCATATAAAATTATCTTAATCAAACATTTTTACAGGCAAAGTCTTTGTTTTATAAATTTACATTAGTTTCAGTTGTAAATTTCAAAAGGTTTATTTTTGTTAATAATGATCACTCTATAAAAGGGAGCAAGAGTGACTCAAGCGATATGGTTATTGAAAGAATGTTGCCTAAGCAGTAAGAATAAGATGTAAGAAGCACAGTTTTTGAGGACATAACCCGAACATGGAGAGGTTAAGATTAGAGTTGTGAGGAAAGCATCCTCTTGGCAGTCAGTTCCACAAAGCAGTGCTTCATGGGAAGAAACTGTTTAAGAGAAACTTTCATTCATAAATAAATAATTGAAACAGTGCATTGTTCTTACATGAACTATCACATGTGAGAAACATTAATTCTAAATTGCAAAACCTTGTCACCTAAGAGACTTCAAATGATAAATCCCTGAAGTCCCGAGTAAATTGTTACAGAATCTGAATACGTCATCTTTGTGTAATTAAATTCATCTATCTCAAAAACTTTTGAAAATCAAGTATTAAAAGTTCATTTCATATGAAAATAAATTGATTTATCTTTCAAATGATACAAAATTTACCATCCTTAGTATTATTTGTTATATGCTAGGGTTGTAGGTTTCAACTGCCTCTAGTTCATCATCAGATGTTGGTTAATGCTTTGTATTAAAATACATAGTGAAGTGCGTTTAGGCATCCCAATTGTGTGGAACTTGCTGGTACATTCAGACTTAATGGCTTACTTGACATTGTCTTTTCAATGAACAACATTAAACAGGAAATAACTAAGTTGTGTCATTTTAATTTTGATCTAAGCAATTCATTTACCAAAATGTTGAACTTCTTTTCTGTGGCATCACCTTTCTCTTATTCTCCTTTCCTTGATCCACTATTTAAAAGGTGCACAAAGTGATGCAAAGTTATTTCAGTCGAGAATAAGAACTTGTTCAGCAGGGAATTCGCTTAAATGTAGCTGACATCAAAGCAGTTAATTAACTACTGAAAACTATAAAAAAAAAAACTGCCTGCATTATTGTTTAAGTATGTGTATGTTAGAAAATCCAGAATATTTATTTTGAATAAACCACCTGCATATGAACAGAAAATGAGCTCTAAGATGCATTTTGCCTGGTGATTGTAAGAGGACTACAAGTTCGATATTTTTTTAATCATTTCAAGTAAGGCAATAAAGGCAATGACACCACTAAGACAAAAGAGGTTACTGAGTGTGAATGAATGTAAAAAAGAAAAAAAAAACAACTTTATTAAGGAGTGAAAATAAAAGAGGAGGAATTAAGAAAATCGTAGATAAGGATTGACATTACATTTAAATTTCTGAAGATCTAAGTTCGATGGAAAGCAAGAAGCTGGAACAGAGTTTCACAACTTTTAGCATCAAACTGATGGGTATATCTAATCATTTCAACTGCGAAATGATGAGACCTCACTTCAAATCTAGTACTACACTTAAATTCATAAAGTCTCTTCCTCACAATAATCCTTATATAAGTATTTATAGAAAAGGCACAGAGAAGCTACTTTATAGCGGTGGGAAAGTGACTGAAGCTAAGATGCCATATCAGGACTAATAACATTGCAGAATCTTTGGACTTTATCTATAATCTCTAAATATATAGCAGAATCACCAAATATTGCTACCACATATTCAAAACATATATGAATTGATAATAAGTAAGATAAATTCTAGCGAGAAAAATTGACTAGCCAAATACAGTGAACCAGCTTTCCTAGCAGCAGACCTAGCAATTAATACAAAAACAACTACAAGAACGCCTAGGCAAGGCAATAAAGAAGCAGGAAGAATGGACTAACTACCAATTGCACTAAGACAATGTATAATCATAAGCAATAGTGACAGCCCAAGATACAAACTGGTATAGAAATTTAACTGTTATAACAAAAGACAGAAATTTGAAGGCATATTGGAATGGTGAAAGGTACTTTCCAAAAGTTGAAGAACATTAAAAATCAGGGAAATTTTGTTAAGAACCAGATTTTGATTATATGATATTAGTACAACAATATGGCAGTGAATGCTTTGGGACTTGTGTTAACAGACATGTTGGTCATTAGAAAAATGCTAAGACAAAGCAGTTTTAAAGAAAATGGAAACGAAAAGGGTCCTTGCACTTAGAATCAGAAAGAGACTGTCAAAATTTGGGAGGCAGAAAGTGATAAGAGGGTTAGGAGAATTTGACATCCACATGATATTAAAAACAGGAGAATCAGAGGAAAACACATGTAATCAATGTCAAAACAAAGACTGCAAGATATAGTAAGGTGACAAAAAATTCTTAGAGTTACAAAGGGTAGGAAGTTATAGAGAGCCATGTTCACCAGGCCCTGAAGGGACATGACACATGAAAGCTTGTGTATAATAAAAAAAATCAAAAACCAAACCAGTTATATCCATCCTGACCAATTGGATCCAGAAATATCACCAATCATGATGTGTGGATGTCTCGTCAGGGTGGCCCCATGCCTTGAGCGTCTATCAGTCCTTAAACTAAACCTAGAACTCAAGTTCGTACATACAATTCATCGATAGAGAGACTGAAAAAACGGTTGGTTCCCTGTACCACTTTATGAAGTACCTGACTCCTCACACTATCCTCTACCTTTACAAGAGCCAGATCAGGTCAAAAATGGAATACTATTGCCCAATCTTTCACTTTCCAGTCTTGATGGAGTCTGAAAGTGTTTCCACGTCCTTGTAGGTGACAATTTTTTTTTTCAAACTACAACCTCATTCTCACAGATAAAACATCACATACCTCTCGCTGCTCTAATACTATTTCCATGGAAAGTGTTCAGACAAACCCATTTACACAGAGGATAAAATAATCGTTAGTCTCGGTAACATGCACATATGTCAACAAGATCTTTCCTATCTATCAAAGTACAAGCACCTCCCCCAAAAAGATATCAATCAAATGTTTATAAGTTACTTGCCAATGCTATCAGTGGTACCAGCTCAGAGCACTTAGCAAGATCAGCTGGAAACCCTGACTGTTTTCAATCTTGAAGGTGTTATTTTCAACATATCACAAATGTACTTATTTAAAATTTTTTAACATTTGGCTTGACCCTAAATAAAAACTTATGTAGTTGCTGAGTGTAGCTAATCTTGATTGATGATCTTGAATTCTTGACTTTGGTCTAAAAATATCAATCATGTCTAACTACTTAACTTCTTTTATTTAGCTCTATTTATTTTTATTCTTTGTTGCAAATGTTTATCTTGTATGTATTCTCCATTTCTGCTTTTAATTCTTTTAACACTATTCTTTAAACCTGTTATATCTGTTGTACTTCCACAATATTCTATTAGCCATACTCGACTTGTATGAATCTAACACTTTTGCTACTTTTGATGCTAGCCAACAGTTTTTAGTCTTTAGAAGTGTTAGAGTTAAGACCAAAAATATAATTTTCTTTTTGTCACCAAGTGATATCCAATCTTTTCAAAATAACAGAATCATGCAACCAATTCAAGTTCTAAATTATTCTTATTCCCCCATATACCATAGCCAAGTCATTTCAAGGGATCAAATGTTGAGATAAATAGGCTTTCTTTCAATACAGTATTTCCTCTTAAAGTGACTTTGTCTAGTGACTATTAACTTGAGTCATAAGTAATTTCCATTTTTGGAAACCAACTGTAATTATAAATATATCATCCTAATTACTAATTATACATTGTACTTAAGAAAAGATTTTAAGTAAATAAACATACCTTAATTTCTGCAAGGCAATGGTAGTGTACACAGATAAGTGTTGTTCTCATCCACAACGACACAGGATTATATACAAGAATAACAATAATCTTTTGATCAAAAATATTTTCTCTTATGAAACTACGTTCTTGAAAACTTTTCACATGAAAGCCATGAAAATTTTACTCAAAAGAGCAATAGGTCATTTCAAATAATGGTGAATTTATATTTGAATCAAATATAATTGAACTTTATTTTATGAAAAAGAAAGCTGATGAAAATATAAACAATAATTTCACCTATTATTTTAGTTTAAAAACACAAAAACTTTTTCCAAACACTTTACATGCCAGTGGACTTTATAAACAAGTACAAATTCTCTCATTTCATTTGAGTGATTGGTGGGTAAACATATTGATAATTTAAGGTGAGACCACTTCATACAGGTTTCAAGATGTTTTCTACTGATTGAATCTCTCGTAACAGAAACCACTTCATCATTTCAAATCTTTTGGCACTTATAAACTGACAAATGTTTTCAAATATTCATTTGAAAATACAATGACTTTTTTCAAAAATAATATTCACATCATCCATTTAAGATTTAGATTGTTTTCCTTCTATTCTTGTTGCTTCAACAACATATTATGAATTGAAAGTTACCAAAACACTGTGTTAGATGATGAGTCAAACAAACTATTTCCCACAGTTTCAAATTTGTACAATGATTTCCTTGGAGAAAACACCAAGAGTAAAATTTGAAATTCCCTCAATAAAAAAATGGGGAATATTTTTATCGAGATGTGTATAACTTGATCTTTGGTATGTTGAAAAATTATATTACAGGATTGTATCAAAAAGTAATGCCTATTCAAATTTAATTTTTCAAGTATTTGTCAAAATTCCTATAAACCATAAAGTGTCTAGAAGCCTGGGGAATAATTTGTAGAGTACCTTTCTCTTTTCCTAACCAGAATACTCTTTCAAAATGGCTGTTCCTTTAAATGGGCATGGAAAACAGTGTGGTGTTAGAAAATTGGGAGAAGAAAATGATGCAAAACTTCATAGAAGGTTAGTCAATGTTTATATAAAGGCTGCATAGGATCTAAGTACAGTAAGGAGATGCATCAATCGAATTAATTACAATATAAGGAAACTAAACTTTATGGACATCTAGCTGCATTTTTTTTTTAATGTTTACTCTATGCAATTCTCCAAAGCCACTCATGGTAGACAGTGAATGAAGAAGGTTGTTGTATGAGTTGTAAATGTAATGTGTAAGAAGTTCTGTTTATGAGTATATATGGGAAAGATAATGACACTTGAATAGGTTATAGTTGTAGTGGTGAAGAAAACATCCCCTCAGGAGTCAGTTTCCCTATTGCAGTTGACACAAGAATCACTATTGCAAAGCTTTGTATAAAACTTCAGATAATAGTGCCTGTATTTCAGTTAAGTCTCTTGGCTTCTGAAAATTGTGTACAAAGTCTGTTCCCAGAATGCAAACAGATTCAATGAATGAACAGAGGATGATTTGCAGCTAAAGATCTTCTTGAGATGCACAACATAAACAGTCCGTTCCTTATGGTCCAAGAAGCATGAGCTCAGGTGACAGAAATTCTCCAATGATGATCAGGTGAAACAGGTTACTCACTCATGTATAAGAAAATAGCCAACAAGTTCCTATGGGGTGTATGTATACGCCCTCATTCAAAGATGGAATTGAGGATGCAGGCCACAATAAGAACTAGATTTTGAAACTTTCAGTTGTTCATTTGATTTACTTTTTCTGCTTCTACAATTAAATCTTTTGTAATTAAATTTGAAAAAACAGTACTTTTAACCAATCCTCATATAAAAGATTATTTTACTTTTCTTTTTTTTTACAAGAGCCACTTAAGGTAGAGTGTTACTAATTCAAATAGGAATGTATAAAGAAGAAAGTATGTATGATTTAATTTCAACACAAGACTGCATGGATATCTAAGGACACCAGTGGGTTTTGTATGTGTCATATTTCGGCTCTAATTATGTTACAGCACTGGATAATGAATAAAACTAATTTATTGATTCTGATTTAGAGTAGTTTTCTAGTTTTTATATTCGTATCTAGAGATAAAAATGATGAGACAAAGTAGACAATTTTGTAAATAACACCTTTATACATCCTTCAAACTTACATACCTAGAAATCTGCTTCTGATTGGTTCATGACCTTATATCCTACTTAGGATCAGCTCTTGTTTCTAACTCACTTGAGAGGTCAGGATGTTTGTACCTTGACCAGGATGGTTTCTGATTGGTTGGTCAAAATATGACTTCATGGCCTAGCAATTCTGAATATACATCTATTTTAGAGATGGTAAAATTTTGGTCTCTTTATTAATTTTCTTTTATTCATTTTCTTATCACTACAGAATAAATTTCTAAATGCTGCTGCATGGGTTATATATAAAATCATTGCAGAGGAAGCTCAAAAAAAGACTTACACAAAATATATCTTGCACAAAAGATATTTCAGGTAATACAGAAATAATCTCATCATAATACAAGATTATTTATAACCCTTTTAACTCATTTTATTTTCTTTACATATTTAGTATATAATATGATTATATTGTATTATGTTTTACATATATAATTATAATGTATTGTTTTGCAAATATTATATCGTTATAATGTACTACATCTTGCATATATTATATATATAATTATATTGTATTGTGTTTTTAATATATTATATGTAATATTAATATATTGTATTATATTTTTTATATATCCTTTGTTTTAACAGAGAAGATAATTAACTCACTTTTCTAAGATTTCTCCTAGTTCTTTTGAAACAGAAAAATTTTCCTTTACACTGAGCTGTTAAACTTGCATGTTATCTCTATTCAATACCTAGACAACTTCAGATACTTTTATCTTAGTTAAATTTAGTATAAAATATCAAAATGGAATTTAGAAATATGTTGTTATTTATTCCAATCAAATAAACATGATTTCTTCATCTTACAGGAAACTAATTCATATTGATCAATAAATCCGCAGCATAATAATTAAGATTCTTTTTTTTTTTTACACAATAAATATTTGTTTTTCTGTATAATCCCTTTCAAAACTATTCTTTTGTGAATATTAATCATGAACTTCAAATATTAGGTTGGTGCAAAATAATGTCGTTTTCTCACATATGTTACTATGTGAGAAAACGACATTATTTTTGCACCAACCTAATACTATAGTGAAAAATTAAAATCAGAATTCAGCAAAAGATTTGACAACTTACAAACTTATTTAAGCACTTTTGGTGCATTTATCATTGCTTTTCCTCTCAAACAAGGATTTTGGAGGGAGTGACACATCTCTTATAGGATTAAGAGGGATGGCAAGACAGGTGGAGTTTAGCTGTATGAAGGAGCAACAAGTTGACAGCATGACTTCTCCAAGTCTGCAAATTGATTTACTGAGAGTGGTCATCTGTAAAATCTTATCTTGAAGGCCTGTCATTATCCTTCATTAACCATTTGAGGAACAATGCCAGAGAATAAAAAGATTACTTCTTTTGAATCACTGTATTTCTTTCATGGCATCTCTCTGCTGTGCTCACTGAAAATCAATTCAATAAACAGCTGGAACCATACTTATTTTTGATTCACGGCTTGACCAACATTGATACATTGAATGACTTCTGCAAAAAAAAAATACTGGCCTTATGTTAGACTTTGGCATATAGTCTTTGATTTTTAGAACACGTGTATTAAAAAACACTGCTGATGAAATGGAATAACCTGTCACCCTCATGAGTAACTACCTATAAGTATCTTTAAGTCAATGGACTGCAGTGTCTAGCTGGGATCTGTTGAGTATGACTCAGACTTATGCAAGAACTACAGACCTTCCAATAGTAGCATTCACTACTAGATTGACGTGCAACGATCGTGCGCATAAGTGTTACCTTATTTCTTATTGTACTGGTTTTACAATAAACCTTTACTTATTTTATCCACCATGTTTTTCAAGTATATATTCCTATTAGCATGAAATATAACAACTTCATTACCTATAAATCATAAACATTACTTACTGTTATAACAATAAGTAATGTGGGGTTAGCATAAAGGTTATCAGCACAGAAGATAGAATTGGTGTGCTTGGATCCAATTTTTGTCTAAATTGTTGATTGACCTTTGAACTATTTTTGATGCTCTATGAAACCATCACTTCCCCCACCAGTGTTATTTAACTATTTAGATATGAGATGATTGAGCTTTTTAGCTTTGGGTGACAACCAGTCTAAGAGAAGAAAAATTCTGAATACCAAAATGTGAAGAAAATGACATGAGACCACTCCATTATCTTTTACAAGAAGGGGTAATAATTGATAGATAATTCAGAAAAAGAATCTATGCAAACATAGAATCATCTATATCCTGAATTGATATAACATTCAGAAAAATAAAAATAAAAAGTCAACTAATATCTACATATTAATATACAAACTTATTGATGCACCCTTGAAAGATGATCAGTGTATTAAAGCTGTTCTTTTTAAAATATTTACATAAAGCAGCTAATATATATTAGAACAAAATCAGTAAAGGAAATCCAAACTCTTGAATTGATTTATGAAAATAACTTTAAGATGTATAGAAGAAATAACACCACATCTCTAACAGAAAGTTAACATCCTGTATGATCATTGATGGGCTGAAGTTATTGCTCACAGAAGTCTCTCTCCTTGAGACCAATTCTTGTAATTTATTCATACATTTTTCATATTCTGTATACACTGTTTTGTCTCAGTCATGAGCTGATTATTTTCCCATTATTTTTTTCCAAATAAAGGACCTTCCTGAAGAACTATTTTTCCATAACTGCTTTTCATAAAATCTTTTTTATTTATTTAATAAAGCTATTATTTTGTATTATTCTCTTACCTCTAGATGATGTTGGCTGGTTGGGTTTTATGGCATATCAACCACTGTGGGTCATTTAATGCCAAATTAAGGTATTATCTGTATATAAATACATGTATACCTATTAAATATACAGTACTATTAAACATATAGCTGGCAACATTATTTTTCAAAAATGCATACCTGGCAACATTATTGTTTCAAAAAAGCATACCTGGCAACATTGTTTAAAAAAACAAAAAAAACGTGTAGCTGGCAACATTATTGTTTCCAAAAAACCGTATAGCCGGCAACATTATTGTTTCACAAACGTATAGCTGGCAACATTATTTTTCCGAAAACATTATCTGAAGCCTTGTTGTTGGATGTAGTTTATCATCCTACCCAGGACGCGGATGTAGTTTATCGTCATACCCAGGATGCAAAACGTGTAGCTGGCAACATTATTTTTTCAAAAACATATAGCTGGCAACATTGTTGTTTCAAAAACGCATAGCTGGCAACATTGTTTCTTAAAAAAAAAACCCAAAAAACGTATAGCTGGCAACATTGTTGTTTCAAAAATGCATACCTGGCAATATTATTGTTTCAAAAATGCATACCCGGCAATAATTATTTTTGCTAAAAAAACGTATAGCTGGCAATAATTATTTTTCAAAAAAAAAAAAAAAAAAAAAAAAAACACGTATAGCTGGCAACATTATTTTTCCAAAAACATTATCATCATACCCAGGACGCGGTCAAGATGATGTAGCAAATATTAAAAACTATATTTCAATAAATTGGGTCTCATGTAAACTGATCATCTGACTAGTCTTATTTTCTCTCATAATCAAAATAGACTTGTTTTGACTGGGATCCACAAATGGTCATTTTTTAACTAATAATCAAATGGTAAATTTTCATTAAAACATGATGTTAATTCCTTTAAAATTTCATCAGAATACCTACTCACTGAAAAAAGGAATTTTTAAATTTAAAATCATGGCCTAGTTATTTATATACATGTAGGATAGAAGGTAGAAAGTAATCAGTTTTTTCACTGGAATGGGATTTTTATTATTTTTATCTTTCATTAAAGTAGTTAAGTCTATTAAAAAAAAACAAAAAAACTCTTGCTTCTATATTTAAAAATCCAAGGATGCAACTGCCATTAAAATATACAAAAGATAATTTCAATGTATTTTTTACCAGTATATTCGGAATGTTCATGAGAAAACTTTTCTTGAAAACTCTGAACCACTAAAATCACAGAAAAAGCAATATAGTTTAATGAAGTGATTGATCGCATTGAAGACTTGATGTATCCAAAAAACTTATCATTTACTTTAAATCCTTTCTGTCATGAAACAAACATGATAATTGCAAATAAAAAATGTTCTCATCCTGAAAGCAAAGTATCTTGCCTATTCTTCACAACTTATTTTGTTCGAAACGTGTCTACAGTGAGAAAGCCTAAATCCCATTGTGTCAATGCACAAATGCCTGCGCTAATTTTATCATAACAACATTCCACTGCAAAGGACTTCATATATTTGAATGCACTCAGCCTGTGATATGAAAAAGGACGCTGAAGTATTGTGTTCTGCCTTTGTTTGCTAAGGAAATATTGATTTTTATTAGGAATGGGAAAATTTCAAAAAAAAAAAAAGTATATAGCATGAAAAAGCGAAGCAAAAATCTGAATAATTATACCTTCACTGAATAAAATCAACATAAGATGGAATATAGCCTCATACAAAATTTCATAATGCTTATATGTTTCTCTGTGTTCATATCTAATTTTATGTATAATTATAGGCATGCCAAGATTTGTTTGAGTTTTCTTTTTAGTCTTTTCCTGATACTTCCCCCAATGCAAGGCCCAAGATTCACTCAAGGTAGAGGATTACTGAGTAAGATTGTAAGGAAAAGGGAAGTAAGAGAATATTAAGATGATTAGGATAGATATCGGTTGACCCTGGAATTAAAGAGACCAATATTGTAGTTGCCAGGAAGCATTCTCTTGGGAGTTTCTTCCTTCAAGAAAATCCAAAAATATTACCTTCTTCAGCCAACATGAAAATATTTCATTCACTTAGAATGAATCAAAGCATATTAAACATTAGTTTCAACTATGTACTGACACATTTATAGATATCTATGAACATGTTTATATTTGTGTATATGTGTACACATCAAAATGTCTATGTATATATACATATGTATGTGTGGAAATATATACATGCATACTAGTATGAAAACAATAGTCTAAACTTGAGAAAATAGTTATTATTTGAATTTTAATATGAAGATTTAACTGTATCATTTTCATTCTAAAAGCAGAACATTACTTTATGTACATTGACAAAGAAGGATTGATGTTGAAAAACAAATATCTATGCAAATGTCTATTTTTTAATAATAAAGCTACAAATTTATTGACAAATCAATGAAGATTATGTGTATTCATAAATGAGAGGATGCTGAAAAGTTATCAGCACAAACCACTTCCAAAAATCAGACCAAATAACTAATCATTAAGATTTTTTTCACTAAGTACAAATTGCAAATATTCAGAAGTTTTTTAAATCCACAGACAACCCTTTCATCTTCTTGATGTTTTCATTGATTCCTGGCTTTAAGTGAACTAAATTCATTATGACACTATCACGAACAACCAAATTACAGTTATTAACTGAAGAGAAATGTCAGTGGATAACACTAAAGTATTCTACAGCACTCATTTCAAGGAAAGACTCAAAATGCTAGAATTATTTTTACAAAACATAACCAGCCCACATAAAATGAAATATTCACCACAGGCAATGGTATCTTGAAGTGTGTATCATATATATATATATATATAAAACGAAAAGAAAATGCTTCCTTCTGGCCTTGCTCCTCATAACCATTATACATGATATCATAGACTATTTCAGACTTTCACCTTTCCAAAGAATACAAGGACTTTGGCAAAAGAGTTCTAACAAAGATATTATATATTTGTATATAAATAAAATGTCATTTACATACAGGTCTGTTTCACTTTATTGCAGCTCATCAGTGTGACTAGACAACCGAATGCTTCAAGTCAGGATTGACACCTGACCAATTTGGTATCAGTCAGAGTTTCTACCCCCAAGCTATTGGTGCTTCGGCAGAAAAAAAGATGAATTCTAGCTTATTTTTTTTACAAATGTAAACACCAGACAGCCAGAGTGCTCTATTAATTGATGAAGAGGAATGTGTTAGCACTGACAGCTGCTGTTTATAGAATTTGCCCTTCTCTCAACAGTGCTCAACATATATATATATATATATATATATATATATAGTGCGTTCTGCTTGATTATGCAAAGTAATGTTTTCATCTAACGTGTCAATAAATTCCGTTTTTTCAGACTTTGTGCTTCTTGCAGATTAAATTATACTTTCAGACAAGAGAATATGATCAATGAAAAAAAATTGTATAGCAACAGAGTTCTTTTTCTCAAAGTATGTAAAAAGGTACAGTTTCAAGTGTTCAGTCTGATTAAGCAATCACCATATAAATCCTTAATATGGGTAAGAAAAAAGGGTCTTATTGAAAACGATCATGCTGAAATTACTCGCATGCTTGGAAGTGGTGTGTCAGCGCTAGAAATTTCAAAAAAGTTACACAGTGACCACCATACAATCAAAGCATTCGTCTTAGGCAGTAAATCATGCAGAAAGACATCTAAACGATCATATTTGCGAAAGTTAACTGCCAGAGATCTTTGTAAAATTAAATATGAAGTCTTGAAGAAACTGCATGAAACTAGTAAAAAAATATTTGAAAGCGCTGGAGTGCCCAAAGTTGGTAAAACTACCCATTGTGAGGTCCTCAAGACCTTGCCAAAGTGAAGAGGTCCCCATTGAGCAAAGCAAACAAGATGAAAAGAGTTGAATGGGCACACAGTTACATGAAGACCAATTTTAGCAATGTGATTTTCACCAATGAGTGCCATGCTACCCTTGATGGGCCTGATGAGTGGTCATCTGGATGGGTGTTAAATGATCGACTGGCAGGAGGACACTATCAGACCATAGGTTCAAAGGGCAAAATTTAATGGTATGGCCTCCAAACAGCCCCGATTTAAATCCAATAGAAAATTTGTGGTCTATAGTCAAGAGGCAGATTAATGCTGAAAACAAGCAATTCACCAGCTTAGAAGTCCTGTGGAAAGCAATTGTAAGTCCTTGCCGATCAATCAAACCTTCTGAAACTGAAACATTTACGTCAGCAGTAGACAGACGCCTCATAACGGTTTTAAAGAATGGAGGATGTCATGTTTGTTCGTAGCCGCATTAACAAACTTGTTTTGTTTAACATGCTATACATATGAATTATGTAATGTAGGACTTAGAACGCACAATGTATTATCATATGCACAATTCAATTAATAAAATTTAGTATAAAATGTGTTTTTCTTGTTTTATTTTCCATTTGCATAATGAAAGTGAGCACTAAAAAAGGGCTTAAGTTCATAAATCATTAAAAAGAAGCACGTTTTGTATATTTCGACAACTTAAATGATTGACAAAATAATAAAATAGTATCAACAACACTTTAGCTCCTACTCTTCAGAATATATTGCTTAACTTGGATATTTTTAGGTAAAAATTAACTTTGCATAATCAAGCAGAACGCACTGTATATGTGTGTATGTGTATAGATATATATGAATGTGTGTGTGTGTGTGTTTGTACACACACACACATAGATATATATATATATATATATATATATATATATATATATATATATGCATGTATATGCGGTTTGTGTATGTACATGTATATATAAATTTATGTGTTTTTGATTGTACATATTCTAATTAAACAATTGGAGAAGAATTGTAAGAAATATATTTACTTATATAAATATATTATCTAGTTTATTTTATTTGTCCTACTGTTGATACGATTAATCTCTTCATTATTTTGCCATCACATCACGTCATTTAAAGATCTCTGTATAACTTTTGCAATAGTCTAGTTTTTGGCACTAATCATTTCTGCTGATAATCTTAGGAGCCTGTTTATACACAAGAATTTCAGTCATCATCTAACTTTATACACTTAAGTAATCAACTGTATTCACACCAACCAGTTGGAATTCAATTGAGAGCTTTACTTTCATGAAAAGATGAAGTGACATTTAATCCATGCCTCCAATATAAAAATGTTAACATACAACTCTTAAATTCCTCAATTCAATGTCACCAGTTAATATGACTGTTCAGATATGGATATTACATATTAGCTTATATATTATACAGAGAAGTACACATAAAATTCTATTGAAAGTAATGAGAAAAAAGAAACCATCAAGCACACTGCTTTTAGAGAAATAAACGAAAATGTCTTAAGAGCAAATACCTACAAGACTTACACAATAGCATTGTGAAATAAAAATTCTTTTCATCAGTGTCAAACTTGGTAGGAAATGCAATATATTTTCTATGATTTCATGGGCCTTAAAAACTAAATCTGAAAATAAATTATTCAGAAATGTTTGACTGCTTGCAATTTTGGCTGATCCCAGGAAATTTTATGACATTAGCCTGAACTTATAAACCAATTCAACTTCCAACAAAAAATACAGCATGTTCAAGCTTATGTATTGGTGCAAGCAGCTATGCATCATAACCAAAAGTGAATAAAATACTTTTTTAACAAGCAATAAATCTCTTTATACAAAATCCAGTGTTCATTGTTTTGTAATGTATAAAACATATCAAGCTATACTTTTGTTTCTACCAAACAGTGTAGACCAGATACACCTGTCATATTTTGCATACATAATCCAATATAAAATGTTATAACTGAAGTATTCTCTTAACAAGTTTCCGAAAAACTTGTAGCAGTGATCATGAACATTTTAATACAAAATTTAA
The DNA here is from genome assembly GCA_963932145.1 of Acanthosepion lycidas. Classification (NCBI taxonomy): domain Eukaryota; kingdom Metazoa; phylum Mollusca; class Cephalopoda; order Sepiida; family Sepiidae; genus Acanthosepion; species Acanthosepion lycidas. The sequence goes on along the minus strand of OZ010594.1, from coordinate 54,905,838 downwards.
AATATACTTTTCTATATTCTGTGTCAATTCAAGATGTAGGCAATCATGGCTCTCCACAATTTCCTATACTTTATAGCTCTGTAATAAAATTTGCTTTTTGATTTATCTCCTAATTTCTGTTCTGTCAATCATTTACACAAATGTTTTACACTGCTTTCCTCAGTCAGTCTTGCTTTCACCATATTTTGTGAGTCTCAAACTCTCTCTTTCTGATGTAAAGAATAAGTGTCCATTTTTTTTATTGCACATGTGTTCAAGCCCATGGTATTCTCAGCATCCCATTTTTGTTGCTTCATGTCTCTTCTCTATCTAGCATTCACTGCCATATAGGAGGACTGATATTACACGACAATTCAGTATGGTTTCTTTGTTTCCAAATTTCCTGTTTCTTAATACTTTGCTTAATTTTTGTATGGCGACTTTGACTATCCCAATGCACCTTCAGATTTCAGTGGCCTATTTTTCATCCTCTGTTAAAACACTTTTTAGATATTTAAACTTTTACACTTAATTTGTAATATGCATATTGGGCTGTTCCTTTTGACAACAATCATACATTGTTTCTTCTTACAATTGATATTCAAGTCCTTTCTTCTCGCTTTCCTTGATTACCTCCTATAGTAGTTTCTTTTCTGTCTCTGTTATCAACACTGTGTCATCTGTATATCTAATGTTGTTAAGATTGTGACCGCCAATAATGAATCCTTATAGGACCTCTAATTCTCTCAGAATCACCTCCCTGTAATGATTAAATAAGTCTGGTGAGAAGACACATTTCTTGTCTTGTTCCCCTTTCTATTTTGTGTGTATTTACTGAATTCATGTCTTATCCTCATGCAGGATGTTTACTCCAAGTACAAGTTCCATATTATTCTAATATGCTTCCCAAATAAATAAAGGTGTTCTAATAGTCCTTTGTGATATACCATGTTAAATATTTGGTATAATCTATAAAAAGTAGGTATACCTGCTTTCACATTTGTGTTGCTCGTTCTTATATCATTTTGAACATAAATATTTCATTCCTTGTTTCAATGTCTCTTAGCTATATTGTCCTTGTCCTATTCCTGGTCTAATTCTGCTATGCTTGGTTTTAACAAACCTAAAGTTAATAAAAAAAACTACTTGAGGACGGTTTTTAACATCAAAAAACGACATTATTACATCATTATTTTTGCACCTACCTAATAGCTATATTTGATTACTTTAGAATTACACCTTTGACAAGTCTAATAATCTTTACATTTTAACAATCTGTCTGTCATTCTGCACTAATCCATACTCCATTAAATGTACCACACACCTTTTTCTGCTATCGACTTCACAAAGGTGAATTCAGTTCAAGACTTTACCTGCCTGGGATGTGTTATGAAATGCTAGACAAAATAGTTGACAATAGACGTGAAAGCAAAACAAGCCTTTGGTATCATTTCTGGATGAACAAGTACTTAAGATGTTAAAATTAATTCATTAGGGTGCCTATTTAGTTATGGTTTGAAATCTTGGGTCATTTATGGCACCTTCTTGAACAGTTACACTAGTGCAACGACTGCACCATTCTCAAAATGCACTGCACTATATTCATCAGAATTAATGTCGTTAAGAGTGCTAACACCATTAGCATTAAAACAATGCTGCAAAAAGAAAATATACTAGAACTGAACAAGACATACACTGAGGACAGAAAACCATCATCTTCCAAAGATTTAACAGTTCTCTGACCCGGTCTATAGTTAGTACAACAAAAGGACAATACCAAAGTATACAGAAATGGCTTAAAATGATCCTTACTTCTTATGGTATCAACTATAGCAAATATTAGGTTGGTGCAAAAATAATGTCGGTTTTTGACGTATTTTTAACGTCAAAAACCGACATTATTTTGCACCAACCTAATACATACAATAGGCTGCTGACTGGTTTACTTTGCAGCTCAAAAATCTCCAGGCAACAGTCCTTTTCTGAATCTAACTACAGATTCAGAGTTTAGCAAAAGAGACAGCACCAATCACCAATCTCACTCCTGTAGAAAAAAAAAACTGTCTCATGCTGGTCCAGCCAATCACTGGCAGTCTTGTGACAAATGCATCATCCTTTTTAGAACCTTTATTCATAAGGCAAATCTTACATGATAATTTAACACATACATTGATATGTAGATGAGTCCTATATTCAAAACAGAAACACAACTCAATTTAATGAGTGTTATACTGCTGCTTAACAAAACACATATATTGCCTAAATTATTACCCAATAATCAGTTCAAGATAGAACTACTATCTACCAATTCACCTCAAGAATATTCTACAAATTATCACTTTTTAACAGTAGGCCACTTCTTTACAGGTGATAACATTTATTCACCTGACCATTTTACTAGCTGTAGGCCACTTTTCTTTTTTTTTTTTTAACATGTGGTAACTGCTTTCATCAGGATCAAACTGAAGCAGCGCAACATTGTGACATTTCCAAGCCCAGTGCTGAGTTTTAATTAACTTTCTTCACATACATAGCTAAACAAGTGTGTAATTCATAAAATCCAAAATTTACTTGAGCTACGCATTCAAAAGAAGAATAATCTCATTATCCTGCCTGGAACTATTTGATTTGTCAATTATGGTAATGATGAGATTAACCATTTCAATGCAGGGAAGATTTGGCATTCATGGAATGAACAACAACTGGTAAAGTCAGTTGAAATTTATAAAAGCTTTGTTTTAAAACCTTTTTTCAGAAAATTTGCTTCTCAAGACCACTGTTATTGCTCTTTCTAGTACTGATGGGAGTTTCATTCCTACCCTTTTGCTTAATATAGTATAAAAAGTCAACATTGTGACTTATTTTCTTTCTACTTCTGTGTTATCCATTTTATTTGTTGCTACTGTTGAAAGTCTTCAAGTGATATGGTTTTTGATATTTGGTTATGGTCTTTGTTTGCAACTCTCTTATACCATTTTTAAAATCTAGATTCATTTGCTTAAAGCAATTTTTCATCATTGATCTGAGAATATAATAGTTTACAGCTGATAGTTTAAACATTTTAAAATCTGAAGAAGCTTTTTAAGAACTTAAGTTATCTAGTTATTATTTTGATTTTGTATATAACCTTTTCTATAGATACTTTCATAGTAATTGTTCTGATAAACTTTGCTCTATGCTACGTAGACTTTATGAATTTACATGGCAACAATATCTCATCATTTTACAGTTTAATTAACATCATATAACTATAAGTTCTTTGCTAACAGTTTTTTCTCACAGTTCTTACCTGTGGGATTCTTTTCTACTTCTTGTTTTCTAGCCAAATTTGATTTTCAAAAATGTTAATGCAATGTCAATCATTCTTTGCTGACATCTTGATTTTTCATTTATTGCTCTCTTTCCTTAAAAATGATTTTTTTTTTTTTGTTCTTTCACATATAGTAATCCCTTGTATCTAAGTGGTCTTATTGTCTCGCTTAGGTTGAAATGATTAAAAAAAAAAAAAAAGAAAAAAAAGCCACTTAAAAAGTAGCAATTAACAGCCAATGATCATGCTTCACGTTCAACAATGTGTAAGTTTTTAAGAGATTAGATAATCTTTGACTTTTGCCTGGTATTGAATATATAGAACTGAAGATCTTTTCATTTCAATAATAGAATATTATCAATACATGATTATTTATAGTACCATTTGAAAAAAGGCTAAGAGTATACCATCTCAAGCAATAGTGAACTCTCCACACAATTTTGCCAGAGCAGGTGTTGAGAAGATGGCTTCGCAAGCTATCCTAGCAGCTGGGCAAGCTTGGAAATTAGTATTCTGCCATTATATATATGATTTGCATATTCCTTTTCTTGTTTATATTAGACTTCTCCATTCTAAATAATGGTAATAGTAATATTAGCAGTTTCCTTATAAGGAAACATTTAGCATTCATATGTGTTTTTTAATTTACATAAAATACAGAACTTTTACATATTTTTGAAAATGAATATGTCATCATGCTGGCAGTTTGTAATAATTTAATTCCGTATGTTTATTAATTTAAATTTAAGAATTTAAAAGAAAGATAAGCAAACCATTTGCTATCATACAAATATGAAAGATAACGAAAAATTTGTTAAAACATATATGGAAACTAGAAATGAAAGGCAAACAATAGCAGTAGAATTGGATACAGAACAAAGACGAAGAAAACTAGAGAAAAAATTGCAATCTCTGAATGGAGGAGAAACTCAAAATTATAATATTCAAAAAACATGAATGTATTATTAAGCTAAAGGACTGAAATTATTTGTAACTTAGTATTGTGTTCCTTTTGAAAAGCATGAAAAAAAAAACTAAGTTTTCGAAGTGTTCAAGGGAAAATACACCGATTTTGAAAATCACCCTGCATCAAACATATATATAATAAGCAGCAAAAACAAAATAAGTAACCAATAATAATTAATGAGTAAATATTAACAAACAACATATTAAAATAGTCACATAGCCTCTAGAATAATTTGAAAAATATTTGTTATTACCTCCTCAATAACTGGTAAGATAACTCTATAGTTTTTGCTACATATAATGCACCATAGGCAAGCATCTATAAATAGTCAATCTAAAATGTAGCCCACATGACATGAAGATAGTGTTCAAGTGTGAAACAGACTGTTGCCGTTCAGCGTTGATTTTAGTGCTCACTTATATATATATATATATATATATATATATATATATATATATGTATATATGTGGACCTAATATTTCCATCTTAAGAACTGAATCACTAGTCTATACACAAATATGATTTGATTATAATATTGAAGGCTTGTATTGAAACAGCCACACTTTTGTAAGAAGTGGTAACAGAGCAATGTTGTGGCATTCTAGAAGTCTCCAAAGTTTTCCTTCTCTTAGACTAATCAGCAACTGTGGCTAGAAATCTCAGTTTGCCTTGCTATTTAACCCAAGGTTGTTTGGAGAAGAAATAGATTCATAACTTTCTCTGAGAGTATTTGCATAAAAGTGAATGTAGTGACCATATTAAGAATTTGAAATTGGCTTGGTGATCCAAACTACTACACTATATGTACATTTCAAACAATATATATATATATATATATATATATATATATATATATATATATATTTTTTTTTGTTCCCCGTTAACAGTTCTGATGGGAGGGGATGAAACCAGGCGATTAGTGTGTGTTTTTGTTTTTGTTTTTATTTTAAATCTATCATGGCCTATAATATAATATATATATATATATATATATGTGTGTGTGTGTAAAATTTGTATTTTTTCTATGTATAAAAAAACAGAGCCTTGCTGAACTATGATGTTGTCTGTAGCTGAATGGTAAAACATGTTTGTGATGCAGGTTTGATTCTCAAATGTACTGGCCAACAGATGTAATAAACACTGTTTGAAATTAAAATATATGGGCAGTCTGTTTCAAATACAAGTATCCACTATAATCAAATGTGAAGGAATAAAAATCTCGAATTAAAAATAAAACCATAAAATCTTTATGTATGCATAAATCAATGACCTTATGTTTGTGTATATATTCACTTTAAAGCTTGAAAAATAAATATATATATTTTACCATTTATAAACACAAGCATCTTTTTGTTTGAGATTCCCTAACTTAGCAGATTTTGGTTCATAATTAGTTTGCTTTGTCAGTTTTTAAAAAGAATTCAACTTTTAAAAATAAATTGTGTTATTCATTTCAAATCTGATCTTTTCTAAATAAGAAATTGTGTTGCTGATGACTTTTATAATTAAAATGCAGAGTTATTCAAATAAAGCAATTATCTGTTTTGAAAGTAGTAGCCACCTTACAAGTCAGGTAACAGATTGAGTGTGAAGTAAATAATGTTAACATTTCACATAATGTATTTGGAAAATTTAATAAATACATAAAATTATAACATGCTGTACATGCAAATACTAACTACCAAATGTTTAAACTTGACAATTTTGCTGACGCTATTTCATGAGACATGCAAATTTCTCTCTCTAAAAAAATAAATAAATGAAAGAACAAAAGCAACAACTTTGGACAGCAAAGAAACAAAGAAATACACAAAGTCTATACAATTAACAGCACAGAAAACTATGAAATCAGCATAAGTCCAGTCAATTTGTAAAACAATAACTAACCAGTCCTTACTTTCCAAAAGTGTTCACATGACCATGTGGGTGAGGAGTTATTTTCAACCCAGCAGAGAAAGCATTGCAAATCTACTGCTACTGCATTGCTATTTCCAAGGCAAATGTTCAGATAAGCTATATATTCTTTAATTCTGTTAGTTCAGTTTACAGCTATAACACACCATACAATGTACACAAGGTGGGATCATCCTCATTTCCTTCATATTTCATTAGTAAGGAGGAAGTTTCATTCAGACAGGTGAATTCTTGAGAACTGATACTTTGAGGAACAGACACTGAGAGGGATACTTCCCTGATCACTATAATCTTAACATCTTCAAATTTGGGGCCAACCATTATCTATCCTATATACACACAGAATCCATCCTTTTACATCCATCCAACAATCTCAGTCAGTAACTCTATCTTGAGTGGTTCTTGGGACTTGTATTGGGTGAATATTTAGTAAAAAAAAATTTTTAAAAATGGTCACCAAGGGACCAGGATATTTCCATGGCATATGTTCAGGTGAGCTTCATCTTTAATTCTACCAGTTCAGACCTTTAGGACTTGGATATAGCATGCTACTTCAAAAGAGTAAAACCACTCTCATTTTCTCCATGTTTCAAATATAAAAAATGACTTAAAGTCAAACAGTTTTCTCCCCTAGTTACTTCCACATGATTTCTTCCTTGAATCCTGCTTTTTTTTCCTCCCAAGTGTTCTTAGTCTTCAATTTATTACTACCTACTCTTGCATTAATGTTGTAAACTAGGGAAGGTTACTGAATAATCACATGAAGGTTGGTAATGAACGATAATACTTTGGATAAGAACAACACACATAAGATTCGCCAGCATCACATACAAGAAGTAGTCAACTGCTAAAAGGGAGTCAAGTGAATTCCACAATGAATCTCCAACTGCAGACCAACATACAATATTTACTACTGTATTTATGTGAATGGGGACACACCTGTTATCGTCTGTAGGTATGCTACAACAATTAATATCCCACATATTGTTCAGCAAGAGCATGTTATTCTTTTTTTTGTAATACTCTTGAACCTTTTATTTGGTGAACTTTTAGTAAAAAATATGAACTATATTGTCAACCTCTCCAAGAATGATTTCACTGCCTTCATTAATATCTGAAATTTTTTTTCTTTAAATACATTAATGTACCTTGATTTCATGAAGTACAGTACTAGATTGCCAGCAAGATCTCATCATTTTAACATTGAAATTGCTGGATGTAACCATAAGTTCTATGCTAACAGTTTCTTCTGTTGCCCTTCTCCTTTGTGGAACTCTTTTGGCATCTTCCCTTTGTGTCAAGTTTGATCTTCAAAAATGTATGCAATGGCAGTCGTTATCTTCTGTCCTCTTAATTTTTGTGCTATTTTTCTTCTTTTTCCTTAATAATGTTTTTTTCTCATATTCTCTAACATTCAGTAACCCCTTGTGTCTTAGTGGGTGAAATGATTAAAAAAACATGTTATCTTGAATCACTATCAAATTCACTGCTAAAAAAAAGTAGAATTTGAAAAAATAAATTTCTCGTATCATTTGTTTCAAGAACAAAGAAATTTCTTACAAAATATCTCATCGGCCACTCCTGAATTGTTCCTCTTCCTTGAACAACAGGTTATGTTCCTCAATGCAAAAACAAGCATCAAAAAAGTATATAATATTTTTCAAGGCAACTACTATTTTTGATCCTGAATTGCAGTTTGACAACAAAATTCTTCGGAACTTAGGAGAACAATATCGAGATTCTTTTATAAAAATAAATAAATGCAACCTTTTTTTTATGTGTTATTTACTTGATATTTTGTCAGTTCTTGTTCTAAATATAAAAAAAAATCTATTAAATTATTTTTGGTACCAAACATTAAAAATGTTTGCAGAAAGCACTCCAAAAACATTCAACTCAAAAAGAATTTAAATGTCTGTTTTTCCTAATTTTTAAAAAGTTATAATGTTGTTAAAAGTTTTCATGCAAAAAATTGGAAAAAAAATTAAATATTTAATTGGTCCTAACAAGTTTTTATTTTATTTTTTTTAAGTGTTTTCCTTCATCATTTCTTAAATTATACCAAGTGTGAAGGCCTGTTTTTATTTTATGTTTGATGTCCATGTTGGTTTTCTCTTTCTGTCTAATTTATCTTTTGCGTCTGCCATTGTTTACCCAAGAATGGCTCGATTTTCTACTGGATCTAAATAACTGTAGAAAAATGCTTTATTTATAACCAAGGATTCATGCATATTCCCATTTGTTGATGAAATTTACTTAGATTAAAAATAGCATTGTGACATTTTTTCTGAGCATAATAAAAAATACATCAAACTGCACAAGTATTACTTCAACTGCTTGAAAATTTTTGACATTTCTCTTTGAAAGGATCACGTTTGTTATATATGAAAAACATCTCTTTCTGGCAAATTATCTGTATGGCTATTTGTAGAACTGCACTATTCATCTCAAGGATGTGGGGAGGACTTAATGATTATCAATGTAGAAAATGGTATTTGTAAATGGAGTTCAAATTTTAGTCAAACCAGTACATTGTCACTTAGTGATAATCTTATTATCAGCATAAATTCACCCATCTCTAGACTCGGACTCATAAACTGATATTTTGAGCATCTTGTCACTATTATATGTCATCGTTTGGCAGAAAATAGTGCATTTCACTAAGGAATTCTTCTTTATGACTGTGTCTATATTACATTCTGCATCAAATGGCTTGGAGAGGAGATGATCACTGCCAATTTGTTCTAGATATGCCATGAAGAATCCAACATTTTACAAGAGGTCTTTTACATAATGGAATCAACCCTAAGTTCTAACAATTTTATTTTTTTTTAAATTATCAGTAAATCATGCTGTGCTATGATTGTTCTTGGGAAATCCAGTAGAATTTTTTTACTTTTGTTTTCTTAATGATTTCGAAATCTTTCCTGCAATTTAAGAGTAGAAGAGATAAATTCATGCCTTTCACAAGAACATTAATGTAAAGTTAACCAAATTCTTCAGATTTAATTTGAACTATGCTTAAAAAAACTCATTATTAGCAAAGCACCCACATATACTGAAGGAAAGAACTATTTCTTTTTCTTTCATGATTCCTGTCCTTTCAAGGCCTAGACGACAATGGCCCTCCACAACTTCCTGACATTTTTGGTTAAAATAATTCTTGACTCTTTACAATCTCTCTTTATCAGTATGAAAAATGAAATCGGAGATCCACTCTGGTTCCATTTTCCACATTGTCAACCATTAAGCACTGGTATCAATTCATTCAAATTTAGTGAACTAGCAAACAAAAACACAATTCTTTATAATTTTGTTTTTAATACAGTAGTAACATAACAATAAACAGATGATACTGTGTTGATGGCAGACTCAGAAAATGTATTGGAAATTTCTAAGACAATGCAATAATGCAAAGCAAGTAGAAAGGACTGTGACCTGTAAAAAGACAGGAGGTATGGCAAATGGTTCACCCCAATGTGTGAGCTACACATTGGTGATGCCAAAATGAAACAAGTACAGAAATAAAACTATCTGAGTAGCATAGTGTCTGACAATGGAAAATGGAAGATATAAATCATTCAACATCATTAAAAAAAAATATTTGTATGCATAAAAGCAGTTTCCAGGAATTAAGAAAAGTACTAAGATACAAAATATTGTTAAAAACAAACAAAAAATATGGTGCTGAACTTCTATCCAATAATCTGGACAATCTAGTCACCGATGAAGAATAGACTTGAAGCAACACAGCTGTAATTCTAAATGATGGATACGATAATACTATAGACAGGAAATGTGAGCAATGAGGAAAGCATTATGAAAACAGGAACTGCAAAGAAAGTTACAGTCACAATAAGATAAAGACAACTAAAATTTCTGGGACACTCAGGGAAGAAAGATGACAAAGAAAATAAAACACAGGATATAGTGGAGAGTCATGATCGCCTAGGTTGTGAAAGGACAGGAAACATGAAAGGAAAAGAATCAGTTCTTTCCTTCAGTATATGTGGATACTTTTTAAATAATGTGTTTTTCAGAAGCAACTGAAGCTTTTTACTCTTCTCTAAATCAACAAAGGGTTGCTATGATGCAAAAAAACAAAATCTTAAAATGAATTCTAATTCTTTTAGTTAAAAGTTTAGAATTAGGCATATACTTATCACACTAGTTGACTTCTCATTTAACAAAATACTTAATATATAACAATCTACTCACACTTTATGCACCGCAGATAATGTTGTCATACTCATTTTTGATAAACTTATTTAACAAAAACATTGTAAAAATTCTATAAATTTAAGTATTGCATCACCAACATTTATTGTATATTAGTTTATATTATTGTTAGAAGAAACAAATTGTGCCGGAATTTCTTACTTGCAATGTATTTTTTATATGATTTTTTTTTGTCTATGCATAAATAGCATATAGAATTCAGACAAAGTTTGATAAATTTGACAATGTAGGAAACTGGTTTATTGATTTGATTACGCGTTTCAACATCATTAAAAAAATATATGTATGCATTTGGGTATGTGCATCAATATTAAATCATTAGTACTTTTTCACTAAGCTTATGTTTTAGTGTGTCGGTAGGTTTAATTTTTTTGTTGCAAATGATTTCCAAATTTTGACAAAATGTTCATGTGGTGAGGAGTCATTCTAGCTTTTTCAGTTTTATTTCTATGTTCATTCCTTCATTTCCTTGGGTTCTTTTGTTGGCAGTTTTAACAATTTGAATTAGGAGATACATGGTGAGATGTTTTCAGCATGCTTTCCAAAAGCTAAGGAAATTATTAAGAAATAGGGAAATTTTGTTAGAAACAAACAGTACTGAACTGTTATGTAATCTGGTCCTCTTACATGGCTGTTAATGCTAGACAATCTTATCAGAGATGAAGAAGAGACTTGAGGCAACAGAGATGTGGTTCTACAGAAGGATGCTGAGAAGACCATGGATATAGCATGTGAGCAAAGACTTAGGGAAAATGGAAACAAAATGAAAACTCATACTTAACATCAAAAAGAGATCATTGAAATTTCTAGGGTGCATAATGAGGAAAGAGGGATTGGAAAATTTGACACTTTCAGGGTATAGTGAAATAAAAAAAGACAGAGGAAAACAGAACATGACCTACCTAACAAGTTTTATAAATAGTTGACAGAACAGGGACTAGGAAATATAACATGAAAACAAAATTTACTAAGAGCTACAAAGGACTGGAAGATGTAGAAAGCCATGATTGCCCATATCCTGAAGGAATATGACACATAGAAGATGCAGGCTTTATGGGATGACTTACTCTTCAGTATATTTTAGTAACAATTAAGTAAATCTCTCAACCTTAAATAAGTTAATCACTTTACCAAATCTGAGTTTTCCTCAAAAATATTAGTGGTGCTATGGTTTTTTTTATATATTATTTCCTTTGCTTACATTTCTATTTTCAAAAGCTCATATACACAGTGTAAAGGTTTTAAGAAAATAACTTTATATCTAGAAAACTGACTTCTCCATTGCAATTTATAACAATTTCTTTTTAATAACAAACTGATATTATTTTAACTAATTTTGTCATGACATCCTCTCTTTTAGTTATGAAAAGGATGTCAGACTGAGTTTGTAAAGTGTATTTAATTTGATGCAAACTTAATGGCTTATGTAACATAGTTAACAATTATGCAATTCACAATATAAAAAAATAACACCCTTTTTATACCCAAAGTAAGCATATCAAGATATTATCTTCAATAATCAAAATAAATATATTAGTTTTCTCTTACATACAGTTCTCAAGCAAAAGTATATTCTGTTTTAAGGAAGATAATCCATTACCAGATCTTACAAACTGGCAGTACAGAATCAGGAAGAACTTTACCAGATAACAAAAAACACATTACTTGAAGACTTTCAAAAACAATAACAACTAAAATGTATTAGAATGTTTAACTGAAAGAGAAAATGATATAATCAAGATGTTGAATTTTCACACTACCTTAAAAGTTATAAAGGAAACTGCTCTCAATGCCAGAAAGATTGCTGTTAGTGGACTCACCTTAAAAACTGTTTTAAGAGAAATATTTTACAATATTCAAGTGATTTTTTTTCATATGTAAATGTTATGGGTTTATAATTATTTACTCAGAGTTACAACTCCCCTATACTATATTTGGAAATTTGAATAGAAATTAATTCGCTCTTAACTACAGTGGAAATGTTCCAAGATCCTCAGAATATTCCTGAAATCACAGTTGCACCAAACTATGTATACTGTGTTTTTTAGTACAAAAACATAACTGTGATTATGACAGTATGATTGTGTTTCAGTTCAGTTCATAAATTAGACACAATAAGCACTTAGAACATTAACTAAAATTAAAACAGTTATAAAACTAAATTGCAATCAAAGTAACTTCAGCATGCAAAGTTCTTTTTTCTTTATTAATTTTGGAATTTACACATTTTCATGTAAATAAATAAATTATAGCATCATTTTAGTATATCCTAATGACCAACATCAATATTAATGTGCTTTGGGATCATGTTAATTCAAATTTATGAATTATTTATTAATGGGGATAACTGTACAGTAAAAGAAAATAACTCCCTAAGATTGAAAAAGTAAATTAACAATAATTAACTTGCGTTTTCTTGTCAATGAGAACCCCATACATTAACCCACCCACTAACAAAAATATTTATGTATATATATCTTTGCCTTCAGTCATTACATACTGAAATATTTTAAACCTTTTTTAACAAGATCTATGATTATGCCAAAATTCGTTGGATTCTTGATGTCGGTGCCATTACATTTCAGCCAAATTATTTCTCAAATCTTCTTGTCCATAATCCATAAGAAAAGACCACAGAATGAAGTGATTACAGTGACTTATCATGTGGTTTTGTTTGGTAAAAGTTGAAATCAGGAATCTCCAATATGCATAAACAGGATTTTCCTTGTTCCATAGGTAGTGATAATGCTTTCATCTGTTTATCTTGCATTGCAGAAAAGAACTGATCTAGTTACTAATTTTGTTTTTATGAATTGCACATCTGTCAAAGACAGAACAGATTATCCCATACATTTTGTTAAGAACATGATGAATACAGGGAATGAGTTTCATTGCACACATTTTTAGAAGGTAAATGATTTCTTAATGTCAAGAAGTAAAAGTATGTTGCAATAATCACTAAGTGTCAGATGAAAACCATTATTAATCATTATATCTATCGTCTCTACCAGGCCTTTTTTTTTTTTTTTTTTTTTTTTTTTTGCCAATTTGCATAAGAATGTAAGAATGGTGATTTCCTAACATGGAAATATTCAATATTCACTGAGCAAACTGTTAGTATTACTGCTTTTGGATGAAATCTATAAATTATTTTTTCAGGAAAATTCTCTTTCTGGTATTGATGGGGGCTTCTTTCCTAACATTTTGTTTGAAGTAGTGTCAAATGTTAGCATCTCAATGATGTCACTATTTTCTTTTCCAGTCACATATAATACCGTTTTTTATTGTTGCTCCTGCTGAAGGTCTTCAACTGAAGTAATTTCTGTTATTTGGTGAAGGATTTCGTTTGTGTTTCTGTAGCACCAGTCCCCTAGTTCTGAGGAAGAACAGTCCCTACCTTACACTAAAAGCACAAAACAGCCTGCCTCATTAGCATATAAAGTATTACTATCAGCCTTTTAAATATATTACTCACAAATTGCATTTAGTATAGTTTAACATTTAATTTGCATAAAAATGTTTAAAAGCATATTTTAATAAATATCCCAGCTCTTTTACTTATCATTAATTCAAATTTAAAAACAATCACCTCTATAAGCAATGTTTCAGTTGATAATATTTTTTTTTAATTCCTTCTGTTTGTAGAGAAATAATTTTATATCAGTTTATTTACATGTAAAAATATTTAAAATAAATGTAATCTTGTTTCTAAAATAACATTTCTTTTCAGTAAAAGTGGATGTGAGTAATTTTTCAAAAAATGTACTGGAATTTTCATAGAATTCTGTAATTCTAGGCTTGTTAATGTTAGTTACAATACTATTTCCTGCAGTGTTTGCAGTAATCATTTTTGTAATCAGTCATATTACTAAGCAGTAATAAAAAAAACATGGAATATGACAGCTTACTAGCCACCTGTTGTATTCCGGTACACTTGAATGTCTTTTAGTCTACCAAATGGTGTGACTATTTCCATTTATATCTCGGTCATCCTGTTAACTTTCTATCCACCCATCATATAAAAACTAAAACATGTTAATCAAGACAATGTTGCATAAAGTAATGGAAATGATCCTCTGCATGTGTTTCCCAAATATTCCAAGAATAAGTTAGGGACTGCCCTTTTCTGTGTGTGTTTGGTGGTAGCATAAGGCTAATTAACAATGAAAGAGACTAAAAGCAATATTATACAGTGATTTGTCAAAATATTATGGTCAACATGTAACAAAGTATATATATATATATGTCAGGCTTAGAGTTCAAATAAATAATCCTTTAGTTCCTTTTCATGTTTTGAATGTCACAGTTACAGATCAAAGATCAAATATTTGAGTACACACCTGATAAAGGTCAAAATGATATAACCAGAACATTATGTGAATTATTAAACAGTAGTTATTTTAGTTCACATTTGATTCAGAGATGTTTTTGGTTACATGTTGAAAAAATATTTATTAACCAGATGGTAATGGTAATATCAGATATTTCTTTCAGGAAGCATCGAGCATTCATTGATCAAGCAGCCAGTGCTTCTAGCCATTGAAATTTATAAAATCTTTCTCTCAGAAAAATAGGTTTCTCAAGTTCAGTAGCTATTAATGGAAAGAGTTCCAGTATTGATGTGGTTTCCTTCCTAAACTTTTATTTGAAGTAGTGTTGAATGCCAATCTTGATTATATTATTTTCTTTCAGTTATATATGATATTCATCTTAGTTGTTCCTATTGTTAAAAGTACTCAAGTGCAGTGTTTCCTTGTATCTGGTCGTTAAACTACATCCGTGTCCTGGGTATGACGATAAACTACGTCTAACAGCAAGGAAGGCCTCAGATAGTGTTTTCAGAAGAATAATGTTGCCAGCTGTACGTTTTTGAAACAATAATGTTGCCAGCTATACGTTTTTTTTTTTAAACAATAATCTTGCCAGGACAAAATAGGCATTAAAAATTCATATGAACTGGATTTGGCATTAAATAACCCACAGTTGTTGATATGCCGTAAAAGCCAAACAAACAAACAAATTCTATCTGGTATAGTTATTTTTTATTCTTTAATGCCAGTCCATGTTGTCTGAAGAAGGATGGTCTATGGAAAGACCCACAGGATTCATTCACTCAAAACCTTTTTTAACCATTGAACTAATTATATTTTGGTTCATTAAAGTATATTTAGGTGGTAGAGTGCTGTAAAATGTTTAAAACTCCTTCACTGAGATATAGAACGATTATTTGCAATCAGGCATGAATCCATACATCTGGAAAGACATGTCATATCATGGTCACATAAATTAGGTTGGTGCAAAAATAATATCGTTTTTTGACGTTAAAAACTACGTCAAAAAACGATATTATTTTTGCACCAACCTAATACATACACAAGCAGTTGCAAACTGACCAAACCTTTTTGTCTTGGTAATTTTCTTTTCTTTTACCCAAAACATGTGTTTTGAAATAAAAGATTCCTGGCTAACACAGAGAATAAATGTGTGACAATCTATTAGGTTGGTACAAAAATAATGACATAATAATGTCATTTTTTGACGTTAAAAAATAGGTCAAAAAACAACATTATCACGTCATTATTTTTGCACCAACCTAATATTTTATATATTGCATTGTCATCCCACAGGGGATAAAGAAAATTCCTTAACTTCTGAAGGTTTTTCAATGTACATGGCATATATTTTATGGAAGATATCGATGATGGACTCCATTGCACTGACTTTTGACACACATCAACAACTGCACACTACAAACATCACCAAGAGTTTTACAAGCAACACTGTACAATTCTAAGAAGGAAAACACCCAGAATTCACGATCAGTGTTAACATGCGGTCAGGGAAGAGAGATAATATGTATCTCTAGTAAATTCTTGTGAGCTATAAAAGGCTCAGTTAATAAACAAAGCAGTAGCTATCTTGAATGAAACCCTGCTCATGTATTGTTGATTAAGTTTTAGGAGAATTTATCTAACTTGGAGGATAATATATAACAGGATTATTGTACTTAGGGCCAAAAGAAATGTTTACATGTTGGGGAAAACTTCTTTAACAGCTTTTGAAAAAGTAAGTTATGCTTAACATTTGATAGTCAGCATATTGTCAAAGGGAAGATATTTAAGGGATTTTTTTGAGCTATTTTTCTTTGACAATAACTAACCAAAATATCTGATTCAGAAATGAGGCTATAACAAACAGAAAGCATCTATCTGATTTACAAATCTCTATTCAGAATTGGTAGCAGTTACTGCAATAAAGTAAATTTGAGAGTAGTTTCATTCCAGAAAGACCATCACTCCTGTCACAAGTTTGCCACTACATAATTACAAATCTGTTTTCTATATGTCACATATATTCGGGATGTAGGTGATCATAGCTCTCCACAAATTCTATTTTTTTTGCAATTCTTAGTAATGTTTGTTTTTTTTTTATTAGGTTGGTGCAAAAATAATGTCGTTTTTGTTTTGAAGTTGAACGTCAAAAAACTACATTATTTTTGCACCAACCTAATACCATGCCCCAGCCTCCCCATAGATTGACAATTAAGTGGCCCACTTCACTTCACAGTTAGTCAAAAAGTCATATACTCAGATTCTGTTGAAGAAGCAAACAATTAACATTAGGATTAAACCACCAGGTTTGAACACTCCCTTATACATTGCTGATTGGACAAATGTGTTGGCTAAACAGATTTAGTTAACTGGCAGTTTTGACTTCAATACCTGTGCAAATAAAAGTATTTTTTTACTCTATGTAAATAAAAGGCAAAAGAGGCACTGAAGGTGGAGGCTTACTGAATAAGGTTGTTGCATGGATCTAAGAGTAGAAAATAAGTGCATTTCATGAGGATATTTAAGACGTATAACAGTTGACTCTAGACGTGAAGAGGTTAAGATTGTAATGATCAGAGAAGCATGCTCTCCAGATGCTTTCAAGTAGGGGTTATTTTTTATATAGTATTGTTTACCTAATACAAGGCTGGAGAACCACTCAAGGTAGAGAGTTACTGAATGAATTTGTTGTAAGGGTGTAAAAGTAATAAGGGCATGATATGAGGACATGCGAGATAGATAATGGTTGACAGTGAACTTGAAGAGGTTACATATTGGAATCATCAGGGAAGAAGCTGTCAGAGTAAAATTTTCTTTTTACCAACAGAATAAGAGGGGAATGAGAATGAATCAACCCTGTGTACATGGATCAGAATGATGGCTTAACAAGTACAAATTAAACCAATATGAAATATACTTGTGCAGAAAAAGAAAAATCTACACTTATGGATTTAAGAAAGGATTTGTATGAAATTGTTGGGAACTGGTGTTGTAAAATTACATAGAAATAACTGTCCCAAATAATACAAACCACACCACTTTAAGACTTTCAACAGCAGCAACAACTAAAATGGATAGTACATGCAATTCAAAGAGATATCATTCTACACTACTTCAAATAGGTTAGGAAGGAAGCCCACATCAATAATGGAAAAAAACAATAACAGTGTACTTGGGAAATATATTTCTGAAAAATTCTTTTCATAGAAAGATTTTATATATTTCATCCCAAAATAGCAGTGACAGCTCGGTCAATGGATGACACATGTTTCCTTATAAGGAATATTACTATTACCATCATCTAGCAGAATCTAGTAAAGAAAATGTTAGGAATCTATCTGTGAAATAATGGTAAATTTTTATGGCTTAATCAGAAAAATGATGTAAGCCTTGGATTTAATATATTATCTTGCTCTTTATTGTCTCATACTATTTATACACTGTCACAATTTATGCAAGTCAATGTTTTCCTCAAAAAAATTCAAAAATTTTCATTATAAAATCTGACAAATGGAATTACAATAAAGCCATTTCTAAAATTGCCTTATGTTTGTTCACTGAATACTGAAAATTTCCTTATAAGGAAATATCTAATTTTACCATAATTCATTAGATGTTAACTACAATAGGCACCTGATGAAGGCCAGTTCTACAAAGTTGTACACAATGTTGTAATTGTACTAAGTAAGTTTACTGATTATCAACTCTTTGCAATTTATTTAAAACCAGAAAATATTTTTTGGTAATAAGAAATTTTTTGAGATAATAATCATTTAGTGACACAAGTCTTAAAAATTAACCCATAAATGATGGGAAAAAGAAGTGAATTTATCTCTTTCCCAAGGGCATTTACACTTGTGAATATAGTAAAAAAATTAACAATTTCAGGCTATTATCCATTATACTACAGACACATCTAAGCTTATTCACCTGGTATTCCCAAGCAGTCACTTATCAAGGTACGTACCAAACTCTATGTTGCTTAACTTAGGTGATCAAACAGGGACTATTGTTTCAACATTATGTGGCAGTAAGCCTCAAAATTTAATGTAATGGATCAAGAAAATAGGTGTATCACTGAAGATTCCAGTTTTGTTAAATCAATTTCATTACAACTGTTTTGCAAGACCAGCATACCAAACACTGTTCTACGAATACACAGCTTGCACATCTTACTTCAATATTTTGAATTTATATTCTAACATTATTTTTTATTATTATTAAATTAACACCTCTTTGCTTTTTATCTTTTGCTGGCTTATACATAGACACATTCACAGACTAATTCCAGTGTGCATATTCATACCTCCATTTGATGCAGAAAAAGACGGAAATAAATTATCATTAACTTAAAGTGTTAACTATATTCTCAAATGTACTGACTGCATTGTTGCTATAACTTATTTCAAAATCTTAAGTCATTAACATGAAACAGAAAAATTACAATTACTGTTTGTAAAAGAAACACTTCATCTAAACTGACAGTGATATGAAAAAATATCAATATTCAAGAATAATTACCAAATTAAAAAGTAAAAGATATTCACATATTCTTATACATACATAACGAGTATCTAAAATCAGTTCCCCAAACGAAACACTTCACATTAAGATCAAAATAATTACCTGAGCACATTCATTCTAACACTTTCAAATTCAAAATAATTATATTAAATTTATTTACATTCAAATATTCACTCTACCTGGAAAACTTATGTATAATAATGCTGCTACACAGCAGTAGACCCTGGACAATTTCCTTACAGATCTGAGGCAATACAGATATGGTTGACAGAAAAATTCAGAGAATACCATAATTAGAACATGTGAACAGGAAGGATGATATTAAGGGAACCAGATACTTTTGTATAGAATCACAATTTAAAAAATACAGCTGAAATTTCTAGCAGCCATAACAAGAAAAGAAGGCTTGGAGAATTGAACACTTACAATACATATTAAACTAACAGAGGTAGACAGCGACTAAACCAACTGATGAGCTTATGTAAATAGATGACAGAACATGGAGTATGAGTGATAGTAAAAAAAAAAAACAAACAAACATTGCTAAGCACTACAAGGGATAAGAAATTGTGAAGAGCTATGATCACCCATACCCTAAAGATACACAACCTAGAAAAAAATGATATGTAATTATGTGGTGGAAATGGACTCATGTTCTTTCTTATATAGTGTGACTAATCTCAAATTTATTTCATTGCAGTGATTGTTACTAAATGTCACTGGAGATTTGTGAGTCAGATAGAAACATTTTTTTTGTTTTTTTTTTATAGTGGTGTTTACCTTGTATAATGCCCTGGCTCCACTCAGTGTGTTTACAGAGTTATAAGTACAGCTTATGCAAATATATGTGGAATATAACAGTAGACTTGAACACATTAAGATTGTAGTGATCAAGCAGCCTCTTGGGAATCGGTCCCACAAGATAGAAGTTTGTGGAAAGCTGCTTGGGTGGAAGTTATATCTCACCAGAGTGGATATAAAGGGAATGAGAGTAGTTCATTACAATATGTGCGAGGTATGGTGGCTCTTAGCTGTTAATGTTAAGACTGATGAAATTAAGTAGTGTAGTTCATCTGGATACTCACCATGGAAATAGTGAAAGAGCAGTGAGATG
Source organism: Acanthosepion lycidas (assembly GCA_963932145.1). Classification (NCBI taxonomy): domain Eukaryota; kingdom Metazoa; phylum Mollusca; class Cephalopoda; order Sepiida; family Sepiidae; genus Acanthosepion; species Acanthosepion lycidas. Next base: position 54,885,460 of record OZ010594.1, on the reverse strand, counting down.
CTAGCAATGTTTCATCTCTGAGAAAAGGGTTGCAGAGTGGAAAATAATTAATTGCCTACAAGGATGCGGAGTGGAAAGTTAAGACTGGGAAGCTCACACCAATATATGGCAGCAGTACTCCATTTTTGGTATTTAATTCAGAAATGTGGACATAACAGATATTCTGGGATAAGATAATAGATAGCAGAACATATATAGTATGGATGATAGTAAAACGACAAACATTGCTAAGAGCTGCAAGAGAGAGGAAATTGTGGCAATCCATAATCGATATGTTAGATAGAAGATATTTTTCATTTTAGAGACTACAATCATAAACAAAAATGCTCAAAGCTGTCATCATGTTTTATACATACTTTCAAAAGAGAAAAAAAAAAAAAGAGAAGAAATTCTTTGTCATTCAATTTGACTTTCACAGTGAAAAATACATTAGTATTAATAAAGAAACTTCGAAGGAAAGAGTTCAGATATTGAAATGCATAGCAATTTATGGTCCATTGTACAAGTAAAAGGTGACCAATCAAATAAAGTGTTATAGATTGCCTAAGATCTATAGACTAATAGATAGTAAATTGTGAATAATAGACTGTGTTGAAAACATTTCATCACTTAGTTACTGCAAAATATCTGAAGTGTCAGAAATTTATGACTGCATCAAGGTAGAAAAAGATATATGGCAAGTCTTTTACTGGACATTAATATTTTCAGCCAGAAAATCTCCTATATTTGTTGAGTGGACTTATCTCAAAATATCAATGAAAGTTAACACTGATAGATCATCTCGTAAATGTTGAGTTATGGTGTCGATTTGAACCTATTTGATGAACACTTGGAGAAAATTACATTTTTGATTCTTTGTTGATTTTTGAGTAGATTTTTTTTAAAATCATTCAGATTTCATTCTTGAGCAGGTTGTATTTAGCAAGCAGCAAAGAAAAAACAGGAACATATAAAAAGAGTGAATTTTATGAATTATATCAGATGCTATCAGCCAAATTTATATGCGAGCAACTTGATGTGATACACATTCACTCAAAAAGGAAATGCATGTTCATTTGTGTGAATGTGACTGCCATGTTCATGGTTAGGGTTGTATATGTAAATATAAAATTAAGACATTATTTTCCTGTTGCAATACAAGAACTATTTTAAAAGTGTAGAAAATAAGTCCCATAACCCAACATGAATGGTTTTGAACACTTTTCTATCTTGTCAGAATTCAAAGACATTTACACAGCCTTTTGAAGGATGCCATATTTTACACCTACAGTCACTTTTCTATATATATGCAACAATTCACACGTTTCCCTACTCTTTCACGACTTCTACAGCAAATGCTATGACAAGATATGTTCCTTATTGCCACCAGCTCAAACTTTTACAACCAAGACTGCCTTGCTATATATGTAAGGTTAATTCCCCACTCCCATTCCCTAAGTACTCTTTTGATAATAACGGCATTCCACTTCAAAAGTTTTTCCGTCAAGAACCGTCATGTTGGGTAAAAGATTTCACTGTGGAAGCTTCCTTGAACATTACAATATTAATCACTTCAAATCTAGGGTCAATTTTTTTTCTATCTGCCATAGCCACATAATCTTCAGTTCCTACTTTTTTCTCTTATGTTCATATCACACCTCATCAGTAACGCTATACCTTGAGTGACTCTTGGGTTAATTTTCAAAAACAAAAATGGTGTGTATTATCACTTTATATAAAGAGATATACAAAAAACAAACAAGCATATATTGTGCATGCACTACTGTTTCCTGAATTTTTTTGTTAAAATTATTTAGCGGTAATTGTGTAGTCACAGATTAACATGTTTCTTTACTTTCTGTCATGTTATACCAATATTCCTTAAGTTTTAGATTCACTCTTGCTAAAACAGCTCTAGCTCGATTGAACACACTAAAATTGTCAATGAAACTTTGAATATTGAAGGTATCTAAGTGTTTTGACTTAAAGAATGATTCATGGAAAAATTAATTTCCTCAAACTGACTTCATGTTTGAAAGAAGATAATGTAAATAGTGAATAATAGCAGATATGACATAGTCAAGGAAAAACAAAACCTGGATATCATCAAACATAAGTTTTGAAGATTAGAAAACAGTATTGTAAATCCAGTCAGCAACAGATTTCATATTTAACCATTTTTATGTGCATTATCCTTTGCTATTTTAAATTATCTTTACATTTTGTAACACTAGCTTATTGTTCAAATTTAGTTATTAATTGTTTCAGATTTTTATTTATTCAAACAAACTTGTGGAGGTTTTAATTTTTATGTAGGCTTGTTTAAACTTCTAGAAATTTATGGAAAAAGGAAGAATAAACAAGATTGTGTAAAATATAACACTTTTTTTAATGCAAAGGTTTTGCAACAATATTTTAAAAACCTATTTGTCATCTCTTTTTCTAAAAGATATACTCATTTCCCAAATCAAAACTATTGGAAATAAACCTTATTTCCAACACAATTACATACCATTTGTGTGTGTATATAACTGTCTTTTCTAACTAAGTTTAATTAAAGAAATCTAGCATGTTTATTTGTATGGATATCACGTTTATTATACACAAATACACTTTATTTAAATAAACTAAAAAGTAGCATTTGAATGTATTAATTTTCAATGACCTTGTTTAAACTTCTACATATTTATAGAAAAGTGGAGAATGAACTAAGTTTTTTTTTTTTAAATGTAACAAATCTTTTTATGCAGAAGTTTAACAATAAAATTTCTAATTTTGTCCTTGATAACGTTTTTGTGAAGAGGGAAAAAATAAAATGCAACTGAAAAGGAAATAAGTTATTAATCTTGTTGGTGAATAACTAAAACTCTAACAAGCTTATTTGTGTGAACATGAAATATATATATATATATATATATATATATATATATATATATATATATATATATATGAAATAGAACTCTTACGTAATATCAGTCTTCCTATAAGGACACTGAATGCCAGATCATCTCCACACAGATTAAGAAGAATGATGAAATAGAAATGTAATTCTGAATACTTAAGAAATGGCAAAATTTTACAGAAAATGGAAACAAAAAATGCCTTGAAGACCAAGAGAGCTAAATTCCATCATACTACCACCAATCTGGATGAATGAAGGTCCTCTCATGCCTTGAAAGACTGTTGGACCTCAAACTCACACCCAACCTCAAGTGGAATTTGTATATATGATCCATTGCTAAGGATGCGAGTAAAATGATCAGCTTCCTGTACTGTTCCAGTAAGTATTTGACCCATCCTGCTATCCTCTACCTTTACAAGGGCCAGATCAGGACAAAAATGAAATACTGCTCTAATATTTGGAAGGGGGCTGCCCAGACCTCACCCACCAACCTTGAGTTCAAAAGCTTCTCCAAGCCAATGTGGGTGACAAACAATTCTTCACCCTACAAACTCTCTCCCACAGGCAGAATGTGGAAAGCCTCACATTGCTCTACCACTACTTCTATGGAAAGTGCTTGGAGAAACTACATTCCCTGGTCCCACCAAAGCAAACCTTCACAGTAAGAACATGCCATGCCACTTACATAGTAGCAAATCCACACACATTCTCTCCACATTCAATTGGTGAAAAGTAAGTTACACTTGAACTCCCAAGATGATGTTTTCCTGATTACTATAATCTTAACCTGATCAAGGTTAGGGTTAACCATTATCTTCCACTCCTATACATACAAATGGCCTCCAAACACAACATTCTACCTCAAATGTACCCACCTGGCCTTGTAAAGGGTGAACCTTACTGTATTAAAATAAAAGGAGGACACTTATATTTAACATCAGAGAAGATTAAAAAAAAAAAAAAAAGAGTTAAAATTTCTAGGGAACATCATAAGAAAAGAGGGACTGAAAAATTTAACACTCCCAAGACATATTGATGGTAAGAGAGACAGGATAACAGTGGAAAAACCTACTGAATGAACTTGTGCAAATGGATGGCAGAGCAAGGTTTAGGAGTGACAAAAAAAAAAAGATAAAATTTACTAAGAGCTACAAAGGGCAGGAAATTGGAGAGTGCCATGATCCTCAAGGCAGATAGAAGTGAATGTCTTGAAAGTTTGTGAATGAATGAATTTTCATTCATACATGTTAGTTGAAAGCTATTAAAATTTAAATAACTTAATTATTACAGATGTCAGAAAGATGAAATTTGCAACATGATAATTTGGTATAAGTTTGAATTATGCCTCAACGTTATCTTTTTATTTATATTATCAGCTCATTAAATTCTACTTTAATTTGGTTACTTCTTAGTTTGAATATTATTCTGACGTGAAGAAGCCAAAACCAACAGATACTGGCTAAACATGTTTGAAGATTTTCTATTTTCTCTCATCTCCACTTTAGTTTCAGATATTGTTATACGCGCAAGAAACGCACAATAATATATATATATATATATATATATATATATATACACATATATATATATTATATATTAATGTATATTTGAGCAGCAACCTTTTTTTTAAACATCTTTCATTAAATACGAAAGAGAAGGAAAATGTAATAAAGATTTTCTTCAGTTTTTCCAGCATTCTTAGATTTTTCAGTTTTGTAAGAATAAGGAGTATAGAAATCTTCCATAATTTTCATTGTCCCAAATGCTTTCAGCCACTTCTTTGTCTATTTCCAAGGGGGTTTTGTTTTTGGTGGTGTTAGTTTTTCTTCATGTTTTGACGAAGTTGTGTTTTATTTATGTTTTGTTTTGAATAGGAGCCTTTACTCTGAGCCTTCACATGTTGAGTGCAGCTGGAATAAATATATATATTTATATATATATTTAGTTGGATTGATATATCACTGATATTGAGCACTTTCCAATAAGTACCGTGCATATATAATATATAAATAATATATATAAAAATTGCATGTATATACACATTTTATATATATTTCAACATGAAATGAATATATGAATAATTTATTCATTTGCCTTGTTCATTACATGCTTGAAAGATATGTGTTTATTCAACAAGTTCATTTATTTGGATATGCAATAGTGAGTATCTTGAAAGAAAGCAAATGATTCTCTTTTTTCTTCAGCCTTCTTTTGATCCATTTCTTTTATAGATAGATATTGTCTGTGGACACAGTTGTAGATATATGGCATTGTGCATAAAAATAATTTTAATTTCTAAGTGTATTAACTGAACAGTATTAACATTTAAGTAATTATTATAGACAGGAGAAATATTGGACCATACAACATAATAATAGAAGTTTTAAATGATGGGTAAATTTTCAGTTCTTTGTAAATTATAAGCTGAATAAATTCTAGTTGAAACTGATTTCTTTTTAGTTGGAATATCAGTTTTCATTAATAATATTTAATGTTTTATTTTGTTTGAAGTTGATTAATATGTTAGTAATGATTTGTCCATTATAATTTAAGATTACAATGTTTGTTTAATCGGATTTGAATTTACATAGATTTTTGTAAATATTCATGATCTACCTTGTAATAATCAGTGTAGTCTATTTCAAATTTTACAGAGAAGATAAAACAAACACACACACATATATATATATATATATATATATGGAGAGAAAGAGAGAGAGACTGACTTTTTCCACATGAAAGCAATGCATGAGTATTTATTTTTCTTTAATGTTCAAAGTAATATATATATATATATATATATATATATATATATATATATATATATATATATGAATCATTTTAAGTTTCCTTCAATTGAAGCAATGTTTAAAGACTGCATTGGAACTTTGAAAGAAAATTTCTGATAAAGAAATGAAAGAGTTTTATCTTAACTCAATATGATTTATGTTCCCATGATCTGCTGGTCTACAAGTCAAAGTTTTGAGAATAAGAGAATAATAATGCTGAGATATAAGTAAGACCATAATTACATTTGTAAATTCTCCTATGCATGGACAAAATAAATAAAACTGAAACCAAGGAAATTCTTAGTCACAGTAAAGAGCAATAAAAATTTTAAGCAAGTAATTTCATAAAGAACGGAAATAATTCTGAGAATCATGCTTAAGATCTGAAAACAAATAAATGAAGAAATTATACCAAAACAAAAAATATTAAAAACAATACTTGTCTATTGAATTAAAATGCATTAAGACATTTGCTGGTATTGGAACTTGTCCTTCATGACTAGTGATTCTGCACATTTTCAATTTCATTTTTTTTTTCTGTCTGAATTTCTAGGATTAGTAGTTATTTACTTTCTTTACAGTAGGGATTATTGTCCTCAATTTTATGGCTTTTATCACATTTTGACCAATGTGCTCTCTAGCCTTATTCAGGTAACTGCCTTCTAATTTTAAGCTGAAACCTTGTTCTCCTTCTGCTGTCCATATCTAATGTTGTATCCATAGAAGTAAATAAACAAACATTAATTATAATGCCAAAAAGTAATTTGAATAAAATAATTATAACAGTTATAATTATCATTAATTCACTGATTATAAACCAATGAAAATTAACCCAACTTTCTCCTCTGCACAAACATGTGACATTCTCATTATCAAACAAGCAATTTAGATGGACACGTGGGTAAACAAAAGCTTTGTCTCCTTTACATTTTTCAGGCCATAATAGTAACATTTATCTCTCAACAAATATTAATGTTAAGAAAACCCCAAACACAGTTTGTATTTCCTAACTTAATTATTTGGACACTCATTACACACATCTATAAAAAAAAATATACAAGAAAAACTGCATACACTTTCCTTATTCTTTATCTTAACATTCTGTCAGATTCTGATTCATATTTGATCTATATTTGACACCAAAACCACAGTTTTATTCAGTATTACTGTCTCTCGTTTCTTCAATACCACATAACAACCAGATAATAAATAATACTTGTTTTTGATGTTTCCATGTCTTATTGTTTTTCGTTTGTATGAGTATTTTTGTGTATATGTAAATGTTAGAGGGTTTCTAATTATTTACTCAAAGTTATAAATCCATTACACTAGGGATAAGACAAATGGAGGAGAAACAGCAACGCAGCTGCAGCAGAAAAGCAAGTAGAATATTATATTTAATGTTCACAGTTCTAGATTTAGAATTGTTCCATGAAACAGCCAAAAGGATTAAAACATTGGTTCATAAATATGGTGGCACAGGAATTGTGAATTAAATCCTTGAGCTACACAATAATGATTCAAATAACTGAGCTGTACTAATAAGAATAAGATATCCTTCAACATGGACAGCAGAATAAGAACTATCTACCTTCATTGATTATATAAAGGGTTCAATTCAAAATTCCTTGTATGTTACATGGATCAACAGATACCTGAAGCAGTCTAAAGGTACAATGGTTAAAATGAGGACAACAAACAAAAAGTTGCTTTTATTGCAATTGCTAAGGACTTGCAAGAAAGCCACTTCAGTGAGAATTTATATCATCTTCATTCATAAACAAAATACAGAATCAGTTGGACTAATTCAATCACCAGTGTCATGAATTCTAACCAAATTTCACTTTTGTAAAAAGCAAGAAAACTTGATCAGCCTGATCATGATTAATAGCAACTGTAAGCCAGTTGAGAAAGATAATTGAATATCACTGGTCTAGTGGCTCCAACATACAGAACAGTCACTTCTTTGGGGAAAACTATTTCTTTAAGTTCAGTGATAAATTTCTGTTGGAATTCAAGATAGACAGCTAGCAATGATTAATGCAGTTGAACTGTGAATCATAAATGAGACGATAAAAATATCTGCAATGGAAGGAAAAGATGAATTTTACATAAAATTTGAAATTAATTTTCAAAGACTGAAACGTAGATGAAGGCACCATTCTCTCCCAAGAATAATTTGAAAGTTTTGCATCAAATATTTCAAGAAAGAAAATCTAAGGGATGCAATTAAATATAAAAATAATGATATTTACACCTGCTGCAAATTGTGCCAGTTATATGATATAAGGAATTCAGTAATTGTGCCTTTTTATACATCAAGATAAAAAAAGCTTCTATCTGCCCATTAGCACAACCCCTGATGACTTCCAGGAAATTTTGTCTACCCTCTTTCACTCACAAGACTGGTCAACCCATTCTGTGGGTTTTCAAGCACTTCCTAATTGTGCCACACACAAGCTGTTTGTTCCCAATGCAGGTTAAAGATTATTTTTCAATATGCACATCAACCTTTCATGATATTTTAATAGGTAAATCTCATTCATAAAACATACATATAAATTATTTTGCACTATTATTGCTTTCACTGGCAACACTCATAATAAAAATTGCATTTCTTGTTCCAGTACCTCAATATTACACTGTTCTTACTTTATTTCCAACTCTAATTCTGCTATGACCTCTATTCATGAGAATCTTAATTATTAGTTTAGCTATATGGATCATCAAGCTGACTGTTTGATCATATTAACTTGGATCTAGCTTCTTTGTTAATGTTTTGATTGATTATTTTTAAAGCCAGAAAATATTTTTAGCTTCTAAGAATTACTTTTTTTAGAGATACTAATAGTTTAGTGTGACAATACTTACTAACTGACCTACAACTGTGGGATAAGTGATAGATTCAGTGAAAATAATGAACCCAACAGCAATTGGTGCTCAGCTCTATGACTAATAATTCCAAGCAATTATCCATTACACCATCCACACATCAAGGCTTACAGCATCTGGTATTCCCAAGTGGTCACCCATCTCTGTACTGACCAGGCTCGAAGTTGCTTAACTGTAGTGATCATATATGAACGGGAATTTCAGTGTAATGTGACTGTAAGCCTTGTTAATGTTTTGAAGACTTATCTACTGAGGTCCTCTAGTATTTCACCACTGTCATTTATTTTATTCATCACTTCAGTAATTAAACACAAAATTATCTAAGGGTGTCAGCATCTCTATGACAAGCTCAGATTATTTTAATGCTTTATTTCTCTTCATTTTGGCCTTTATAGCTGATATAAACCCAGATTTTAAAATTATGGGTCCTGCACTGCTTTTATACTACATATTAGACTTTAGTAATGCAACTCTGGTATGTATTCATTCCATCTCTGTTTCACCTTTTCTTTTTCTGTTATACTGTTTTAGGTTTGTTTGTTTTTTTTTATTATCATCAGGTAATTTTAACTGAACTGGGATATGTTTAGTGAATTTTTATGTTTGAGTCTTATTTTATAAGTAAAATTTAAACCTAGTAAGAAAGTTTACAATGAGACTACGATCTCAACATTGGTATGTTTTGAGTGAATGGTTGGTAAATCATTGCTCTATTTGAATGTACTGAGAGAGTAATGGATTAATTAGAAGAAGACAGAAGAAATGGCTAAAAGTAAAAAAGGCTATCCAAATTTTGTGTTCTTTTTTTTGGGGACATGTTGTCATATTCAAGCAGGTGCAGAAATACAGTAAGATTAGTTTAATAACTGAAATGGAAAACATGACAGAAATTCCAAAGTGCATAGGATTATGTAATGATCCATTTCAGAAATTGAGCAAAGTAGGAAAGGATTAAAAAAAATAAAAGAAAAGAAAAAAAAGAAAAGAAAAAAAAGAAAAGAAAAAAAAAGAAAAGAAAAAAAAAAGAAAAGAAAAAAAAAAGAAAAGAAAAAAAAAAGAAAAGAAAAAAAAAGAAAAGAAAAAAAAAGAAAAGAAAGAAAAAAGAAAAGCAAAGAAAAAAGAAAAGAAAAAAGAAAAGAAAAGAAAAAAGAAATGAAAAGAAATGAAAAGAAAAAAGAAATGAAAAGAAATGAAAAGAAAAAGAAATGAAAAGAAATGAAAAGAAAAAAGAAATGAAAAAAGAAAAGAAAAAAGAAAAAAGAAAAGAAAAAAGAAAAGAAAAGAAAAAAGAAATGAAAAGAAATGAAAAGAAAAAAGAAATGAAAAGAAATGAAAAGAAAAAAGAAATGAAAAAAGAAAAGAAAAAAGAAAAGAAAAGAAAAAGAAAAGAAGAAAAGAAAAAAGAAAAGAAGAAAAAAGAAAAGAAAAGAAAAAAGAAAAGAAAAAAAGAAAAGAAAAAAGAAAAGAAAAAAAGAAAAGAAAAAAGAAAAGAAAAAAGAAAAGAAAAAAGAAAAGAAAAAAGAAAAGAAAAAAGAAAAAAGAAAAGAAAAAAAGAAATGAAAAAAGAAAAGAAAAAAAGAAAAGAAAAAAAGAAAAGAAAAAAGAAAAGAAAAAAGAAAAGAAAAAAGAAAAGAAAAGAAAAAAAAGAAAAGAAAAAAGAAAAGAAAAGAAAAAAGAAAAGAAAAAAGAAAAGAAAAAAGAAAAGAAAAAAGAAAAGAAAAGAAAAAAGAAAAGAAAAAAAGAAAAGCAAAGAAGAAAAGAAAAAAAAAAACAGTTTTAAACTGCAATATAATGTCGACATTTCTGGACAATTGCATCACAAAGGAAAAAAAAAACTTCAAGTCATAGTGATGTCGTTTTACTGACAGATATCATGAAGAGAGTATGCTAAATGTTTAATGAAGTCAGTGTATGCATCAGTATATGCACATAGCTACAGACATATTTCCACAGTTATATAGATCTATATTCAGACACATTCAAATATATAGATTTAATCTTAGCTATCAACAAATTTTCTTGCATGAAATATAGAAGTAACTCTGAATTTTTGTGATCAAAGAAGGCAATATGTCAGCAAGTATTTCAGTCAGTTATGTGACATGCTGTTATAGTGGAACACCCCTATTCTATAGTTAATAGACTCTCCCACCTATAATAAATAAGAGTAGTAAGAGTAACGAGTCAGATGCTCAGTGAGTCAATCAGTCGATGACGGACGGCCGTTAGTCGGATACTAAAGTACCAGCGACCACAACTACATTTCTCTGTGTCATTACCTATTATATCAAGTTCCTAACGTTTTGTACATTGAACCTATTTTAGGACCGACTTAGTACAAATACAAGCCTCCACTGTGAAACCACTCCATAGCACATGCATGAACCATGCTTAGACGATCATGTATCTTTTGCTACATGATTGATGAGGCAGATTTTTTCCTGCAGTAGATTGCCATTTCTTTCTGTCATAGACCAGTTGCCATTCAAGGCTACTGAACCCGGTCTGTCCTGCTATTTACCCATAGCTGGGAGGAGAAGAAGAGGATTTAGTAATTTAAAACCAGTCGGACATAAAACCTCAATTGTATGGCACAAGAGTATCACACTCCTAACAATATTTTTTTTTAAGCATCAGGTTAGAGAAATTAGATTTTGAAATATTCAGTTTTTGAAGCTTAATATACAGGATGCCTAGTAAAAAAAAAAATGGTAAATTAACAAAGAAATTTATTTACCTCTCATGATTCAGGCACAAACTGAACAACAATTGTAAAATATTTGCTTGAATGTTCAACACTATGTTCTAAGTGTGGTAACTTTGCGGATAGTGTGTCAAGAGGAATTTAATTCCAAGCTTCAGTTAAGTTCTACTTCAATGAATCAATATCGACGATATCATAATGACAGTTTTGCAAGTTAGTTAGGAGTATTCTCCAGATACAGTAATCCATAACATTCAGATCGGAGCTTTTGAAGGGCCATTGAGATGGACCAATCAGAGCTGGTGTATCTTCTCGAAGAATAAATTTGCTGCTTTTTAAACTAGGTACCCTGTAGTTTCAGTAACAAATTCTGAGCCTCACTTAAAATATGATTAATTTTTAGACTAACCTAAATCTTGCCATGCTTATAAGCTTCATGCTCGTAAAAAAAGAACAATATATGATAGTTACTACTTTAGAATTTGTTTCTCCTGTCAAAGAGTACATTTTTCTGCTGATATTTCTCTTTTTGTTCATGCCTGTTATATCTGTGTTCAGCAGTTTTTCTTTTGTTCTACACTTCTCCTGAAGCCATTTCCTTTTTCTTGCCTTTTTTTCCTATGTTCTTTAAGCTCATATATTCCATGTCATTTCTTGGCATTACCATTCATTAGGTCAAAACTTTCAACCATCATCCAATTCTTTGTTTTTTTTCTTACTTCAGAAAAACTTCTGCTAATATTACTCGTACTTCCCTTAAGGTATTCCACTCATCACTACTACTAATTACTTCTTTCGGTGCTATGTATTAAGAGTTTATTATTATAATACTCAACTAGTACTTTCAAAAATGATTACATTTTTTACCTGATTAATATTGGATTTTTATCAATATAATTAACTGATACTGCTCAGCTAATCATTAAAAATATAAATTATTTTTCCAAAGCTTTGACAGAAAAAAAGAAATATAAAAGCTATGCAACTTGATGTCACTATTTAAAAATACTGTGGATGTTTTATTTTTAATGATGTTCCCTCAGTACAATGTACAAGCAACTCTCATAGCAGAGGGTTAATAAAAAAACCATGTGACAGCTATGTGAAAACATTTGGCTTAAAGAAGCTAAAATTGTAGTATTCAAGAAAACATCCACATTGAAATTTGTTACGCAAAAATTATTGGGAAAATGCTGTCTGAGTGGAACTTCCTCCTTACAAGTGGAATACAGAAAAAGTATGGGTGATTTAGCCATGGAGTTGAATCACTCACGTTTTCTCAGTATTCTAGCTATAAAGGGCTGAATATGTTTTACTAAGATGAGAAATGTTTGCTTAATAACACTGAGTTATAGTGGAATATCACATTGCTGAAATTTGTGTTCATGACAATGTTACTTTGTATTTTTGTACTATATATCATTTGTCGTCAGAGAAATCTATCAAATAAGCTGGTGTGCAAAACTTTTAGATCACCCTGGTAAATTTTTCACTTTTTTTTAATTTTATCCCCAAGAGTGATTAACAATATGCTTTTCTCAGTGCATTTTATGATCTTTAAGGGTAAGAAAACAAGTTTTTTCATTTTTTTTATGTTCTATGATAGATATTAAGCCATTTCGAATATTGTGATGCTGAAAAAGATCATCCAAAATACTAAGCCATAAACAAAGATTTCACCTTTCGGCACTTTAAAAGGGAAAATTTCTTCTTTTTTTTTTTTTTTTTTTTTTTGGCACAAGGTGATCTTTATTATTACAAAAAGTGCAAAAATGTCAAAGTGTGGAGCTAGTAATTAATATTGCTGTCTTTGCGTCATATAATTGCCTCAATTCAATGTGCTATTCAATGGATCAAGGTCAAGATTTTCTCATTGGAAATTTTTTCCCATTCTTGGAAGGAATCTCAAAGCTTTTGCACATTGCATGTTCTTTGCTGGAGCATTTGTTTCTTCAGTGTCCGCAACAATGGTCCAAATGCATTATAGATCAGGACATTGTGTTAACCAGTATTCCAAAAGTTGAATATCTTTATTCGCAAGAAACCTTTTTGCTACATGTGATATGCAGCAAGGTGTACCATCATGCTTAAAGATTTTTCCATCTTTGTTGACATGACTGGGATGATGCTAAACAATCCCCCCCAAAAAAAGAAAATTATGTTGTATAATCATTTAATGTAGCTGGCCCAATATTTAGCATGCAGACTCTAGGTAGGTTAATTACACAACCAATTTCCTTATCACTGGCTTGAAAGAGCATCAGCCTAAACCCTGCAGTTATGTTGTATCCATAGTGTTTTAAAATTAAAATTACCCCAACTAAAACAGAAGTGATTACAGGATGTGGAAGAATTAAGAACTGGAACATTAATGATAAGCAGAAAGAGAAGATAGTAATCAGGTTAACAGTAGATAGCAATTGACATTGCATTTAAATTTTTGCAGATTAAAGTTGGCTGCAAAGCATGGAGCCAGAAGAGAGTTCTACAAGCTAGAAGTGTAAGAGGAGAAATCGTTACATAGTATTTATGGTGACATCTAGCCAGTTCAATTATAAATTGAGATTTTGACATCAGTCTAGTGCTGTGCTTAAATTTAACAACTCTAGGTACCATAATGAAGAGCTCATTCAAACAATTACCATGAAAATATTCATAAAAAGTCATAGAAAGGCTACCTTACGGTTTTGAGAAAGTGACTGAAGTAGAGCTGCCAGATTAGGACTAATGATATTGTAGATTCTTCTTTTGATTTTATCAAGCAGCTCAAAGTAAATAACAAAGGCACTGGACCATAGGTGATAGCAATATTCTAAACATGTGTGAATGGTAGACTTATAGATATGTAAGATAAATTTTGGAGAGAAAAATGTCTCACCCTACATACTGAACTGACTTTCTTAGTGGCTGACCTAGCAATGGATTCAATATAGTCATTCCACTTCATACCAAGAACGTGCAACAAATCACTTTCCTGGAGGATAGCATCAGCCATGCTGATAAAAGACATTAAGAGGCCTCTCAAATGATTAATGGAGAGAAGTTTACTTTTGGAGGCATTAAAATTAACAAGCCATCTTTTGCTCCAGTTAGCTATAGACCTGAGGTTGTTTTGGACATCGGCAGCCATTTTGACCTTGTCAGATTGATAAGCCTTACTATCAAGGAAGAAGTAAATTGTTGTGTCATCAGTGCAGATACCAAGTTGAGAGATGATGTCATCAGGAAGGTCATTAATGAAAATTAGAAATAGAGTAGGACCAAGAATGGAGCCCTGGGTGGGGGACCTGTGTTAGTAGGAAAGAATGTAGATGAGTGACTGTATAGGATAACTCTCATTTCACAATTTGATAGTTAAGACTGGAAAGGTTTTTAAAAAAGCATCAGGAGACACAGTAACTTTTCAGTTTGTGGAGAAGACCTGAATGCTAGACACTGTCAAAGGCTTTCGAGATGTCCAATGCAACAGCCCAGGCTTATAATAAACTCCTTCACAAATATTGTCAGTACATCAGTAGTTGACCTGGAGAAATAAAAGCCATATTGCTTGTCGGAGAAAGGCCCTGTGATGAGAGATGATGAAACAATTCAGAATTGATTAGGGCCTCTAGGATATTCCCAGAAAGAGGTAGAAGGCTAATAGGCCAATATTTGGAAGGAACAGACAGCTCACCAGAGTTCTTAAAAACTGGAACAACAGATGATGACTTCTAGAAGGCAGGAAAGCAGGAGTCATTTATTATACAGTTTAGAGAGAACAGGAGCCAGTTCAGGAGCACACTTCTTAATTAATATTACAAGGATACCATCATAAAAGATGTTATATGCATATCACTCAACAGAGATTCAGTTATAGAAAGGAAGTTAGGCAGGGATATTCTGGATGAGTCAACAGTAAAGTCTGAGGAGAATTTATGGGCAAAGCATTCAGCTTTTTCAGCAGAGGATGATAAAACCTCAAAATGTTTGAAGAGGAGAGGAATAAAGAACTTTCACTTATTTAATGCCCTATTACAGAGCTGTCAGTAATCACAAGAGCCAAAGTTGTTAGAGGCTATATAGTGCCTCATTCTCTTGGCAAACAGGGACTTCTGGTTTGAATTTATACTGCAGTCTTCTTAAAACATCCCAAATTGATTTCTTTGTATGTTTAAAAGTTATTCAGTCAACATTCAACCTTCTTCTATCAACTATAAAATCGGAACTTGAGCCAAAAAAAAAAAAAAAAACCATCTTACATGCTTTCATACAAATACTTTCATGGTAATTGTTCCACAAGCTACTTTCACTGGTTCCCAAACTGATAGAATTTGTGCTGTTGGGTTGGCATCTCAGTCCTACCCTTTCACTGCTGAAATTGTTAAATGCAGCAGTCTCTTTCTACTCCAATAGCTTCATCACACACTTCCTGGCTGTGGAACTTGCTTCCTCGATAGCTATAATCTTCAATTATTCAAATACAATGACATGCCTTGATCTACATCCTTCCCTTTTTCATGCCTCTTTACTCTTGCTCCCACTCTCTGTAACCCCTTGCATGCTAATGGCACTCTCGCCTTGCCTGGGATAAAATGCTTAAAAAAAAACTCTTGCTTTTGACTGAAATCAATATTGGTAGAGAAAATGCATATAAAGGGTCCACTGATATTTTGAGTGCCTCTCGAAACTCGATGAGGTAATTTCAGAATTTCCAGATAGTAGCATTTATTTACTTCAACTAAGACAGAGTTATTAGTAATAAGATGAGAAAATCCTGCCAAAAAATTTACTATATTCTGATTTATTTTAGCTTATTGAAGGATTTGATTAAAATAAAATACAATGAAGTTATCACTTTTAACATACCAAGATTCAACTAAAATAAATGAAATATTTATGCCTTATATTTAGATTGGTCTTGAAGAAATTTATTTCCCTTAATTCTCATTGTTATTTGAATTGTTACATTTTTTAAAAAAATGTGTTTGTTTCTCCTATCAATTCTCAGTTATTGAATTTATTTGGTGGACCTCATCAGTCAAAATTATTTTAATCCTTTCTGACGCTCTCAGTCAATTTTATCAATGCATCATTTTTTTAAGTCTAAAAAAATCAAGTTATGTTTGAAATTCTTAAATATGCAGTACTTAAAAATTTTCTAAGAGACTGCATTAATAAACTGGGTATGGAATTTAATGTTGAATTAGAATCAAATGTTAACTGATCTAAAACTTCACATTGTGACAAACAACAGGCCATGAATTTTGTTATTTTTGTTTGTGTGTATTTTTCATTCAGAGTTTTATACAAGGATCTGTGGTTTGTTCCTGTTAAAATGTTATTAACAACAAAACGAGAATATCAGACAACACAATCAAAGAATATTGGATGTTCCATAAACCCGTGCAAAGTCGGAGAGCCTATCAACTGAGATTTGTTAAAAAAAACTTTTTCCATAATAATATTCTTCTTACACACACACACACACATATATATATATATATATATATATATATGTGTGTGTGTGTGTGTGTGTGTGTGTGTGAAGGTAGATCACTATCGTCTATCATGTGTGAAATTTTAATTTAAAATTTTCAATGTACCATGTCTGTTAAATCTGATGAACTGTCATTACAAAGTGAAGTGATGATGAAGGAGATTATGTTGTGTAAAATAATATTTTTTAATATATATATATATATATATATATATATATATATATATATATATATATATATATATATATAGGTACCTCCACTTTATCTATACTGATTTGGTATACATAAGATTTAAGATGTATTTTTAAAAGTAAAAATGCTTTCTTGAAACTTTCATTTTAGCTTTAATTGAAAGCTAAAGAATTCCTAATTTACTATTTCCAGCAAGCAAATACTCTGTGGTGTATTTCAAACAGAAATTATATTGATTGGAATTGATTTTTGACACCTTTGTAAGCAAAAGTTAATTGTTGGATTTAAAAATCTTGCAGAAATAAAATATATATTTCTGGAATGTAATTTGAGGAAAATTAGCAAATTTAAAGTTAAGTTAATCTGATTTGAAACAAATAATCTGTACTTATAACATAAAATCTTGTATACAAACATTTCTTAACTATGGGGTCTTGTTTTTCTGACATGTTAATTGATATTGATTTATTTACATTTGATTAACAGCCAAACTTTAAATTGTAAATTTTTTTTCTTCAGACAATATTGCCTTAAATATATATTATTCATAAAAGCAATTAATGCCTTATTTTGTTGATTTAGATTCTTAAAGAATTCTGCTTTTAATTAATATAGTCACTAAAAATTGTCTCGGGTTTCTAAAGTTATCGTAAAATTAAGTAAGGGGTTGAAACATAAAAACAAATATTTTTACCAAGATTTTTTAATAAAAAATATTTCAAGAAATTAATTCATTTGTGACTAAGCCCTGAAAACATAATTAAAATCCAACAATTATTTGATTTTAGCAAGAAGTTTCAAATTTATGTGTTTGTTCCTGCAAAAAGAGGCCAAAATTTGCTATGCTAAAAGTTAGTGCAATCAGTAATGCAAAAAAAAAAAAAACAAAGTTTTTTAATCAAAATTTTGAATGTTCTAAAAGAGTAAAAAATTTAATTAAATAATGAAAAATACTTTGATCCTTCCTCTTAATAATAACAATTTTGATAACAAAACTATGTTTTCACCATGGTCTGCTGATGCTTTAGTGTATTCATAGAAGTGTATATATATAGTATTTATTCATTGTTACATAAAGCGAAATATATATCTCTCGAGAAAGAGATGGGTGGGAAAATAGGAAGAATAACATCTAGAATAAAATGATGATTGAATAGTGTTCAATGAATAACAAATATAGACTAAAAGAACAAGACAGAAGATGGAGAAATAAGATAGCTAGGTCTGCTGCTAAGAGATGGCAGAGAACTGCACAAGCCTGGCTGTCACTGAAGTAGTTAGTAAAAGCCTTTGTCCAGTAGTATATACTTAAATATATTCTATTGACTAGAACAAACAAAGAATGTCTATTAAGCCATTTACTAAATTTCTCCTGGTATCAAATGAAACGCATTAATGCAGGTGAAAATAAACGAAAGTACTTGGTAAGTTTAGAAGTAGAAATCTAACCACTTTCAAACATCACTGGTCATCTTGAAGGGGAAAAAAATGTGAAAACCTATAATAACCAATATGGCATCTGTATTATTGTCAATTTGAAGTTTAAAATGCAGAACATGGTTTCATATCTTATGACTTTCAAATAGTAGAACCTGGTGTTACATGGTAAATACAACATGGCTGACAAATTTCAACCTCTAAATTTAGTAAGTACTCTTACACATTTCCTCAGTTAAGATGTTTAATTCACTACCAAGAGAAACTTAGTAAAAGGCTTACTAAACATTCTTTGTGTGCTCTATTCAATGGAATATGTTGGAATTAAATATTTTTATCTCAGTATATTTTGTTCAATATGTATATATATATATATATATATATAAGAATCACATTGAAGCAGAATCTGATGGAATGGTAAACATGAGAGGCAATTTGGAGTATCTTTTTTTACTATGACGTATTTCATTGATTATTTGGGTTGCATACATACATAGCTAGCAGTGTTTTTTTGTTGAGGGAGGACTAAGTTTAATCTTACATAAAGGAAGTTGGATTTTTTCATATTAATTTGAGATAATGTTGGATGTATTTACTTACACCCAACTTAGATATTCCCTGTAGTCCAAGTATTCTGAGTGTTTTTATTAAGACACCATTTCTAGGAAGGTTTTCAATCAGGACTTCAGACCCCATCCTAGCATAATGTAAAAGTATAAAATAATTGGAACACCAACCATTCTGTTACTGTTTTCTATCAATAAAGTATCATCAGGTAGTAAAAACTTTTGGATTTTACTCTTGATGATAACTTATTGATAGAAATCATGAGAGCAGAAAACTATGTCTTAAATAGCTCTATATCTTCAATATCTTTGAAGCTGCTTTAATATTATATTTTTATCAAAAGTTGGATATTTTTTACAATGTATATATATATATATATATATGATTACAACCATAGATATGGTATTCAGAACTTAAGAAAAGATGACACATTTTGACAAACCTCTCTCTCTCTCTCTCTATATATATATATATATATATATATATATGTTTCATTAAAAACAGCAGACAAGGTACTACAGTTAACCTTTTTGTTTAATTTTTCTTGTGTCCGCACAAGAGCTTTCTTTTTTGGACACAGAGTGTGCAGAAACTGTCCAAATGTTCTGAGCACTTTCAGCTATACTTTTAGCCATTATCAAGGATGATTTAATTTTCCAGTTTAATTGAGTGTGTGCATTATGTGTATGCTTTTAGTGTGTTATAGAGGTGTTTTATTTTTCAAACACAGCACATTGTAGCCTAGTTTGTAGTTAATATTATTAAGAGTTGGTTTTTTCCTTTTTATTATTAGGGCTTCCATTATTTTTAATCTTTTTTACAAGTGGATTAGGTTATTATGTTTGTACTTTCTAACAGTATGTTTCAAATGGAGTCTGGTAACAACTACATGCCTATCCAGATGCCTTGCATTAAACTATCTGACCATAGCTCCATCAGAACCCATTTAAACATGCACATAAACCTACCAGACTCCATTCAAAACATACTAGCAGAAAACACAAACATAATAAACTGTTAATCTGTCAAAAAGAGGGATCATAAGAACAATTATTTCCCAAGATCAAAATCCTGATTGAATCCTCTTTTGTCTCCTTCACATATATTTAGTTCCCCTGAAATGAAGTTCTTTTTTTTTATAATGCTAGATCATCAACAAAATATGTCATTTTAAAAACTTGTCTTAATTGCATTTTACACACATATTATATAAATTTTAATTTTAAGGAATAACTTTTTCAAATTACAAATAATCCTTCTCAAACAGTGGGGGGATTCTGTCAGAAATTGTTTGAATTTCATTGCAGAAGAAAAGCAAGAAATATTGTCAAAACTTTCAAATTTCTTAAGTCATCAGAATATTGCTGAGTTTTGTATAACTAGTCAGTGTTGTGTCATAGGTGAAAAGTTTTGTGATATTGGCAAGGTGTTTATATATATATATATATATATATATATATATATAAGGTATGGGCTCTTAAGTTATTATTCAATAAAATAATAAATGCCCAATTTTTAACAGATATATTAATGACATTTTCATCCAAAATAAATTCATTAATGACATTATAAATCTTTATAAAATTTTAAATTATGCTATAAACTTAATATTGGCAAGGGTTTATATATATATATATATATATATATATATATATATATATATAAATAAATAAATAAATAAATAAATAAATAAATAAATAAATAAATAAATAAAAGGTACAGGCTCTTAAGGTACAATTCAATAAATTATAGTTAATTCCCATTAACTATAACAGTGAAAATTTCATCACATCTCTGCATAAAAAGTATACTTGTTCTAACTGAATCTGTGAATGCCCAGAAAAATGTAAAACAGCTGTCATTGATTATATACTGTTATATTCCATGCTAATAGGAATATATACTTAAAAAACAAGGTGGATAAAGTAAGTAAAGGTTTAGTGTAAAAACCAGTATAATAAGAATAAATGTAACAGTTATGCACAAGGTTGTTGCAAGTTAATCCACTAGTGTGTGCTACTATTGGAAGGTCGGTAGTCCTCGCGTAAGCCTGTGTTGTACTCAACAGATCCCAACTAGTCTCTGTAGTCCATATATTTAATTCATAACTAGAGAAAATCAGCCTGCATTACAGATAAATATCTAAAGTCACATTGAGTTTTATATTAGATAGAAATTAAAGAAAAATAGGGTTTACCAATAAAATTAATCCTCAACATCTGAAATGATCCAAATTAACTTCCCATCATTTTTGGTAATTCCAAGCTCATCTTCCTTTATCTTATTTGATAAATTTTCTCTCTTAATAAAGATGGCTATCTAATTAATATAATGAGACTTAATCTCATTAATTCTGTTTCTAATATCTTTAAATGAGAACTGAATAAAATGAGTGAATGATGATAATTATAATCTGGAAATATTGCAGAAAATAAGCGGAATACATAAATAACAACAAAATATAAGAAAGAAAAATTATTATTAATGATAATGATGATTATGATGTTGACAGAGTTTAAGAAGGAAAAGCTATTATTAACATTGGAAGGCTTAAACAAATGACTTTGAAAGCACAATACTGATAGTATGCATGATTTCAAGAACACTATCCTGTATATAATACTAAATTACATCTGGCAGCCAGGCCTCTGATGGAGAGATTTTGAAGAGTGTGGAACCACCTCTTAACTGCTGTTATTCCCAGGTCCACCCTGACCCTGGTGGTAGCACCTGTTAGGGTCCAGCTACGGGCAAATAATTTAACCCCAGACTGGTGTCAAAACACCATGAAAGTATAAGCAGTTAAACAGTTTTATAGCAAAAATAACAGCAATACATTTTCATAGTATAAACATTATCAGTAATACATCTTTGTATAAAAAAAAGAAAAAAAACAATAATGCTTTTTTTGGGAAAAAAAAAAAAATTACCAGCACTTTATCAAGTTTTACATTTTTATAGATGAAATTGCTAATGCTCTGAAGAAAATTAAATTTCAGTATTAAATGACCCATAAGGAGTTGCTAAACAAACTAACAAAACATTTCAAGAACAAAGAAAAAACAAAACAAACTGATGAGTAACTTTTTATATGAAATCCCCAGATGCAAAAAACAGCCACCTCAGAAAGACATCAAAAGATGAAGTCAAACTCAATGATTCTGGGCAGAGGGAGAGGAAAGAATTCAGGGAAGGTAAAAATTATATGAAAAATATATGAAGAAAGCAGAAGGCAATAGCAACAGGAAAAAAAATCCGATAGCTGAAGACCTAATCATATCATTCATAATACAACTGAAGCTGAAAATAGAGAAACAAGGGAAAAATAATATAAATAAATCAGGAAGAGAGTAAAGGTATTTTATTGAAAAGTGGCAGATAGCAGCCTCTTCTTTATATGCCACATTGCCTCCAGACATAAGTGATCGTGGCTCTCGACAATTTCCTGTCTTGGCTCATAATAAATTGTTTTCTTCTTATTTCTCTTAACTCTAGTTCTGCATATCTGTTAACTCAAACACACTATGTTATGCATTGTTTTGTTCTGTCCCTCTTGCCTGCATATCTGTTCTGTGATTATCAAATTTTCCAAGACCTCTTTCCTCATTATGGGCACCAGAAATTTCAACTCTCTCTTCCTGATAAATCTATGTTTCCTTTTTGTTTCCATTTTATCTAAAAGTTTGTCATTGCTTACATGTTCTATGATATCCTTAACATCCTTCTGTAGAACCACATTTGTGCTGCTTCAAGTCTCTTTATCTTTGAGAAGATTTTGGCTTTCATCGGTGAATGCTGGAGAAAGAACTCAGAAAACAGGAAAATAAAAGAACGGAGAAACTGACAGCGAAAGGAGGTAATAAGGGGAAATAGCAAATTGCAGGTAAGGGAATAGTGGAAATTCTAGGTGGGTAAAAAAATTTAAAAAGGTCTAGAATAAGGCAATAAACAACTAAGACAGAAATAGGTAATAAATGAAATAAATGACAAATATATTAGTCATATTATTTCTCACCTAGCATGATGTGATTAGCCCACAAAAGATAAAACGTGAAAAAAATTTCATGTTCCAGTAATGTTATCACAATTGCAATCAGGATTACAAATGAGATTATTGATACCAGAATATTGAAAATTATTCAATACATTTTGGCTGATGACGAACTCCATTGGGCTTAGCTTTCTTTCTCCGTTAACTGCACACATTGTCTTTAATCATTCATTTACTCATTGAAAAACTGGAAGAAACGCATGAAATTGTCACAAAAGAATAGGATTTATTGAAAAAGAAAATCAAAAAACTAATAAATCTAGCTGATATTTCCAATCTTTTAATTATTTCATTAGTTTATTAAGAGAAAGAAAAAAACCTCTATGAATTTCTGCTCTTTTAACTACACTTAATTAAAATCTTGCTATGAGCATGTTTCTGAGAATCAACTTGAGAAATATATATTACTCAGAATACTATATATATATATATATATATATATATATATATATATGAATGCATTTAAATTACATAAGAAAATAACAATACATATACAAAAAAAATTCTAAATTATTTGAATAAATAGCAAGAGAGGTGCAGGTAGTTAACAGTGAAGAAAATATAATTGGTGATCCAAGTTTAAATGGTGAAGCAGTTGGTGTTCATTCAAGACCATCCTGCTTTGAACATTGTAGACTTGTACTACCAAATCACAAAGAACTGTCATGAATAACAAAAACCACATCACTTGAGGACTTTCTATAATGAAAGCAGCTAAAATGGATAGCACAGATAACACAAGAAGAAAAGGAAATCATAAAGATTCTATACATCATATAGATGGTTCAGATGGAAACTCCCTGTCAATACTGGGAAGAACAATAACAGCCACAGGACTTGAGAAATCTGTTTTCTTGAAAAAAAAAAAAAAAATGTTTTGAGAGAAAGATTTTAAAAATCTCAAAAGAAAACAGTACTGGCTGCTCAGCCAGTAAATGCCAAAAATTTCCTGATAGGGAATGGCTAATATTACATTTAACTTTTCACAAATGTCATTCAGAAAAAGCTAGTCTTTATGTCTTTTTCCCCCAATTACAGATTTAATATTAGGTTGGTGCAAATATAATGTCGTTTTCTCACATATGTTACTATGTGAGAAAACGACATTATTTTTGCACCAACCTAATAGAAGGACAGACTGAGCTCTAGAGCCTTGGTCAGTAACCATTTGAAAAGGAGGACAACACTGTAGAGAAGAAATAGGAAATCACTCAACTATATATTTCTATGAATAAAAACAGCAAAACACAGTTTAGCAGATATTTCAGAAAATGCTGACAATAGCTGTGAAAAGTCATATATGCTAAAAAGAAATCACATCTAAAGGGATAAAGAAAGAAAGTAAATGTAAGAAACATAAGAAAAACAAGTATTACATATTTCGATAATATTTTAATATTTACACGCAACTTTCTCAAACCCAATCTCATAGATAAAGATCTTTGTGATTTTATATTTTTTAAAAATTTTACTTAAATGGGCTTGTTCAAAATTTCAGTTATTTATTCCCACCTACTCACATTTTTAAAAACTCTGAATTCCAAAACTGTGAAGAAAGCAACAGGAAACCACTCCATTATCTTTCCTAAGAATTCATGACAATTCACTGATAAAGAAAAAGTAATCTGTAGAAAGTCATGATTGCCTATGTCTGAAAGAAATAATATTTTAAAATTTCAATGTTGCTGATGCAAGCAAAATAACCAGCTTTATTTCCTGACAGAGTTTGGCATGCTGTTCTTCATCACAAATTGGCATGTTTATTATTGCATGAAGTTCTTTATTTTACTTTTTAATCATTCCACCTCAAACGAAGCAATAAAGCTACTAAGATGCAACGTGGTACTAACTGCGAGAGAATATGGAAAAAAAAAAAAAACTATTCAAGAGAAATAACATTAAAAGAATAAGAATTAAGAAAACAGTAGGTAACAATTAACATTGTATTTAAATTGTTGAAGATCAAAGTTGAGTGAAAAATAAGATACTGGAAGAGAATTCCATAAATGAGACATGCAATAGAAGGAACTGTTAGCCTGGAACTTAGAATTACATCTTACCATTTTAACTGTAAAAAGATAACACCTTATCACCAATGTTGCACTGTGTTTAAATTCCTAATGTCTAGATACCACAGAGAAAAGTTCATTAGAAAAATTACTATGAGAAAAGGCACAGAGACTCTATAGTGGCGGGAAAGTAATGTCATGTCAGCAGAAAAACATTAGTCTGAGAAGATGCAATAAATCAATTTCATTGAGGCCACCATCAGTTATGCTTATGGAACATATAAAAGGTTATCTCAGATGACTAAAAGAGAGGAGTTTTGTTTTGGAGATGTTAAAATTAACATGCCATCCCTTGCCCGAGATAATGATAGAAAGGAAATCGTTTTTTTTTTGTTTTTTTTCAGAGAAGATGCCAATTTGACCTTACTGAATTTCTCAGACTTACTATTAGGTTGGTGCAAAAATAATGTCGTTTTCTAACATATGTTACTATGTGAGAAAACGACATTATTTTTGCACCAACCTAATATTAAGACTTGAGTAAATGGCTGTATCATCAGTATAGATACCAAGTTGAGAACTGATAACATCAGGAAAGTCTTTGATGAAAATTAGAAACAACATGGGTTCAAGGATAGAGTCATGGAGGATACCTCAATTAATGCAAAAAGTTCTAGAAGAGTGGGCATTCAAGACTATTTTCATTTTAAAATTAAAGACTGAAGTAGTTCAAAAATTTGTTCGGAAATACCATAACCTTCGAACAAGACCAATATGCCAAACACTGTCAAAGGTATTAGAGTTATCCAAAGAAACAACCCAAGCATCACCATTCTTATCTAAAGCTTGATAGACTTTTACAGCAATAACCATTAATATATCAGCAGCTGAGCAAGAGAAGTGAAAGTCATTTAATTTTTTCAATCAAGTTGTGAAATGAAAATCATCTTTAATGTCCACTCACCTAGAGCTTTTTTACAATAATATCAGTTTCTCACAAGGTCATATTCTTGGATCTTATATGTTCCTAATTTTTATCAATGATCTTCCTGATGTCATCAGTTCTCAACTTGTTATCTATGTTGATGATGCAACTATAAAATACACAACCCCAAAAAAGACATGGTAAACAAAACAGATATAACACTCAGCAAATGTCATGGATGGTGAGTATGTATATAGTATTTAATACTTGGAGAATTATCAATAATTTTTAATAAATTATACTAATAAATCGTAGTATCAACTTTTGATAGGCTTTATGGAAAAATTGATACTTTTGAATGAGACTGTATAAACTAGCTGTTTGGTTAAATAATTTTGGGATGGTCACTTATGTAAATATCATTGCATACAATCAATTAAGTTTCAGTGATCAATATTCCATCCCAAGTAGAAAGTAGGAGTTTAGATGTTGATTTTCAAGGCATTTACTCACTTTGCAGATAGCAGATGAGTACTATACAATCTTTCTTCATTAATTTACCTCTTATGTAAAAGCTGTACTCTAAACCATGTATTGTGAATACTAAGTACGTTCATTTATTAATATCAATTATTTTCTTTGATCATTTTAGACCAAGAACTTTCCCCCATGCTTTCAATAAATAGGGAATGAAGGCAAAAGATGTGTTGGTGTTGAAGGTGGTTAGAATTAAGAGATAAGATAGATGTCCCACCAAAGCTAGAGAACAATGTGTGCTCTGCTATTTGACTAATATCTGAGGGAAAAGTAAACACAGTAGCCATGATCAAAATGTGAACTCAGCCAGTAGATCCTCTCTCTCGCTCATATGTGTGTGTGTGTCTGTATAAAACTGGATGAAAGTCCAATTAAAAGCTAAATATATTACACAATTTAAAAAAAAATTATTTGATTTTCCTGGTGAACTGGCATCCTAATCAGAATCAAATAAAATTATTTTTTTTGATGATCACATTTCATTGATAATGTCAAACTCCAAATTTTCTGAGGTATTTACTATATATATATAATTTCAAATATGGGTATCTATTAAGAATAACATTTAAGTAATAAAAATCTGTCAGATTAATAAATAAAAAATCCATTCCTCTATATATATATATATATATATATATATATATATATATATATATATATATATACACACACACAAAGAAAAGAGAATGACCAACTAAAACATATGGGTCTAGTAAGAAATAATACCGATTTGAAGAATGAAGATGTAATTAAGAACATCAGTGAAAGAAGTACAGAAAAAAACTCGTCAATGGTCTTTGAGTTCATTCAAAATAGATTGAGAATTCTGTGTGTGCATGTGCATGCACACACAGACACACACACATATATATATATATATATATATATATATATATAAATTCATTTATGTAATCATGCTCATATCCTGCCATCACATGAATAAGTATGTAAATATTCATTCATGTGATAGAAAGGTAAAAATCACAAAAATTAAATTGTCACCTATACTAATAATCATGTATTGATTAAAAATCCAAAAACTGAACATAATATTTTTCTTAGTTCTCATGCTACCACTTTGCAGACTACAATTAAGATTATTATCTTAAAAAATTGGCCAGAAGTCCAAAATGTAATAAGATTTCTCAAAGTCTGATGAGAAAAAAAAAAAAAAAGCATTAGCAACACATTTTTACAAAAATGTAAAAATAAGCACCATTAAAATGCATATTTCTCCTTCTATACACCCTATCCCTTCAGGATGTAGGCAATCACGGCTCTCCATCATTTCCTGTTCTTTGTAGCTTTTAGTAAATTTTGTCTTTTTGTTTTGTCACCTAAAAAATTTTCTTTCATCCATTTACTCAAACTTCTGAAGAATGTTGCTTATGTGTTGTTTTCCTCTGTCGTTCTTGCCTTTGACTTTAAATCTTTTTATATAATAATTATTTTAATCTCTTCATTTTAGCTATTTGTTTTAAATCCTACTTTAGATGCTGTACTCTGCTTCCCCCCCCCAACAAACCCTTTATTTTTTTCAAAATGATATACTGACCTCACTGCTTATCTTCAACAATGCATATTATGTTAGCCTCTTTTAATTCCTCCTCATTTTTAGGAAACATGCTAAAAATGCCTTCCCAAAAACAAGCAAAATATATATGAAAATGTCCTTAGAAACAAAGAAAAGAGTACCAAACAGCCATATAATATTTAATCTTCTATATTACAGGGAATAAGAAATCCAATATTTATGGAAATGTGGTTCTGCCACTGAACACCGAGAATACCATGCACAGAGGAGGTTTTAAGGAAAATAAGAATAAAATGGAAACTCCTAAGAAAAGGAAAGAGTACTCCTTGCTTTGATGATAACCAAATTATCCTGTTTCTTAATACTTTACTTAGCTTTTGGAAAACCTCTTTCAGATTCCAGTGTCATATTTCCTGTCTTCTGTTTATTTCCTAAATAATTTAATATCTGAGAAGCGTTTTTAACACAATTTTCTACACATTCTAATTTGGATTAAACCTAGCTACAGTTTTTTAACTGATATGCACTCTATATAAGGCCTAAAATCCACTCAAGGTAAAGGGTTACTGAAAAACGTTGTGCGGGTGTTAAGAGTAAAACCTAAAAAGTGCTGTTTATAAGGATATGTGGGCAAGATAACAGTTAACTCTAACCTTAAAGAAGTTAAAATTGTAGTGGTTAGGAAAGCATCTTCTTGGGAGTCTGGTCCACAAAGAAGTGTTTCATGAGAAGAAACTGTGTGAGTGGAGCTTCCTTCTTTTTCATCAAATGAGTGACTTTGAAATCCATTTAATTCAGATAATCATTTTTTTTCACTGGTGTACAAATGTAATGTTTTTAAAGTCTTTTGACTTTGTAAAACATGACTCAACATGTGCCTTCAAAAATTCTAGGTACATCTGAACTAACATTTTGAGTCTATCTGAAATTTGCTATGAGCCCACCACTTAGCCATCCACAATCCCATTTGCAAATGTCATATAACCTCTTCCTAGATAATGACTCAATGGGGGCAGTTATTGTCTGTAGCCATCCAGCTTTGGCTTAATTTATCTCACTCATTGTAAGTAATCGAGATTTATCAGTAAAAATGAAGCATTTAAATTTACTCATCTATGTTATTTAACTATGTAGTATTTAATCTGTCTAGATCCATCGTTCAACTTAATGTAATCTCTGCCCTGTATACACTGCAATAATATATGCTGACATCATTGAAAATAATGCAGGAAGCCAAACAAATAGCGAGACACTGACCACAAACAGCGAGACAAACTTTTAGAACTGATATTTATGAGTCATGTTTGAGCATGTTGAATGCTAAAATATTAAAAAGAGGACAAGTAAATGGTCTCACATATTTACCAAACCTTTTAGAATCCAACAATCTGCTTTTTGACACTTCCTCACTGCTACTGTACCTAAATATTAGGTTATTGCAAAAAAAAAAAAAATGTCGTTTTTTCACATAGCAACATATGTTAGAAAACGACATTATTTTTGCACCAACCTAATATTTCAGTTTGACCAAGACAGACATTTTTTATAACTTCTCTCTTGATACAAAAAAAAAAAAAAAAAAAAAAAAAAAAAAAAAAGAAGAAAAAACAGAGAGACCCCTTTCTACCTTCCATCAGCATAGCCGATGTTCACCACCTTCTTGGGCTAACATTCTTCGATGACAAAGTGGAATGACTATATTGAATCTATTGCTAGATTTTCTGCTAAGAAAATTATTCACTGTCTCGTTCCACTTTTTCTCTCCTGAATCTATCTTACATATCTATGTCTACCATTCATGCATGCCTCAAATATTGCTGTTCCGGTACTCCTACTTTATATTCAGATATTCTTAATAAATTTCCAAAGAAGAATTAGTAATATTATTCATCCTCACCTGGCATCTCAGCTTCAGTCACAACTCACCACCATAAAGTTGCTTCCCTCTACCTTTTTATAAATACTTTCATGGTAATTGTTCTAATTAGCTCTTTGCCTATAGTACCTAGACTTAATGAAACTAATCACTGTACAGATTAGCAACAATATCTCATCAATTAGCAGTTGAATTGGCAAGATGTAACCCCATATAAATTCTATGCTAACAGTTTCTTTTCTCATACTTCTCTCTTGTGGAACTCTCTTCCGTCTTCTTGGTTTCCAGAAAAGTTTAATCTTCAAAAATTTAGATCTTTATCTACAGTCTTCCTGATTACTCTTAATAACATATGTTTCTCTAATTCTTTCATGACCAGTAACCACCCTATATCTTTGTGATTAATTGGGGTAAATTTGATTCAAAAGAATATGAAAGTAAAATCAGCATTTTAAAGTCTCCAACTCTCAAACATGTAATAGAAGTGTATAAAATTTTTACTGGCTTCTTCATAGTTTTAATGGTATCTGCTGATCATTTTTGCCATTTCTTGCATTGTCTTACCAGTTTTAAGATATATAGTTATTAAAAATTTCTCTTTATCATTGTAGCTTTATGAATCATTGTAAAGCTCCAGATTCTCAATATGGCTGTTAATCTGAGATTTCCAAAATTCAGGACATTTCAAATAAATGGCTGCTGTTTGATTACAGAATCAACAGGCTTTCATCCAAACTGCACAAATAAACTCATTGCCATCTTTCACTAAATAAACCTTTAGAGTGTAATGAGACTTTATTTCATATATCGATAACACATGATGTGATTAATAATGGAAGTGTCTTACATTTCATTTCCTTGCTATGAAACTTGTAATAAATGGCCCAAAAGTCTTAATATTTAAACATTTTCTAATTTTGCTGTACAATATCATATGGCATCTTTTTTCCAACTTCATAGTTCCATCCTCTCGCTACCTTTATCTTTCTGGGCAAAGAACTGCTTTAAATATTTTTACTTTCTTTTTAATTTTTCTCCAAATAATTTTCAGCAACTCGGTAACTTTTGTGGATGTTTGTTACTTTCAAAATCTTCTAACACTGATTATTCTCAAGGTTTGGGCAGTGGTAGTCCAATTTAAACTTGTGAAGAATCGAGACAATCATAGGTAAGTTGTTATTCATATTCAGTTTCTCTAAGTTTATAAAGTATCAATTACTACAATATATGATGCTAAGACATTAAAACTTAATTTGACTTATCAATGGTTAGCTTAACCATGGAGCTTTAATCAGCAAAAGATTTCCAGCAAAAAACTCGTCAAAACACTCAACACATTTGATCATTCACACTTTTCTGTTTATTTCTTTAAAAAAGGCTGGTTGGCTTAAATGTTTCTTATTTTACTTCCCAGTCAGAATGAAACAAAAATACACCCTTCTTGACAAATTTATATCAACAGTGCAGGCTGATGTAACAGCTGTTAAAATAGAATTTAAAAACTCTTTTTGAATGGAGTTAAAACTGAATTGTCCTAATGCAATTTCCTTATACAGGGTGCGATAGATAAATTGTCGTCGAAATTACACAAAAATATAAACAACACTGATATCTCATTTAAACAGATATATTTAACAAAATTACACAAATATATCTTGAAATACTAAAGAGAAAAATGTATTCAATAAAATCACAATTGGCTTCTTTGAGTTGGGGAATGCTGCCATAATCCTCACCCTCAGTTTATCTTTGGTGGTACAAGGAATTTTGTTGGTCTTTCACTCAACTGCACCCCACACATAATAATCAAGAGGATTGCAGTTTGGGGAGTTAAGTGGCCAGATTGCAGAGATGGTGTAGTCACAGAAATTGTCTGACATCTATGACTATGTATGCTTACTTGTGTGGCATGGTGCAGAGTCCTGTTGCCAGATATAGGCTCTTTCAGCAGCCACACTCTTGACCCAGGGCAGCACTACCTCTTCAAGGCTCTTAATGTAGGCATCTGTGTTGGGTCTAAAGCCCTGTGGGAGGATAAATGAAGGCTTAACGTCACCTAGTGATCGCTTCAAACTAAATTTATTACTACTTCTACTCACCACTGGAAAATCTTGTATATGTTGTTCTTGTACATCATTCTTGTATTATCATTCATTACCAAACTTTGTGTGATTACACTATTCAGTAACCTTCCCTAGGTTACAACAGATACATAATGAGTGAAGAAAACTTGACACTCACAGGATATACCTAAGGCAAGCAGGACAGAAGGAAATGATGTGTAACCTTCTGAATGAATTTGTGTGAATGGATGGCAGAACTGGGAGTAAAAAGACAAACGTTGTTTAGTGCTATGAAGGATAATTGTTAAAAAACTACGACTGTCCACATCGTGAATGTACATGATACAAACAAGAAGTGACAGAGACAAGCAAAGAATCTGGACTTTGAAGACTGGTTTTATATTGTTACATTTAGCATGCATTTACATTTGTAAACACTAAATCTACAAAACAGAAAGACATGCCAACTGACAAAGTAGTAGTTTTTGACAAGACTAAAAATTGCATCTTCTAACCAAGGAGCTTGTTCTGTCTTGTAAAAATACTTACATTTAGCATTTGTACAAAGAAGCACTACAGATAAAAGGTAACTGAATGAGGTGTGTGATACGAACATGAGTAGAATTAAAATTATGAGGATTATGGAGAGAGATAATGACTGACAATAGAAAAGGTTCAGATTATAAAGTTCAGGGGGAAGTATTCACACAAGAGTCTGTGATAAAAAAATAGTGAGGAGATTATTGATATAAAGCAGTGAGTTTGCTAATGATTTGGCAAATCTTTCTCCTTCAGGCTGCTACTAAACAACTTTTCCAAGATTAAAAATCACTCTCAGCCAAAGTTCTTAAGAAAAACAATAGGGATTTTATCCCAACAAATAACCTTTGTAGAGTTTTTGATGATTCAGGAATCTTCCCAAGGCAAGAGCAGGGAAGTCATTTAGGGTGTAAACCTTGGTTATCTAATGTGGAATTTGAGGTGAAGTTCATTATAAACAAGTTAGTCGTATCCCACAAGGATCAGATAACCTCTGAGCCATTTATAAAAGTAGGCATAGACAATTTGCTTCTTCATAGTACTTTCTGAATTATTACGACTAATAATTTTTCCTTCAAATTATTTCCTTTTTATTATATATATATATATATATATATATATATATATATATCTTAAAATGCAATACACAAAGTGTATAGTTTTTAATCTGTAATAATTAAGTTTGCTATCACTACTGCAATGGAGATAACTGCTTCCTTGTACTAGTGGTAGTATTAGTATCTTTAAGAAAATGGCAAATGAGTAGATATTTACAAAGCTGGGAGGGGAAAAGACTAATTGCATGAAAGAGCCAAGTGCAATAATAATAAACAGAAAAGATATATTTAAATACTCACATAGGAAATATTCTAATATTAGTAAGGACTTAACAAGATATGCCATTATTTTTGACATGATGGGTAAACGTGTATATATATATATATATATATATATATATATATATATATATATATATATATATAGATAAGCCTAAACTGACTTTTTGCAAGACTATCCAAAACAATATACTATCTTGTGTTATCAATAGTTTTTAATTGTTTTTCCCAGCAGATGCCTTCACAAGATCAAAATTCATAATGAAATAATGAGTTTTCTGAACATTTGTTGATTACTTTCAAATTTTATTCAATAGTTTGTGTCAGATGATATTGACAAAATTATTGTTCTTTGGTCAAGACAAGATATTTTCCATATAATCAGTCATGTGAATAAACTAGTAACCTGACAAATTTATCTTTTGTGTAAAAAAAAAACGAAAAAAAAAAAATAATTGTCAGTACAATTATTTTCTATCAAGAGAAGTAAAATTTCTGGGCAAAAATATTGTGTCGCCACTTATCTGAGCATAGTCTATTCTATATGAATATGTACAAAGAGACAATAAATATTCATTATATTTCTAAGATTGAAAATATTTTTCAATTATAGCATAACAAAATGACAAAGTTAACTTTAGTAAAAGGTAAATAATCCATAAAGTTGAACACCTCCACCTTCAACCACAACTAGCATAGAATAAAGATGTTTGGCTGATATAAACCAATCATTATTCTTCTAAAGTATGTTCTGACAGTTCTAGATTTGAGCCAACTTGAAGAATGCTTATTTTTCTTCACTGAACATCACCAAATAAGAATGTGAAATGAAGCTTGTAATACTTGACTATCTCATGCCCACCAAGTTGGAATGAAAAGAAACCTAGTATATCCAACTACTGATGAATTTCACTCTATCCCCGCCATGAGCGGGAAATGATTTCTACACTACTGTTATTCAATGAATGAAGAACTAATGAAATTGTCAAGTTTCAGTTGTTCTTATTCCATGGACATTTTCATCCCTTGAATCCAAGTAGAAAACTTGAGGAGGTATGGTAGAATAATGAATAGCGGCTTGGATTGAGAAATCAGAGAGCTGAGTTTGAAGTCCACTTTTGTTTGTTATATTCACTCATGTGCATATATCCCTGGGAAAAGTATCAATCTATCTCTTCTCTCTCCAGCTATGAATAAAGGAGAAGTACGATGCTGAATTGAAAACCTCAGATTATGAGTTAAATCTGCAATTGGCTAAGGATGGGGAGTATGGCTACTGATGTAATGGAATAACCTCTCACCCCCATGAGCGACTCCACTATAGACAGTAAGTACCTGTAAGTATCTGTAAGTCAATGGACTACAGAGACTAGCAAGGGTCTGTTGAGTACGACTCAGACTTATGCAAGAAATACCAACCTTCCAATAGTAGCACACACCACTGGATTGACTTGGGATGACCTTGTGTGTAACCGTTACCTTTATTCTTATTGTACTGTTTTTTTGTTTTTTTTTACAATAAACCTTTACTTATTTTATTCATCTTGTTTTTCAAGTAAATATTCCTATTAGCACAGAATATAACAGATACACTCCTGGAGACATGGTCCAACTGCAGTGAGAAGGCTCTGGATTTTGATCTGATGCACTTTTTGCATTTCAGGGTGGGTAGAGAACACTTTATTTAATCTATAGTGATAGGCTATTCTCATTCTGCTGTCTAGATAATATTGTGTTTTTTTTATTGGTTCTGCTCTGTATTTGCTAATCCTATTTTGTCGGAGTCTGTACTATCCAGTCCAGGGACTGAACTTACAATCCTTATGTCACTAAATTCATAAACTGATGCTTTCCTTCTTTCAGCTACTGTCCAGTATAACTCAAGTAAATGATTCAATTTGAAAGTCTCTGAATGCTGCTGGTGTAGGCTAGGAGTTCAACAGCTCAAGGTTGTGATAATAACAACTAAAGTGGGGACATTAGTCTGACTGTAAATCATTGAAATAAAAGTAATTCTTTATCCCAAAGATTCAAATGCAAACAAATGTTTTGCATGTAGATCAGAACTGATTTTTATGGATTTATCTAATTCATCAGAAACAATCTTATTTGACATGAACAACTATCTGGTATAAACTTCATAGATTTAGCAAATTCCATTACCCAGAATTCCCTATATAAAAAGCATATTGACTTCAAGTAGTTGTCACCTATTTTAATTTGGGAAAACATAGTTGCTTGGCATAAAGTTGTAAAGATATGCTGGTGTCTTGTGGTTTTCTATGATGTGTTTTAAAGTTTCCTATTTAAGGTTCTAGGTGATAAAAATCCAACAGCCTAGTAGATTAGAGAATTAGTGACATAGTAATTTTGAGTTCAATCCTTGGGCAAAGTTGTGCTATATCAGACAGTAGAAGTGGGGCAAGTAATAACCAAAAAAGAAAAAATGAGCTATCAGCTGAACATGTACAATCAAACCCTACTGAAAAATGAAGGGTTCAGTTTGAAGTCCTCTGAGGGTGATCAGATCAGCAAGCACTTGATGAAGGGTAGAGCATACAACAACTAAAATGTTGTGACAACAGTCTGAGAGTAAATAATCTAAAAAGAAAAATCAAAGGTATTTTCTTTTTTACTGCTACATCAACCAATAAAAGTTCCAAGTGCCATACAAGGTAAAGGCTTGCTGAGGGGAAGGAGAAAGTAAGAAATGCCTATTATGAGGATGTACAGCATAGATATTGTTTGACCCTAGACTTGAAGAGACCAAAATTCTAATTATATGTGTGAAGCATTCTCTCAGAAATTCTTCCCACAACATAATTCTGGAGAAGAAGGTGTCTGAGTTGAACTTTCTCCTTATCAAAGTAGTAGGTGTAAAATATTCTTTTTATACAAATTCAAAGTGATTTTAGATTTTCTTTTTGCTCACTTTTCCCCAAAGCCTAACATTCTGATATAAGTTAATCCTCTTCAAATGAAAATTCTTAAACATGTTGATGATTGCAAATAACTAGACTCTTGTATTTAATCTTCTGAAAAGAATTTTGATAACCAGAAACTTATAGCTTGGTCGGCCTCAAATGACATGTGCATGATTTGAGTCTCTGAGCTGAAATTTGAGCTTAAAGTACAAATATTTAGGGCCACAGTTGGGTCAGGACTTATCTATAGTTCTAAAACATGGAAAATGTCAGCTAAATTTGGGGAAAAATTTGATGGCATCTACACAAGTCTTCTATGGGAAACTGAAAATCATTACTGTAGATAACATCCTAGCAGAGAATTTATATATGGTAAATAATTTGCTGCCCTCCCCCGACCCCAGAGAGAGTAAGGAGAATAAAAAGAGTAAGATTCTCTTGTGTGGTTGTTTGACTTGCTTCATACACTTTTACATGTGAGCTATTTCAATTTTCATATTTTAAATATTACTAAAAACGTATATGCTTAAACTAATCAAGGTTCTCTCATAAGCTTGCAGCATTTTTTTCACAAGATTCAAAAGAGTTCCACTTAGTTTCTTAAAAGCTGTTGGCTTTGCTCAGATCAAAACAAATCAACAGAAACTACAACTTCTATTTTATTACTAGCAAAAGTAATAAAATGAGATGCCTTTTAAGAAAAAGTTTTCTTGTGAGAAGCTTAAATAACTTTTCAAGATTTTTCCTGATTTTGGTGGAATTATAAAATTATTCTTAGTTTTTTGAAGATGTCACTTGTCTCAACACATCTCAGTGATTTGTGCATTCTTTGCAAAACACCTTCTAGTTTTTCAATATGTAATGAGATAATGCAACTTTTGTTCAGTTGCTGCTGTCATCTTTGATGTTAACACGAGAAAATTACAAGCTTTATTCAGAAACAAATGTGCATATGCACAGAAAATAAATTATGCAAAAATAAAAACCATGAATCAATTGCGAAGTCTGTTGCTAGGAAAGTCGGTTCAATATCTTGTGCTATACAGTTGTTCTCACTAGAATCTATCTTGCATATTTATAAGTTTATCATTCATCCATGTATCAGATGTTTTGGATACATCTGGTATGGTGCTTCTGTCATATATTAGGTTGGTGCAAAAATAATGTCGTTTTCTCACAGTAACATATGTGAGAAAACGACATTATTTTTGCACCAACCTAATATCTAGAGATACTTAGATGAAATCCAAAAAAGATTCAGCAATGTTATCAGTCCTAATCTGGCATCTTAGCTTCAGTCACTTTCCCATTACTGCATGCTAGCTTTCCTTTTAAATAAATATTTGTTTTGATGAACTTTCCATGTTGAACCTTGACTTTACATATTTAAGTACAGTACCAGATAGGCAGCTAGGGCTCGTAATTTCACTGCTGAAATTTCTTGTTGTAAATTCTATGCTAATAGTTTCTTCCTTTACACTTCTCCCTTATGGAGCTCACTTTTGGCATTCTGCTTTCCAGTCAACTGTGATCTTCCAAAATTTAAATGAAATGTCAACTGCCATCTTCTCTTGCCTTACGACCTTTTATTTTACAGTCCTCCATGTTTATTTCAGTCTCAGTAACTTCTTGCATCCTTGAGGCTTTTATTGCCTTGTTTGGTTAAAAATAATTAAAGAAAAAAATCTTATATTACTTTCAGTTGTGAGTCAAATTCTGAATAACTTTCATCATTGACAAAATATTTTTCTATTTTTGTTTTGTACAATATAGGTTCCTTTCTCAGCACTTTCTCAAAAAATGCAAAAATAAATATATTTACATATATGCATTTTTAAAATGTCTAACCTGTATATAAAAATATCATTATCTTGGCATAATT
Source organism: Acanthosepion lycidas (assembly GCA_963932145.1). Classification (NCBI taxonomy): domain Eukaryota; kingdom Metazoa; phylum Mollusca; class Cephalopoda; order Sepiida; family Sepiidae; genus Acanthosepion; species Acanthosepion lycidas. The sequence continues at coordinate 54,847,344 of OZ010594.1, read as the reverse complement.
CTCAGACAAGGATTCTTTCAGTACTTCTTGAACACAAGTGATCATTAACATGTTTGTTTCGTTGATTTACCTAATTTTTGAACACTTAGGAAGTGAGATCTTTTATGATACAATCATGTTCAACACCTGAAAATAATATGAATAAATCTCCACTTTAATATTCTACAACTATAACGTCTTTATTTTTAAATTATGCTTTTTATTTTTAATATTTAAATTGTTTTCTTACATCAATTTACCATTTTTATTTTTATCCTCCAGTTTTTCTGCAAGACAGCAGCCATCTTTTTTTTATACCAAACTCAGAATCAAATGAATACATTTTTGCTCATTTATTATCCATTTCTTTTCACTTATAAAATTATTAAAGAGTCATTTTAAGTTGAAGGGACTGCCAAACAAATGAAATAACTATTCTTGAGGGAAATTATTTAGTTTGATCACGATGAAGAGACAAGGCACCAAATGGAGAAATGGTCTTGGGTTTACCTATATATTTGTAGCAGACATTACACCTTTTTGCCAGATACACATGCATTGAAAACCCTGTAAGCAACCCCTTTTCAACTTTTGTGAGTCAAATTATTACTGGGATCATGTGTGGTGTTAATCCCAAAACACTAGCCCTTTTTCACACTATGCCAAGATTGAGGTAGGAAATGAAAATTAGAACTCTAGAAGAGACACATGTGTCATAGACAATACACCTCACTCACTCTTTAACTCACCAACAATTATTTCTTTTTTTTTTTTTTTTTACAGAGACTCTCTTAAGAACTTTCTTCACTGAATTTTCTCTACACAAAAATAAGTTTCCAAGAGAATAAAATTTCTATCTCATGTTGTTCCACTCTTTTGTTTGTCTATTTTCTCAACCAATTCAACACTTGTAGTTTTCCTTCATTAATGTACAGAACACCTTCTAAACTAATAGTGATTCCTAACACAACATAATGAACGTGGTTTTGACAACTTAATGTTTGCTTTATATAGTTTGCTATTGTTAATCCTTTTTGGCAGATCCATTCTTTATTTCTCATCTTGTGTATTTCATCAAACAAAAGAAAAGATTTTTTTGTTCCAAGAACAAAAATCACAACAAGAAAAAGAATACAGTTTTTCTTGTTTGTTTTTGTGAAGAAAACAGATTCATTAAATCGTAAATAGAAATGATATTGAAAATATACAGCATTCCAAACAGACAAATGAGAACAATTATTATTTTGAGAAAATTTTCACCGTGACATTCTTATTCGAACAGTTTTATTATATATTCATGAAATTTCCTTCTCCACTTTAATTTAAACTGTGAGCATTAAAAAATTCCAGCCACTCCTTTTATTCCAAACACCTTACCTATTTGAATCTCAAATAGCTAAATATTTTTACAAATTGAAACAAATCATGACATTCAGAATGAGCAAGTTATTTTTTTAAAAATACTGAATAATAGTTCAGATAATTTAAACTGTATTTGAGTATTTTTGGCTTGATACAAAGAAGCTTTATTTAGCCAAATATCTTCATCTCCCTTATTTATTATTTTCTAAATTATTTCACTATTAATTTTTAGATGGTGTATCTTTATGTAAACTTTTTTTTTAATGCTTAATGAAATCCAAACCAAAACTCATGAGAATCAATGCATAGAATATATTAGGATTAACACATATGCTATATTCTTCAGTTTGGCACAGGTGCAGTTTGCATCAAGTGACTTAAAAGTTGCCTTATGTTTTTTTTCATCTGTTTAAAAAAGAATATCATTGATTTTTTTAAAAATAGCAAGAAATTCAAAAATTATACAATAATGGAAATAATGAAGTCTGAAAATTTTAAGTTGCAAATTATAAATAAATATATATATTGTTTTTTTGTTTATGGAGGGAGAAGTTTCAGAACCTATTTAATAAGATATTAAAGAAAGGATTCTGATCATTATATAGTGAAAATCCAAATTCTTAGTCAAAAGTTACAACTGAATTTTATATGAATTCAGTTGTAACTTAGAAACATATTTAACATATAAATGTTTCATCATTGACAGACAGGATCATATATGCAGGTGGAAAGAAAAATGAAAGGGAGTAGGACTACTACTAGACTAAGACATGGAGGAATTTGACCTGGGATACAATCAACTTTGTGATAGAATTGTTGTAGTACAATGAATAGAGAAGCCTTTTAACATATATTGTAGTTCAATATTCACGAACAGCACTAAGTACTGAAGCAGAAACAGAAAAGTTTTACTGAATACTGGACGTGAAGGTTTAATGCAAATTGCAAGAAATTACCACTGTCATGGTAGACCTGAATGACAAAACAGAGAATGATCAAGATAGTGAAATAGAAAATTTGGAATAGGAAGCAATAATAAATATGGAGAAAAGGGATCCAACGTTGCATAGCAAATGATCATGAAGCCAACACCTGGTTTTATGAACACCCAAGATGTTTATGGACATGGAGAAGTCTAGGAGAAGAACCAAATCAGCTATATAATCATCAATAATAGATTCAGGAATGCAGTTTCATGCTGTAAATCATACCAATTAGGGGACCAAGCACCTTCCATGATATATAACCTAAGAGATAAACTCCAGGAGTTGATGAGAGGCAAAGCGGCATCCAAATTTCAATATGACCAACTCTGGAATAACTTGAATTTGAAAGAGATATTATGAATAGCAATCAAAGCAGATACAAGGAACTAAATGAGAATGGAAATTCAAATTAAAACGCATTAGGAGATGCTCTACTAACATCAGCAAGCAAGATAATCCCAAAGAAATCTAGACAAGGAAAAAAGAAATTGATGACGGATGACATTCTCAACATGATGAAAAGATGACAGGTTAAAATGCCAAGGTATGGTACAGAATATAAAATATTACATCATATTATATATTATATATATTTATGTCATATTAGATTAGATTAATGTTATGCAAAGAAATTATAAACAAATGCAGGCAGGCAAAAGAATGGCTCAACAAAAATTTTGCAGAAAGTACAAGAATTAGCATCAGAGATAAGGCAGATATGCATAAAATAATAAAAGAAATAACAGGACAAAAAACATGCACATCGACAGGATGCATAAAATCAAAGGAGGGAATGCTGATACCAGATAAAAAAAAATACCTCAAAGATGGAACAAATACATCTGAAAACTCTTTCATGACAAAGGATGAAAATTCCCAACATAAAATATGAAATGGTCAGTGATATTAAAGTCTGAATTGAGATCAACACTAGCCAAGTTAAACAGTTACAAAGCAGGAGGGCCAAACAGGATTTTAATGGAGATGCTAGCAGCCTTAAATGATTTCAGTATTAGCAAAATTATAGACATAAAAAATATATAACAATGGTGATATAAGAAAAACCTAACTTGATTCATTTTCCTAACATTGACTAAAAAACCAGGTGCAAACAAATAAAACTTATCTAAATTCTGATTAATCAAACTGGAAATAAGAAAAGAACTGTGCAGTTTCATTAAAGACACTGGAACAAGGAATGTAATTTTTATGAACAGAATTCCAACAGTCAGAGCAATACAAACACAAAACGCTCTATACCAATGTTTTATAGATTATGTCAAAGCATTTGATAAAGATGTGTTTGAACTTCTAGGCATTGGGAAATATATTTAAATCATCCTGAACTTATACTGTGAGAAAAACACTTCCATATGGATAGAAAATGAATTCAGTAAATAAACAAAAAAACAAGGTGGTGTAAGACAAGTGTTTTTCTTTCTGCATTTATGCAATCTAGATAATGGTTTAACATTGTTAATCAGTGACCCGAGTACCAGTTATTGTTGCATTCATTATATTCACTTATGCACAATACCCTTTGGAAATGTGTGAACTTACATCTTCTCCCCACAGCTTTGAATTAGTAAATCTATTATCACTAAACCATTGTTATCTCCAAAGTATTTCTTAGAAGCTAAAAATATTGATTAATGATTTTAGAAATCAAATAGATCATATGTCAGAAAATGGACAAAGAACATTATGAAAGGGTAAAAAATTACTTAGAGCAACAAAGTTGGAAATTGTAGAGAGCCATAGTCACCCACATCCTGAAGGAATATGGTGTGTAAAGGAAAAAAACTCTTCTAAGTCTTTGGAATGCAAGAAAGAAATTACCTGCCTCAAAGGACAAACAACTTACTATTAATCTCATTGAGTTTATGAGATAAAAAGTATTGTACTATGTGTAGAATAAAATAAAATTACTTTGTGGAATGCTTTTAAATGCTAACAAGTTTAAATCACCTCTAACTGTGGAATCTTTCCACAAAATAATGAGAATAAATAGCACTTATCAAATCTGTTATTTTATATATAAAGGCATGTAATAGTGTGGTTGTTATATTAGCATTCCAACCATGAGATGTAGGTTCAAATCTCATCGTTGTTAATTTATCAAGTAGTTGGCTTCTTGAAAATATCAATCTGGATAAACAAACATCAGGAGTAAGTGCCTTAAAACCCTGAGATGCAACAGGTGGCCTTAAACATTCCCAAGGCATGGGAGGCTGGCCTGGATACTCCTGAGACATGGGAGCTCGACCTGAACATGCTCGAGACACAGGAGCCTAACTGGAACATTCCCAAGCCATGAAAGCCTGACCTGGACATTCCTGAGACATAGAGGCCTCAATGTGGACATTCTTGAAACACGGGATAACCCAAGTATGTAATTGTATAGATGAAGCTGTCCAGAAGCCATAGATCGTTGTACACAATATCACAATTTATCATGACTGAAGTTTTCAGTGTACTGGCCTTGGTTCAAACTGGTCATCAAATTCTGTACTCACTTCCAGAAACAGTGACAAAGGTCCACACAGCTTGTTATAGTATAAACCTCATTTTGGTTTTGTGGGTGTTGAAGAAACACGAATATTCATGAGTGGGCATCTGCAAGAGGGATTAGCTATTCATTCTAACCCGAATACTTTGATATGAGCAACCAGATATGAATATTCTAGAAATATAATTCAGAACTGATAGACTTTTGAATAGATGAAAAATTTCTTCGTCTGACATTTTGATGAAAACAAAACAACGAAAAAAGATAACTGCTAAAAATTAACCAAGTTGTCTTTCTGGTGAACAAGACAGTCCTTTATAAATTGATTTCTTACTCTAGAGACTTATAATTAATCCACTGACATTTCCATGAAATTATGAATGTAATGGAACCAATGTCTTGAGAAGTTTCATACTAAGCAACCATTCACATGCAATTATCAGTCAAAACAATTCGGCCCTTGTCATTCAACATTTGAGTTTCCCAAATCACTATTCAAGACAGAGTGCTTGAGTAGCCCTGTTCAGTGAACCTGTCTCCGGTGCATGATGGGAGCTCATATTACACACCACTAGTTGGCACAAGAGCAGAGGTTAACAAAGTCTATCACTGAAAATGGCATATCCTAATTAACAGGTTCCTAGATCTGGACTGGGGATCAGCCTTATTGCTGACAAATCAAACTTTTATAGAACACTGAATATAAAGTGAACTTTATTAAATAACAACCCTGAAAGTTTTCTCAGTATAGTGTTGTTGGTCACCAGCCAAAATCTGACATACAATTATATTTGTTGATATCAAATTCTATATTGAAAACAAAGAGTATCAATGCATATCTAGAAATTCATTCAAAGAAGAACAGGTCAATTTTTGGTCATTTATTTGAAATTTTAGATGTAACTAAATGTCCTGGCTGTCAGAATAGAATTAAAATAGATAAGAGTAGGTTTATTTCTATGATAACCTTATTTATTTGAATTGCTGTTTTGGAAATTTTTCAAGGGTATCTATTATATCTCAAGAATGTCCAAGGTTTCCTCACACGTCTCAGGAATGTCCTAGGCCTCAACCTCCCCTATCTCAGAAATGTCCAAGGCCACTTTCTATTTTCCAGGTTAGTCCATGATCTGAGTTTGTGCTTTATGCTCTCAGAAGGTTGGAGCAGCAAAAAAAAAAAAAAAAATCTTCTCAGTATTAGTGTTCATTTTCTCTCTCATATATCTTGAGATGGCATTTCAACTTCAGTCACATTTCCACCACCATAATGTGGTCCCACTTTGTCTTTTCTATAAATATTTTCATGGCAGTTCTAATGAGCTATCCTCCTTGGTACCACAACTGCTACATTGGCTACTAGGTTCAGTCATTCTACTATTGAAATAGCTAAATGTAATTTCTATTCTAATATCATAGTTTCTTTTCTTTCACTTCTTACTTGTGAAACTCTTCTGGTTCTCTGCTACCTACAACCTTCAAAAATTTAAATGCAAAATCAATTGTAATCTTTGATCTTCCTGGATTCTGTTCTTTTATTGTCCTTTCCCCTCAGTAAAATATTTTCATTTTCTCCCTCAACCCCATGCATCTTAATGGCATTATCACTTTGCTTGGGATGAAATTATATATATGATAGATAGACAATATGCGTCAATTCTGATAGACAAAAGAGATATGAACAGATCAAAGCAAATAGATGGATAGATTCACATATATCAATGTAAAGATGATGCACTTGAGCTGAAATTGAAATATGCACAAATATATACATATTTTACACCCAGACATGACACATTTATATATACACAGAATAATTGTTTGCCATCAGTTAATACATGTCTTCGATATTTCCTGGACTTATTCAACTTTCTTATGCAGAAAATCAGTTGACTCACTTCATCGCACCTTTGTTGGTTCACTTGCAGTTTGCACAGAACAGAAATGTTTCAACCAATAACCATGGCAAAAATTCAATTAGATGTTCCTAACACAGAGTTTGGACATTATAACAGACTTTTACAAATTGAATTTGTAATAAAAATCCTTAAAAAAAAAAAAAAAAGCAGCGAAATAAACTAATTTATTTCTTTAATAATAAACTCAGATTTTTTGAATAACAAAATCACATCAGTGAAATAGTTAAAAAGAAGCCTTTTTAAAAATTTAGCTTTGTTCCCGGTTTTGTCAAAATTATATTGTATTAGTTTACTACCTAATTTTCATCTTTTGATCCTTTTTTTTAAAAAAAGAGGATCAAGTATTATTCTGGTAATTACAGATTAATTTCCCATGTAAAGCAATTGCATTACTAACTGCTTTACAAGTTATTAATTGCGTGTTGATAAGTTATTGCTTTTAAATGCTACAATAATTTGCATATGTGTCCAGCTAATTGCATTAACGCTTTTCTTTTTAACAATTCAATCAGACAAATCACCTAGCAAGAGTGCTACTGAAGACATATTGACACAGTATTACCAAACTTACATTACCTGCTGTTCACATGTATATATGCTCTTTCAAGTCACTGCAAAATGCTGGTCATGAGTATTTGTGCTATAAACTAACTAGCATTTAGTGCTATTTCCAAATTAGCATTGACATAGAGTCACATAAAATATGACCTGTTTTGTTTTTTGTGTCTTGTTGGTGTCTAGCATGGTCTGGTTATATTCTGCTTGAAACTAAATCTATTTCTGTTTCATTCTACATAAAAACCTGTTGGATGGATGTGAACACTAGAACAAACAATAAAAAAGTCACAATGTGAACAAAACTAACAATAAAAAAGTCACTCTCTATGCAGGGTCTCCAAACATCACATCCGGTTCACAAAACAAATGCCCTCCAAAATAATATACAATACAGAATGTTGCTGATAAAGCAAATGGTGTAACAAAAAAAATGCTGTGTCACAACCTCATATGCTTTATGAACATCACTCATGGCAGTGTAACCAGTCACAGATGAGTGGGCAAGCTGTCAACTGACTCTCATCAAACTCAGGCCCTACTGACTCCCACATCCTCTAGGTCACTTCCCTTGTGCACAAAGAGACATTCCTCCTTGATCGTCTATATTGGCAATACTAAAAATTCTTGTCTTCTTTCATCCCTGTCTCACTGGGAGTACTTTCTTTGTACTCTTTTGTGCAACCATACATGTCTGTCACAGTCTCAATGGCAGAGTAACATAAAAATGGTGATATTCAGACTTATTTATTTCCAGTAAATGATAATTTCCTATTTTTCTTATAACGAGCACTAGAACCAGGCTCTTATATCAATGCAGTAGTGAAATTGTTAATAATCATGATTATTGTAGATTGTATCACAACTTTTCTGTACGAGATCAGGCTAAGCATAGTTTTATTGACTCAGGGTCTGACTCAAGAACTTGCATTTTAGTTTGCAAACTTCCACTGATAAAAACATTATTTTCAAAGATGTGACTAGCACCAAAGTGAGAAATAAATCTGTTTGACATGAACACATTTTTAAGTCTTCACACTTTAATTTAAAATATGGTCGATAATCATATATCAAATACAAGTGCAGTAAGAGAAACTTTGTTTTCATGAAACCAAATTGTTAAAACTTATTAAAGTAGAATCTTAATTCCAGCCATCCCTCTGTAACCAATAGTTGCTGTTAGGTTTAAATAGAATTAACCATGGATGTTTAGGTATATATAACATTTTGTCTCTGGTGTTATTGATTTTAGTTATTGTGCATACTTCTTATCCTTGATTGAGTTCTGCTGAGAGGTGAATGATAAACCAGTTAGGATGAATATGTTTTTTTTTTTGTTATTTATTTGCTTTTTAATACTTTCACTTTATGGCTATGTAAAATTTTATTTTAATCTTTCCTGTTGTTTTAATATATCTGTTTTATTCATAATTATTAAATTATGTTGCTCTTTTAAAGTTATTTAAGAAAAATGGTGACAATTTCTTTTTTTTTCATTATTTTGAATTTTCATTACCAATACAGATACTCCTTGCTTCTTCAAGATTTGATACCTGAACTTACCTGACAACTCTGTGACCTGATGAGTCACCCTTCAAAAGACAATTATCTTTACTGCCTTCTGTCTATGATTTGCAAATCAAATTTTATTTTTATCATAAGCAAATAATAAATAATTATGTATTTGGATACAAGATAGACTCAGCACTTTTCTTAATTTTTTTGACAATCTTTAAACTTTGTCTCTGCAAAGTCAGTGTGTCAAAAGGACAGTTTTTCCCTTGACACTGCTATCATTTTAACTACTTTCACTCCTCAGCAATATTTATTATTTTAAAAAGTGATGATTAAAATTGTAATAAAATCTAAACATATAATTAAAGCGAATTTATACGTTTTTTAGAACACTGAAAATATATTATTCTTGTAAATAAGCAATCTAATAAATAAATAGTGTATACTATTTTTGTTGAAAATTCTCAAGAACAAAAAATATATTAATTCACTTTCATCATGTTTATATTTTATTAAAATTATAATCCTAACTTTTTAAAACAAACATTGCTGAAGAGTGAAAGTAGTTAAAATAGTAGCGTTGTAAATGGAAAAGAAAACATTTTTTCGGGCATGAACATAAATGATTGCTATTTTTTTTTACTTAATTTTTCTTGTGCACAAATAAGAGATTTCTTCTTTAGTTCTTAGTATGTGCAGAAATTGTCCAAATTATTCTTCATTCCAAGTACTTTTGGCTAATCTATTAGCCATTTTCAAAAATTTTCATTGTGCTATTGTAATGATGTGTCACTGTTATTATAAATTTTATTTAAGTTTCTGAGAAGTAGGCATATTTTATAATAATGGATATTATGCTATAATTAATACTTAACCGTTATCTCCCTTGAAAAAAAAACTTTTTTCCTTAAATCAGATGAGATACAGATCCCACAATGTTTTCCTTCAGAGGGAAATCCCTTAAGTTTATTACGAAATATTTAAAAAAAAAAAAATCAGTTTTTCAGGCAACAATGCGCTACTTCAGGGATTTAGTGGTTACATACCAACCTGTAATTTACATATGTTTATATGTTTATAAAATCAGCAAAAAAACTTGTCATATAAGTATGAGTTCAAATCATATGTAGGCTTCATCAAAAGAAGAACAGTTTATCAAAAATTAGATGGAATCTCTTAAGTAACAAGGTATTGAATAAATGTTAAACACTGGATCAGTGATATTAAAATTTAGGCAACTTGCTTTAAAATAATGACAGCATGACACAAAATTCAAAACGTTCAAGAAACAGAAAATGAAAGAATCCAGCCAGTGACAAATGAAATAAAATAAAGTTTCAAATGCTTCAAGCATTTATGAATGAACTACAAAAAGCAAATGAATAGACAGCAAAAGTGTAAAAGAGATGCTAAAAATATTATTGCAAGCATTAAATGCAAAGTTTATTCCAGAAACAGACATTGCCACAAGCATTAAGATTTTAACATAATTCTCTCTTTGAAAAGGCGAATGAACAACAAGTGTGTGAACAAAGATTATACAAATCTTCAAGCCTGAATAAAAAACCTAACTATGCTAGAAAGCATTCATGTCCAAACAAATTTACTTAAAATAACTGTCAACTGAAAAAAAGTTCAAGATATATTTCTGCAATTCAAATAAAAAAATCTATGATGAACTCCTGCAGGAAAATAATCTCTATTCAGGGCAAAAAATTCTACAATAAAAAATATTTAAGGATATGTTTAATTCAAGTAATTTTATGAGAATTGGAGCAATTCCAGTTACAAGAGCTCATTCTCATGGCTTACTTCAATCAAGATAACAATATTGGTCAATTAAACTGTGGAAAAGTTATTTTACAGTTTGCAGTGAATCAGAATAAAATTTCTCTCAATATATATAAAAAACAACTTTGTTTTATAATTTCTAACATTGTCAAAGGTTCTTGAATAAACTCCTTCCCAAGATACTTGATAAAAACAGGTCATCCATTCAAGAAAATGCTAAGCTTTATTATAATTATGGCAAGTTCATTACATGCAGAGATAGTAAACCTAATTTTGCCAGGAACCTAAATTAATCAGTTGGCTAATTCTTTAGTTACCTCCTCAATTTGAACTTTTAAAATTTAATTCAGAAGTAAAAGAAAGGCATCATCAATAATGAAGATGAATGAAGGTCTTTTAAATTCATTTCATTATCTGTCTATATTTCTGAGATGAGGCATTTTATTAGGTTGGTGCAAAAATAATGACGTAATAATGTCGTTTTTTGACGTATTTTTTTACGTCAAAAAACGACATTATTATGTCATCATTTTTGCACCAACCTAATAACTATTTACATTGTTCAGACTGTTATCCAAATCTTTGATATTTTCACAATGTTTCAGCTATTATATACTCCGGCCTTCTTCAGGAGATATATGTTGGAATTTTGAATCATGGGGTAGCTTGTTCACATGCCATGTCTTTTTTGGATATTTCAGTATCAGTTAATTCCCTTTCGTAATTCAACCCTCCAAATTTTTGTTCCTTCTGCTGTGACCAAATATTGAACTCACAACTCTTTGGGTTAAGTCACTTTTTGGATTACTCAACTAATACTTTTATCCATGTATATCATATTAATGTTTTTGTCATTTCTACCTCTGAATATAAAAGATTGGCTTCATGAAAATTACAAATAGTTAAGACAAAAAACAACCAAAACATTTCTTTGTTTTTAATGAACTCAATGAGTTACTGAATTAAAAATATCCAAAGTAGGAAGCTTTAATTAAAGACCCATCAGTTTACTTACTTTCCCATGCTTACTAACTTGAGAGAATGTCTAATAACTAGGTGAGAAATATGACTATTTTTACTTAAATACTAGTGTCAATTTTCTTCTGACACAATCCTGTATGAAGTATAAACAAAGTTACAGGGGACACAGTAAGTGGATATAGTTTGTCAAAAAAAAAAAAAAAAAAAAAAAAAAAAAAAGAAGGTCACTCACTAGCACCAAATTATTAAACCCAGAAGAATAGTCACTATGCAAAACAGTGGTATTAGATATTTTGGGATAGGAAAGTACCTTATGAATCCTTTTACGTATTGACAAAAAAATATCAAGGGATGAGTATGTTCACAGAATGAAGGAGGAGAAGGCAAACAGATTTTACAAGCAAATAAACAAAAGCATGAAGTATCTTTTTATAATTAGTATTTCTCTTCATGACAAAATCTGTTAAACCAACTTGGAATACTGCATCATTTTTGGATATTTCTTCATTTACAGAAACACTGTTCTGGCCATGAGAGAGAGAGAGAGAGAGAGATATGATTTAGGCTTACTCACGGGTTACGTCTTTATGCTTTGTTTGTTAATCAGTATCTTTATTTGCAAAAAGACATAATAGCTATTTAAGAATCTGACTCAAATGATCACTTCACTGGAGCACCTATTGAAGGAGAAAGCAGTGTCGAGATTTTTTTGTATTTAATATCTCAACAAAAAAATTGGTTTCACTTACATTTTTAAACCAGTCTTATTTTTACTTATGGTCTTGATCCTAAACACTCAGTCGTGTTTCTAAGAAATTATAATAATATACTTATCAACCATGTTGAAATTATGCAGATGAAAATTAGTTTTCTAAAGTAAAAATCTTATACGTGCTGAGTATCCTTTATCTGAAATCCTTAATACTGAAAGTGCTTTGTTTTTCAGATTTTGTAATACAGGCTATTTAATTTGTATATAGCATCTATAAAATGGTATAGCTTGGGAATGGAACCCAAGCATAAACATGATATACCTTTACATTTTATAACACACCTTATACATATACCCTGAAGGTAATTTTATACGAATAACATATACCTTGAAAGTAGTTTTATATAAAATTTCATAAATTTTGCATACATACAGATACAGATAATAAAGCTAATCTATTAATGCTCACATGAATTTTTAAGTGTGGAAATTAAGATTTCACATAAAAATAATGTTTTTGTACTTTATGTACAGGTACAAAAAATTTGATAACTACTTACAAACAATATATAAATGCAGATGACTTTTTGAATAATATCTTATGTGAAACACCTGGTAAGTTTTTTTTTGTTTTTTTTTAAGCATTTCGCCCCAAGCAAGGCGGGAAGCCACTAGGACGCAAAGGGTTACAGAAAATTTAGAGCAAGATCAGATAGGAGTGATAGAAGAAAGGATGAGGGTAGTGGATAGATCAAGGCAACTGGAGATATTGATTGACATTACACTTGAATAGCTGGAGATTATAGCTCCAAGGGAAACAGGAAAAGGGAAGGGAGTTCCACAGGCGAGAGGTGCGATACATGAAGCTATTAGAGTAGAAGAGACGGCTAACAAATGAGGGTGTTTCTGTGATGATCACTAACAAAAAGACTGGCACCAACGTAGGCTATGTAGCTGGGCTGGGGAAACCCATTGAAGGCAGATGAGGGTCACTTACAACACTTGTACATCACCTAGAACCTACCCAGTGCTTTCTGAAATTTTCACAAGTGCCATATCAGTACCTGAAAAACTTTGGGTTTTGGAGGTTTTTAGATTTTGCAATAAACCATACTCAAACTGCATATGAAACATAAAAGAAAACATTTCTTTAGTGTACCACTCCAAAATGCATTTATTTTTGCAGTTTATCTTTAATTCACACAAGTCATATGATAATAAAATTGTAGGTATACAAATTTACAAATAATTATTTTTATTGCCTATTTTTAAATCTGTCCAAAAATGATATTTTTATGTTGCTAAAGAATTCAAGAAAGATTTTGTGTTCTTTATAGTAACTAAGAATTATCTAAATAAAACAATCCTCTCTCTCTCTCTCTCTCTATATATATATATATATATATATATATATATATATATAAACAGGGTGAAGCAAAATCTTTTATTAAATATTATTGAACAAAATTACTGTAGTTTAAAATAATTTGTAAGTATTGTCACATCAAAACATGATTTGTTATGATTAAAAAGTATTTAACATGTTCAAAATGCTCCTCTTAATGTTTAATTTAACACTGAACCATATCAGCAACACTTCTACAAACCATTTGACACATTTGTACATTACTTTCAGAAAATTTATCTGAAATTGCTTGTTTTAATTCAGAATCTTTTCCGGTTTGAGCCTCTAAACAAAAACTTTCTGTAAACCCCACAAGAAAAAAAATTGGTGGTGTTAGATCTGGTGATCATGATGGCCACTCATTTGTTCCACTTCAACTGAAATAAAATTTAAAAAAAAAATCAGGGTGTTACTTTTGCTCTACCTTGTGTGTGTTTATATATATATATATATATATATATATATATATATCAGAGAGAGAGAGAGTTGTGATCAGATATAGATCAAAATCCAACAGAATGATGAGATAAAAAACAAAATTGAAAATGTTTATCAATCTATCATTTCTGATGTTAATAAAAGTGAAACATTAGATTGATAAACATTTCCTACTTGTTCTTTATCTCCTGAGAAACTGTGTCCATTTTAATATTATTTTGTTTAAACTTTCCAGGCCAAATTTATTTGTAAATTTTACCTGGTTTCTGCTAACTCAAGTTTGAATTCAATTTGTGAGCAATCTATCCAAGTCAATATCTTCTGATATAATTATAGTCAAGACATCTTTATTCATGAATATCCGGTTTGGGACATTTCCATGGAAACAGATTTAATAAAATGTCCAGATCCATGTTTTTTTTCTGTCTGGAAAGGGTTAAGTTGTGTTGAGTTAAGCACAGGAAATGCTAAATAACTTGCCATATAACACATTGATCAAAGTTTTGAATAGTTCCGCCTATATTGGGGGGATACCTTAAAATGCATATCTCCTTTTTCTATGTATTTATTCCCATGAAAACAGCAATGCATACAGGAAGCATGTAACATCACCGGATAAACCAAATTTTCAGCTACAAATCTCATATATTACTATTTTCATTGGAAACCAAATGCAATAAAATTGGCAAAATACAAGATATAATTTCTTTGTCAGTAGTACATACTTGCTAACAGTATTTTTGAAGTCAGGTTTACAATAATATGTAAATTCATCTATTTCCTGCATCTTAACAAATTCATCAGAATTTCTCGGTAGTGTATGGAAAGTGGAATTGGTGATCTGAGTTCGAATTATGGCTTAGCTAGTTTTGTTCATTAGCACATATAGCCTTTGGAAAGGCATGGATCCACCATTTCACCCATACCCCCCATTATTGGTTAAATAGTAGAGTAGACCGATTTCCAGCCTTGGTTAGCAACCAGGCTAAGAGAATGGGTAATCTGAGTTCAAAACTGTGGAAAAAGCAATAGGAAAACATCCCATCTTATTTCCCAAAAAGTCATAGCAATTCCCAAATAATAAAGAAAATGAATCTGTGCAGAGTCATCATTGTCTACAGTCTGAAGTGATATGACATTAAAAAATAAGCATAAATGAAAAAAAATCAAAAACATTTTTCAAAACTTTTTGAACATTATCAGTCTATGAACATTTGATTGTCTATTTATAAAAAATAAAATCCCAAAATAAATCACTAATTTCAGAAAATTCAGCCACTACCTGGTAGCCATCATATTGTTTAAGGTTAATTAATATCACATACTCATGTGGTCAACTGATATGAACAGAAACAAGTGTAAAACAAAAAGCAAAGGGACATTATCAGTTTTGAGTTGTCAGTCTTTCAGTGAAGGGTTAAATATGGTGAGTTGTGGCAATGTACTTCATCTAATCCATTTTCCAATATTTGTTGTGTCCCCCACTCCCCATCTAACCCACTTCCTAATATTTGATAAAGTGACCAAAGATCGCAATTTTTTTGAATTTCATCTTGGTTGGGCTAAGAACTTTTCTAGACCCATTTACATTTCCAAGAAATACAAAAGAAGCCTCTTGCTAAATCACACAGTTGCCTACATTCAAATTAATACTGTATGAGAGGGTAAGATGTTCTCGCTGTGGAGTCAATTCATCAAATTTTCACATTATTCAATTTTTATGCAAATTTTATCCAGCTACCTTGAATATATTTAAAATTAAAATAACTAGAATTTTGACAATCCCAACAATAATATTAATAAAATGCAAAACCTTAAGAGTTACATTATTTTACATTTATAAATGTGAAAATTTGATTTATATATATGTCATTATTCGATTATAAATGTGGAAAAGTATTTTATATATATATATAAATATATATATATATATATATATATATATATATATATATATATATATATATACATATATATATATATATATATATATGATTATTCATTTATTAATGTTATTATATATATATATATATATATATATATATATATATCCTGGTTAGATGAGAATCAATTCCAATGTTTGTAGCATTTAATTCAAAAGAGGGCTCAATACAAAGTAGGGCAATATTATTTATTTTAAAATATTACATCAAAAACATATCAAAACCACTACAGAATTGCAGTCATGTTTCATTGCATATCAAATGCATCTCATCAGGTGATTGTGAATTACTGCTGAGCACTCGTGTGAAGGTTCATTTACTATGGTGAAAGATATCCCCGTACCCAGAAGAAGATCTTGGTTGATGTTGTCTCTACAGCATGCTGGCAGAAGAAGAAAGAGAAGAAAGGAATTGTCCCATTTTTACAGCTGTCTGACAGTGCCACCTAACCAGGTCTTGGCAAAACTAAGTGGGAATAACCGACAGATATCTCAAGTTCATAGAGTACAACAAATGAAATTATATCATTGTATCATCAAAGATTAGGGTATTTTTCCAACTGTTAAAAATGTAAATTTCAGTCACTTATTTTATATTTGCAAAACACTATAAATATAATCAAGACAAAAAATGAATCACAAGTCTATGAGAAAGGTTTTAAATCAATCTTGCACATTTTATATTTGTCTCAGGTTGGTGTTAAAGTTATCTAAGTGTTCTAACTTCAGCTTTATGGGACTGACAGAAAGAAATTATCACTATTTGTTCTAAAAGGTATAGCAGTGCTAAGTTACACTTAATAAGCTGTTATTCACAGAGGAACTCACTTAACAAATGAATCTAATTAGAACATTAATCAACTGTTATGTTGGACTTGATTTCATCTTTCTCACTTCTATCTTCATAAACAATGTGTGGAAAAAAATTTCTTTTGTCTAATGATTATGCCTAAAATTAGCAGGCAGGTCTGATTCATCTAGACAAGTTCAGATGAGTCAAGACTAACTCAGTTTTGACGCCATCTGAAAATGGTGTCTTCAGATTAGATGTTTAATCATTATGTATGGAATTGATAAAATCATTTTCAAAATGTTTATCTTTGATATACTTTACAGTCACTGATGAAGTGTAAGTTTTGCAAGAATTTCTGACCTTAAGTATTATTGTGGTACCTACTGTTTAGTTTAACTTCATTAAAGGTTATCAGGAATGGAGTCCAAATGCTGATAATATAGATGTAATAAAAAAATTATATTACACTGGATTAAATATAATAGTACTGTTTAATATTCCCTGAAGTTTAACATATACAACATGGACCTCAGAAAGACAGAAGAGTATCTTTGCAGATATATTTTAATGAATACAACATAGAGACACATGCTTTAAATAAATATATATATATATATATATATATATGTTGTAACCAGGAATTAAGGAAACAGAAGCACAGTTTCATCCATTGTTCAAACATGGTAGTACTGTATCAGTGATATTGTTAGGTTTGAATAAAAAGCGAGAGTATCATTTATGCTGGCAGAGAAGTAATCAGACTAAAATGTGTTGTCATTATTATTACAGCACCCCCTTAGCAAATTGCAAAAAGATATTAATCCATTTCCTCCCACCAGCTATGGATTAAATAATAGAACACATCTGGAAAATTCATTGCCATTACCAAGAATATAAGCTGTAAAAAAAAAAAAAAAAAAAATCAATTTTTGTTGAGATATTAAATACAAAAAAATCTCGACACTGCTTTCTCCTTCAATAGGTGCTTCAGTGAAGTGATCATTTGAGTCAGATTCTTAAAGGCAATCAGTCTTTTTAATCTGGCTTACCGGTTTTGTTGTCCTTTGTGTCATATATATGAGAAGAATCTAAAAAATTTGTAGTCCCAACAAAAAAAAACTCTTCCTAAAATAAATCTGATTTGGGGCTATTTTGGCAAATTTTGGCAAGTAGGGATAGCTTTTTCTACAGTAGCAGAAAGATTCAGGTTTTTTATTCATTACACTTTCAAAATGTGTGTGTGTATGTGTGACAAATATTTTGTTTAGCATTTGCTCTATTTATGGATGGAGAGTGTGTAGTATCAGAGATAGAGCATTTCTAGAATAAACATGTATGTATCTGTGTATATACACACAGACACACACACATTTATATATATATATATATATATATATATATATATATATATATATATATATATATATATATATATGTAATGCATGGGCATAGGAAATGTCAGTGTCATATTTCAATGCAATATTCAAACCATGAGTTACTACTTATTTTATAGGTTATTTATATAGGTCCCTGAAGTATTGATGGAATTTGGGACGGTGGAAAATGGCCCCTCATATTTCTTCGGTTTAACTCTAAACAAAAAAAGTTGCAATCGTCACATTGTGCTGAAGATTCCATTGAAGCATGAAGCTGTCAAAATGCAATGTTGATTCATATATCTACACTTTACATATATCTGTGTAACTATAAACACTCTTTGATATTGAACATTCTTAGTCTATAAATAAGAAAAATTTTAACCAATATTTGCCCATGTATTTATCAATTTTTTTCACAAGTATATACTTCCATACAATCTATCAGTTTTTTTTTCAGATGTTTAAGATAACAAAGAAAAAAAAGGTTTTATAAATATCCCTTGAGAAATAGGCAAAAATTTGAAAAAAAAAAAAAAAATTATCGGTTATCATCAGAGTTGTGAAACACCCAGTATAAGAAATAAAAATTCTTAATTTTCTAATTAAGTTGCTCTTTAAATTGGATGAATAAAGCAATTCTAAATATTGACAATAAATGATTAAATTTATAAATTACTCTTCACTCATTCAGATTGTTTCAAATGACTATTCCTTGGTAGCTGATTGATTCTGCAGGACACCTGCTTTGTTGCTATTGTCATCCACATAAAAGGCAAATAAGTTTTTTTTTCCCAATATTCGGAATCTTCCAATAATCAGTAAATAAATAAAATTAGCATTTCTCTTTTAACTGTCAATTATTTGACACTAAAATCTATATATCTAAGACCTCTGAAATTATTCTTTGTTTTTTGCCTTTTACTGAAAAATATTGATCTTCAGTTTTACAATACTATCTGATTTTCTCGAGTTGACATAAAATTCTTTCTATTGTAATATTATTTTTATATTTCCCATTAGATGGCCGAACTACTTAGTATGTCACAAGATCAAACATAAAGAAATGGAAAAATTTACACTGTATTTCACCAATTTTCTAAATGAGAAGACCTTACCTGCCTGCAGATTTGACAAACAGAAATACTGGATATTAAATTGTTTAATATATAATATTTAATCATCTCTACTTGGTATTTAAAGTAATTGCTAAAAATTAATTAAGAATCAGAAATATACAACCGTAATTCCTTGGAGATATAATGAGGAAGGAGGACATGGAAGACATAGCTATGATAGGGTATTTTTTTTTTTTTTTTTTTTTTAAGCTTAGCGCCCCGAGCAAGGCATGAAGCCACTAGGATGCAGGGGGGGTTGCAGAAGATTTGTAGCAAGAGCAGATAGGAGTGATAGAAGAAAGGATGAAGGGAAGGGTAGTGTGTAGATCAAGGTAACTGGAGCTGTCGATTGACATTACATTTGAATAGTTGGAGATTATAGCTATCAGGGAAACAGTAATTGGGAAGTGTGTTCCACAGGCGAGAGGTGCGAGGTATGAAGCTATTGGAGTAGAAGAGACGGCTACATTTTAAAGTTTCTACAGTGTAAGGGTGAGAGCGGGATGCCAGCCTCGTAAGGCGCTTGTATTCATGGAGACTGGGGACCAGGGAAAGCAGCTCATCGGAGCATATTGAAGCAGTTATGACTTTAGAGTTGCTGGCACCCCAGGCAAGCTGAACTTTGGTGCCCTTACAATTTTTTGTAAAAATTTTCACAAGAAGAAATGTAGAATAATGAGTTTATTACAATATACAACTTAATACAAGCTAAAGAAAACATTCATTATCCTATAGTAAACAGGTATCGAAGGAAGCTCCTGTCACTAATGGAAAGAATGATAACAGCTACTTGAGAAACCTATTTTCCTGAAGAACATTTTCAAGTCAAACAGATTATGAATTTCAACAAAAGTTAGTGCTGGCTGCTTGTTCAATGAATGTTGAATATTTCCTTACAAGGAAACAGCTAATATTACCAAAATAGATAAAATATAGTTTTAAGATATGCTATATTTATCGATTAAAGTGCTCAATATCAGGGATAGAGCATATGTAAAAAGTGTCCACTTACACACACACATATTTATATATATATATGAGAGAGGAGTAAAGAGAGCTAATTAAATAAAAAATTAAAAAAAAAAAAGAATTAAAATTTAGTAAAATCTAATTACTTTAATGATAAATTAAGTTGTCAGTCACTCAACATTATTCACATTTCATGATACAAAATTTAATAGTTGTATATAACAGACATATTTAAAATCTGTAGTTAAAATCAGAGAAGCAAAAAAAAGGAAACTGGCATTTAATATGGAAGAATATAAAAATTTGATATCTGCATAAAATGGTGGACATGTTCTCTCTGTACATTGTTAGAGTTTATTAATTCCACACTGGGAATTTTTATGATGAGTTCAGGGTACGTGGCATGACTTCTTTCATTCCAAGTCCAGATCATATTTTATCCTAACTATGAATACCTAAGTCATCAGCAGAGCTCAGTTCATCATTAGTACAGTGGGAAAACAAAATTACCATTTTCTATCAGTTGATATAATATGGACAATGAAAATATTAGGTTGGTGCAAAAATAATGTCGTTTTCTCACATAGTAACATATGTGAGAAAACGACATTATTTTTGCACCAACCTAATATCTAATCAAGTCAATGCAGAACATTGATGAAAATAATTATAATGAAGATACCTAGCAACATTTTCTTCATGGCATTGTTATTCTTTATGATTAGTTCCACATCAAATAGATGTAAATGCTACAAAAGCAAAATTAAAAATCAAAACGTTACATTCTGTGCAGGGGCTCCAAACATCAAATGCAGATCACAAAACAAATCCAAAAAATAAAATAAAATTTAAACATCAGAGTCTATAATAGATGTTGCCATTAGCAAATACATCATAAAAATGCTGAATCATGTATCGACACTGACTGCTTAAGAAGACCCACTCGGCAACCCACAAGACAGTTCACTTTAGCTTCTTTATCAACCAACCTGTCACAAAATTCAACATAAGGACTATACGAATATTTGAGATCAGAGTACTTCATTCATAAGCACTGCCTCATTCACTTACAAGTGACATTCTTCCTTGATCCAATGTATAACTGGTAATACAGATAATTTTATATTTATTTATTGTCTCATTTTTCCCCACCCTCACCAGTAATACATTGTTGGTTTTTGTTTATTATTCTGGCAATCAATATATAACAACATATTAAGATTAGACTAAGGGTTTTCGTTTTTAACTCTAACCCTGTGCTATCTTTTCTGTTGCTTATGGAGATATCTCTTGTTATTTTTGCTGTGATGGGTTACTTAGGCTTTTGTTATTGCTTGCAGAATTAACACTTCAATATGATGTAATGATAAACAAGCTGGCCAAACAGAGCATTATGACTGTAGTGAAGATTTGTCCTTGGGCTAAACCAAAGATTACTAAATAACCTCAAACATAATTTCTGCTTAAGATTTGCATTTACAATCAAGATGAAATACAATGCAAGGTATTCATTTAATATTAACAAAATGAAGATTTTTCATTTGGGAGCAATGTGGAGTTCTTGCCTGGCAGAAAACATTGGAATGTCAGACTTCAATTGATTTCTCTCCCAAAACTGATGCAAGCCTGGCAGGGAACAATCTCATCTGCAAATATACACCCAACTGAAAAAGTGGTTATTTTTGCTTGTGTGAGCTGTATTGTTTTTACTTTTTTTTTTTTTTTCTAATCATGAGACCTGGGTTCAAATCTCACCATGTTTGATTTGTCGGGAAGTTAACTTCTTGATGTTATTGGTCTGGAGAAGATGATCCCAACATGTATCACCTTTGAAAAGTGCCTGAAAACCATGCCACGGGTTGACCCAAACCTTGTGAATGAAACTGTGTGGACAGAACCCCTGGGAGCCATTGTTCAGCATATTTGCAGTATAAACAACAGGAGGGCTCTGTGGGTGTTGAACAAATACAAATGTGCCTGAGCAGGCGTCTGCAACGGGGATTAGCTAACCACCCTCGGATACACATGGCTGCACCCTTTAGTTTTTTTTATAACAGAATTTTTGTGTTATTTGTGTCATCTGTTTTAGTGTTGATTGTGTTTTTAGATATTTTAGTATTTGTGTTATTACAAGTATATTTTAGATCTTGCAAGGTGATATAAGCCAAACTTGTAGTCTTTCACACCAAAGCTGATAGAAGTTAAGAGATTGCATAGCAGTCAATAAAAGTTCTGCTTACATTTGAATTATGAGAAATAAATATTATCTAGCAACTCTGTGAACAAAGTTTGTAAACTTCTCTTATCTCAATGTTCTAAGGGTTGTAAGACAAAGATTCAGAGATAAATATAAATATATATCAATATTATGCCTTGACCCTTAAATACTCAGGGTGCAGTAATATGACCTTTATCACAAAGGGAATACATATTATTCTTTTTCTTCATGCACACAATGAAGACATGATATTTCATTTAAAATTTCTACTTGTAGTTCAAAATTTCAAGTATGCATGTGAAAATACCAAATTGTATTTTTTTTCTTATTCAATTACAAAAATATTATATATTTTAAATAATGTAAGTTTGTAATATACTCGTCTTATTTTTGATTTCAGGCATTTTTTTTTTAATACTGAGTTGTTAAAAATCTGAAATAATGAGCAATATTTTCTATCTTGCAAACCGAAATAATTAAAAGTAAAAAAATTTTAGTGTTCAATTAAATTAGGCTTTGTTAAATGAAAACAAACTTCTGCAAATTACAATCAATTATCAACAATCGCAAATGTAACGTGATCAATATTGACTAGATGAGCCAAGACAGTAGCCTTGTGCCAGGCAAAATTTAAAAAATATATTATTGAAATTAAAATAAAGTACAATTAAAAGGAAGTAAATCTTGTTAGAACAGGAATTTTTATCTTTATTTTGTGGGTATAGTCTGCAATAAATTTGAAAAGACTGTTAATTGACAAAAATGACATTGGAAATGCTGATGTCATGATTGCCTATGTAGGACACAAAACGAAAATAATTGAACCTTTTTTGCTTTTCCAACCACTGCATTGGCATGATGGTGAACATAACCTAAAGGAAACTAGTACTACAGGATGTTACCAAATTTACACTGTTGGACTGTTAAAAAATGCTCTCATGAATCCACAGTACACTAAGCACTGCAAACCTACTTTTCTTTCTTTTTTTTTCCTTGTTTTATTAAATTCTTATAAAAAAAATAAGAGTATTATTGTTGTGTTCTATGCCATCACTGGATCTCAATGCTACTGTACAGATGGTATTAACAAAAAGACGCTTTCTTTCTCTGACTCGTTTTATTAACACAGAGGGACAGATATGGCAACTTGGATTCTAAGAGGAAGCAAGAGGAAGAACTTCAAGGGAATGCATGCCACCCATTGACTTAGCATCTCTCTATATGTGGTCTTAACCTGCCTCTCAAATCTAACTGTGGGAAGTGTATCAATGTTCCAAAATTCCTCTGGCATTCTGTTGATTTTGCAGCATTTTGGATTTATATCCCAAACACAGACAAAGGCAGTCAATCACTGTCAGAATACCACACCCACAAGGTATTTTGACCAATCACTGACCATCCTTGCCTTGATATTCTGCCACAATATGATCTTTCTGCATAATACACCTTATGAAAATGGTTGGAGTTCAATTTTCTGAGGAATTCAACTATTTTTAGTTTTTAGTATCATTTTTAATTATGTTTTCTGAGATTTTGGAAAGAGATTTGATGTTATCTTGTTTGTTGATTTAAATTTGGTAAAATGGAAATCATGTTTGTCATATCAATGTAAATAGCCAATATTTGTAAATATTCATTGGTAATAACTGTCTTAATTCTGTAATAAACGAATTATGATTATGATGAAATCTGATTAACAAATTATAATTGAAAAATTGCCTTTGCTTTTATTTTCTTGATGTTTTTTTTTTAAAGACAATTATAATACTAATTAAAATCAATAATTATTATGAATATTTGAAAATTATTGCTTTCCTTATTATTTAAAAATAGTGTTATAGTTTTTCAGAAGTAATACATTTCATTAATAAAT
Organism: Acanthosepion lycidas; assembly: GCA_963932145.1. Classification (NCBI taxonomy): domain Eukaryota; kingdom Metazoa; phylum Mollusca; class Cephalopoda; order Sepiida; family Sepiidae; genus Acanthosepion; species Acanthosepion lycidas. The sequence goes on along the minus strand of OZ010594.1, from coordinate 54,822,906 downwards.
TATATTAATAATAAATTATGATTAAAACTATGATAAAGCTATTTTAATGACAATGCTGTAGGGCTTTGGATATGATCTGACCTGGAGAGGGATAGTTTCTGACAGGTCTACTTGCCCAAGATTTACCCTCCAGATAAATAAATATCTCTTTCGTTTTCAACCCAGATATGTGAAAGAGACAGGTTAGGTGTTCAGCTATGCAGCCCCCACCTATGGCCACACCCAGTCATGGAGATGATGAATAGATTAAAGCATTGGTTCTTGAATTTGATGGCATAGTAATTTTGAGTTTAATCCCTGGGCTGGGTAGGGTTACTGTCAGACAAGCGATAACTGAGCAATACTTATTATAAAACAGATGGGTATCCCTACAGAAGTACATACAGCAGAATGAGAACAATCTAACCCTGTAGATTAAATAAAGTGTTCATTTTAAAATTCCATGGAGGTTATCTGTATTGACAAACTGCTGAAGATAAGGATATTAGTCCAAAAAGGAATTATAAAAATTATTATATTAATGATACATAATTTTAAGGAATAATATTGTTGCTTTCAAAGCTCTCTTACTTGGTTGACTTTACTGTGCCCAGCCTGAAATAGCAGCAAATATAAGCCATGCATTTCTTAATATAGACTTGAAATATCTTGTCAAAGATGCTTTAAAATGAAAGCCAGAAAATAATCTGTTGTTTTTTCTTTGTATAAAGCAAATTGATGGTGTTCACCTTGAAGCAGAATATCTTCAGCAAGTTCTGCCTATTGGATTTACACTAAGTAAAACTCTGCATCATTTAAAAGGTTTTTTTTTTCTTTCCAAGGTGAGCACAAACTAAAATGAAGAAAAAAATACCTGCCTTCTTTAGAAAAATTTGGGGCTTAATGCAACAAAAATGCATTAAGGTAAAGAACAGATAACTAATAAAACATGTAAAATAAAACATATCCATCAATATGATTGCTGTTTTCATAAGTATACAGTTCAGAGAAATACAAAATGTAGAATTACTTTTAAAAGGAAAAAAAGAACTCCTGTCTATTTTTCTTAAAGGTTAATGATTGTTTTCTACCTTTGAGCTAAGATTGTTCTTATTCTAAAACAATAAGCAAAAAACATATTTATATTGTATGCCAGCCATATTGGTTAAATCAGACATTTCCAATGCACTTTATATCTTTATATATAAATATTTTTATATCCAATCTTGATACTGTTTTGATCAACACCTCAAAATCATCACCTGACATGGTACTTAATTCATTTCATCTTAATTTTTTTTCGAAAACTTTCATTTCATCTTTTATTGAAACAAAATAACATGTTTGGTGCATTCGAGTTATGTTAAATTTGAATTAAATTTTGAAATATTTCACTTGTAGATCATCATCATCATCACAAATGGCAGTTTACAAGTTGTTTAATATGATTTATCTATACTTTTTATTTGAACCAAAATTATGAACACATAGATTCAAGTATTTAAGTGTTAGTTTTCAGGGACATAAAAAGGAGATATAATTTTCATTAATATATCCCAAATATATTTAAAAACTGAAACTTGTTTTAATTTGTATTAATCCCATTCTCTATCTAATGAATTTTAATCTAATTTAAAAAAACACATCATAAGTTCAAGTAAAATTAAATATCCATTCGTCAAAAATATTTATATCAAAAGTTTCTTTCAAAATGATAAAAGTAAAATACATAATCACTGTGCAAAGTATTAGTATTATATTGTATAATAAGAAACAATTTTTTTTTGTTACTAGCTACATTATCATTATCTGTCAGAGCAGAAGCATAGTGAAGATCAAATATTTCAAGAATTTGTTCAAGATGAAATGACAAGGTTTACAAAAGTATTCAAGTTATTTAAATTAATATTTTTCATACTTTGGAAAGTATATATATTTAATCATTTCAGCCCAAAACAAAGTAATAAAGCCTCTAAGATACAAGATGTTAATGAGTGTGAAAAAATAATAAAAACATTATTAAGGAGCTAGAACATTAAGAGAAAAAGAATCAAGAAGACAGTAGAAAATAATTGCCATTGCATTTAAGTTTTGGAGATCAAAGTTGACTGGAAAGCTAGAAGAGATTTCAATAAGCAAAAAGTGTAAGAAAATAAACTGTTCGCATGGGATTTACAGTTATATCTAACCAATTCAACTATAAAATTGTAAGTTATTGCCAGTCTAGTACCACACTTTAATTCAAAGTTGAGGTACCATTGAGGAAAGTTCATTGGGATGATTAACATGAAAGTATTTACAGAAAAGACAAACGATAGTTACATTATGGCCAGGTCAGGATCAATAACATTGTAGATTTTATCAAGAATTTCTAAATAGATACCAGAAGCAACAGACAATATGTAACATGGAAGCAATATCCAAAGCATGGACAAATAGTAAAAAAAAAAGTTAAACCATTGCTTGCCCTAGTTAACAACAAATTATAGATTATTTTTTTTATATCAGCTGCCAATTTAACTGTATAATGCCAATCAGACTTACTATTAAGACAGTAGTAAATAGTTGTATTTTTCAGCATAGAGACTGAGTTGAGAACTGATACCTCCAGGAAGCTTCTTTAATGAAAATTAGAAACAATATAGGTCCAAAAACAGACATGAGCATAAATACAAAAAGATCAAGAAGAGTGGCCATTCATGACAACTTTCAGTTCATGATTTCATAAGAAAGACTGAATCAGTTAAAAAATTTGTAAAGAAATTCCATAACCTTTCAACTTGTGAAGAAGACTGATATGCCACACCCTGTCAAATACTTTCATGGTGTCCAAAGCAACAGCCTGAGTATCACCATTTTTATTTGACTCTTTTGGAAAAAAAATGGTTAATATATCAACAGCTGACCTAGAGAAGCAAAAGCCATATTGTTTACCTCAAAGAAGACCTTGTGATGTTAGCTCTTTAAACAATTCAGAGTTAATTTGGACCTCTAGTACTCAGACAAAAAAAAAAAAAAGGTAGAAGGCTCACTGGCCAATAGTGATTAGATCCACTTGAGTTCTTAAAGAAGAGGATTTCTAATAAGAAGGAAATCAATAAGCTACCAGGCATTTATTGTAGAGAACAGGGGTCAGCTCAGGAGCACATTTCTTGAGAACTATTCTTAAGGTTGTCATGTTTTGTGGAGAATAAGTTTTTATATTACAACAGGAACTATGAAAGGAGTTATATGCACAATCTCAGTTCTAAGTGAAAAGTCAGGCAAAGATACTCCAGATGAGCCAAAAGTATAATTTGAAGAGAGTTTACAAGAAAAACATTATGCTTTACCAGAAGATGTTAACACCTTACATTGAGTCTAGAGGAAAGACGGATAGAAGACTTACTCTTAAGACAATATTACAGCACTTCCAGTAGTCACAAGAGATAAAATTATTAGAGGCTCATTCTGTCAGCAAACAAAGGCTTAGCTCCTTTGAGGATATGTTTACAATTATTGCATGCAGGCAAAAATAGTGATCAGAGCTGTCATACTGGTACAGCTAGAAAATTTGATTCCTGTGGGCTAGAATGGCTGAATGAACACCGAGGGCAACACCAAGTGCTAACAGTTTGTTTCATGCTTGAACGCAATCTTTAGTCCATATATTCCACTTAGAACTGAGTCTCTATTGAGTGATATACATATAACTCCTTTATGCATGTTTCATTAAAAATGACAGACAAGGTACTACGGTTAAGATTTTTATTAAATTTTTCTTGCGTTCGAACAAGAGCTTTTTTTTCTGGACAAAGAGTGTATAAGAACTGTCCAAATGTTTTATATTTCCGAGCACTTTTGGCTATCACTCATTATCAAGGATGATTCAATTTTTCAGCTTAATTGAGTGAGTGCATTCTGTGTATGTATTAGTGTGTGGTAGGGATGTTTTTAATTTCCGAATATGTTACCACATTGTACCTTTGTTCGTAGTTAATATTGTTAAGAGTTGGCTTTTTCTTTTTTATTATTAAAGCTTACATTATTTTTAATCTTTTTTTGCAGGTGGATGCAGTTAATATATTTGTGTTTTCTACTAGTATGTTTCTAATGGAGTCTGGTAAATTTGTGTGTGTGTTTAAATGGGTTCTAAAGGAGCCGTGATCAGATAGGTGTAACGTAAGACGTCTGGATAAGCAATATATATATATATCAGAAATATAAAACATTTGGACAGTTCTTACACACCCTTTGTCCAGAAAAGAAAGCTCTTGTTTGAACGCAAGAAAAATTAAATAAAAAGCTTAACCATAGTACCTTGTCTGTTGTTTTTAATGAAACATGCATAAAGGAAGGATTGCTGCCTAAATATACAAATATAACTCCTTCCATACTTTCTGCTATCATCTCTAAACTGGATCACCACAAAAAGCATATAGACCTGACGGTATCCCTGCAATAGTTCTTAAGAAATGTGCTACTAGACTGACTCCTGTTCTTTCCAAGTTAATAGATAATTCCATATCAGGTTTTGGGTCAACATTTATCCTATATATCCTGATAATTTGCAATTCTTATATTCATTGAGTGAAAAATAAAGTAAAAAAAAAAAAAAATCATTATTAATCTTATTGTTGTTGCATTTGATAACACACTGATCTGATTAACTCTTTAAACATAAAAACAGAAAGAGATTTGAAATCTTACCAAAACGTTTAAGAACTTGTCTTTCATGAATGAAGAATTAACTACAGATTGACAATCGAGTTCATCTTGTATTCTTTGGCCTTCTGTTTATCTTTGATTCTCTGTGTTTTTACTCATGAGTACAGTTTTTTTTTGGTTTAATTTTTCACCAATCCATTAATCCTCAGGGCTTTTCATGATCACTTTTTCAAAGATTCATTAATCCTTAATGTCAGAGTTGTTACATTGATGTCAAAGACAGGAGGTTTCTGAGCTGTGGGATCTAAGTTCAAGTCTTGCTGGAAGCTACCCCTTTCTTTTTTAATTGTGTAATGTTTGCTCATGGGAGAGAAGCATTTATCAACCCAGACTGTTACAATAAAAGGCAACAATTCTTCATCTTTTATATGCCATGACCCTTCAGGATGTTGGCAATGATGGCTCTCCACAATTTCCTGTGCTTTGTAGCTCTTAATAAACTTTGTCTTTTTGTTATCTCTCCTAAATTCTGTTCTGCCAACCATTTACTGAAACACATTGTGTAGGTTATACACTTTTTCCTCTGTCCCTCTTGCTTTCAAATTGATTTATGAGTATCAGATTTTCCAAGCCCTCTTTCCTCATGGTCCCTAAAAATTTAGACACTTTCTGATAGTAATGTTATAATCTACTATAATAACATCTCTTTCTGATTCACTCTTCATGTCAGCCTAATGTTAACACTAAGAAAGTAAAACACAAAATGAAAAGTATTTTTCTGCACAGGCTTCAAACATCACATCTGGTCAACAAAACAAACCTCTGTAATAAATGTAATAGTCAATCATAAACATTCCTGAAAAAAAAAAAAAAAAGAAGATAACTTGGGGGGGGGCATTAAATTTGCTTAAAATTAAGACCATTGTAAATGTACGACACAGTAGCAGGCCAAAAGACCCCATGTTAACATGCAGTCACACTGTCACCATCATCACCATGATCACTTCTCTCCTCACAATGATGACCTCATTCAAACTTCCCGCACAGAATGCAAGCAACTGGCTAAACCTTGATGCCACCAACATCCAGCTCCAAGCCTCCCTCATCATCACCACCATGATCCTGTTTTGTTGATAGCACATTCAACCAGAATTCAGCAGAGATATTCTGCTCCATCAACCTTCACTATCTACACAAGACCTCCCTCTCTGCTACCACATGACCTCCCTCTCTGCTACCACATGACCTCCCTCTCTGCTACCACAGTGACCTCCCTCTCTGCTACCACAGTGACCTATGTCAACCCCTACAACACACTTTACCAGGCAGTTCACCTTCAACTACTAAGAATCACATGATGACCATCACATCAAATACCTTACAGGAGTTGATTAGGAAATTATGAAGAAGAACACACATCAAACCATGACTTCTCCCAACTCTTCACATTCACATCGTCTGCATTGATAGAGTCAGATTGATGACTTCTTCAAACTCATCACACTTGCACCTTTGTATCAGCAAGTTCAGATTCATAGCTTCACTAACCGCTCTGGGCCTCCCTTGTAGCCACTACTGTAACTGGCAACTGACCCATCAACACACTGTAACAGGCATTACCACAAATCAACCTACCACCATGACCTCGATTGATCAACATACCAACCCACCTTGAAGCTAAACAGCCTGGTAAGATCTCAGCATCACACAACTGCCAACCTATCACACACTTCATATCTGTCAATTTCAATGATGAAGAAGGGTTGACACCAAACCCCACCAATGACACTACATTTGGCTTCACTATTCTGCTCCTGAACTATCCTTTGACACCAATCATGACCTCAGCCAACCAATCCAAGAGATCAGTCAACTTCTAGCCCTACTGTCAACATCATTAGAATCAATCACTTACCTTACCAATAGTAACTAAGGAACTACATCTAAAAAATTTTCACCACCTTTCAAACAACTATATGTTTTGAAATTAAACGAGTAGATACTGTTGAAAATTTTAATCCATGCTTGTTCCTTTCCTTTACAACCAAATGCTCATTATAACATTAAGTATATGTGTTCTTTTTGCTTCCAGTTTTACTAAAATTTTCATTCTTGCTCACATATCCAGTCCATTGTATTCTCAGAATCCTTATTTCTAAACAACAAAAAGAAGAGGCAGACAAAAGCAACAGATATTTTGTTATACAGAAGGATGCTGAGAATACTATAAACCAGGCCTGCACAAAATACATCCTACCAGACTACCTAGACTGGCCCACAAGAGGTTTTCAAAATAGTGAATTCATCAGAATAAATTTGGCAACTGATCAGTTTTGTGAAAACATGACTTTATTTAATCAATATTTCACTGCCTTTGTATCTAATTGATCCCTTTCATTTTCACCATCCCTCCCTCTATACATCCATTTCCATCTCAGTTACACTGAAAATCCTATTCAGTGATTTCATCCAAACTAGATTCAAATCAAATTCAGGTCTGCAACAGTGTAGCAATGTGAAGAAACCCCTTTTGAAACTCTTATATAAGTGTTGGAAATCAATGTGTAGAGTATACTGAGACCAGCTTTTCCCTCTCTTCCATTTAAAGAAAGTGTGTTTAAGAACATCCAACTTCATATTTTCATGTTAGCCCTTAGGCAGTGTGTGTGGGGGGGGGGGGCAAAAAATAAAGCAGTCATCTTTTTCAATGCCATTCTGTTTTTGCTAAGTTACAATACATCTTTCCAAAATATTAAATGTTGGAATATTTGAAAGAAAATATCACATAACCAAGGATTAAAGCTAAGGAAGTACGTTGACAACCTATCAAAAAACTAAATTTTTCAAGGCCAAAAACTACACCCCACTTCAAAAAAAAAAAAAAAAAGAAAGAAAGACCCACTTGATACTTGCTTAATCATTACAGAAATGATTCCTAATCCGTCTTCTTGTTTAATGTTTAGCGCACTGCATTATTAATATTCCTTCACTTTCCACTGCATTCTTTTTCAAAACTTCTCAATTTCGGTAACTTTATTGTTAATTTCATGCAAAGGTGTTTTTTGTTACTGTAGCGGGATATGACAACACAACTATGAAATTCAAATAAATTCAAATTCAGGGATCAGAGTCAACTTCAGTGGCAGTTCAGTGGCAGGATAAAATTTTTGCACTGCAAATGAAATCACATCAGTAGTAACAGTTAAGGCTACCTTTAGGATATATTAGGGCATTTGGGTCATTTACTTTTCAGCCCACAGCTAATTTTCTGCAAGCAATATCACCATTCACATTTTTTTTTACTTGTGCTGTAGACAGAAGATAGAAACAACAACAATGTTTTGGGAAAGATTATAATAAATGTACATTTGTATTTAGGATCAGAAAGAGGCAACTGGAACATACATTGAAAAAAGGAGGGTTTGGAGAATTTAATACTCAAAGGACTTATTGAAATTAAACGTGTAGTAGTAGCCTATCTAATAAGCTTGTGTAAATTAGAAGGCAGAATAGAGTCTTGGAAGGATAGAATGTGAAAAAACACTGTTGAGAGCCATTGTCCTCCTTTTCCTGAGGAAACATCGTGTGTAAAAGAAGGAAGTATCATAATTATGCTATCTCATTGTTTTCTTATTAAAAAAAATAACTCATGTAAAAAAAAGTGTCATCATGATTTCGAAATGTATTAATAAAATAGATAAAAATTCTATAAACTTATATAGGTTTCTTTTGTAAAATATCAATGAAAAGTAGTAAAGAAACAATGGAAAATAACCTACAATTTGTTAGAATCTTTATGAAATACCTTTGGATTTAATGAGAAAATACAATTCTAAAACTGGCCTTCATTCAAAACCAATATAAAAAGATTTTTTAAAAAGATCTCAATATAGGAAACCTGCTCAAATGTGTCTGCTTAGCCTCAAGCTATTTTTGAAAGTTAATTTTATTTTACATATAGAAATGCCAAAGTATTAGGTTGGTGCAAAAATAATGACGTAATAATGTCGTTTTTTGACGTATTTTTTAACGTCAAAAAACGACATTATTACGTCATTATTTTTGCACCAACCTAATAAAAATTGTGGTTACTTCATTTTTTTTTTTTTTTTTTTTACAACAGTTTTTTTCTTAATTTCATATATTTTTCTACGAGTTTGATTAAGAAAAACTAGTCAAGTTTAATATCTGAAGGATTATGACTGATTATCATTTTCTTTGAGCTCCATAATGTCAGTTTTTTGGTTTATCCTTTTGCTCCTCAAAATGACCAAACCGTTTTCTGTTTTAGTAAATATCACATTACAACAATGAACCTGCTATTTTAAATTCAAGAATTTAAACATTACATTTTTTTTTTTTTTTTAACTCTGAGTTCACATAATACAAAACCAAAAGGCCATTAAAGATAGACAATTAAAGTTCATGAATTTGGTAATATATACTGAGTTCAGTCCTTGGATGAGGTAGCGCTGAATTAGACTGAGTAGAAAAAGTGAGAGCAGTAACCAAGCAAAGAATAAAAAGATGAGCCTTCAGCAGAACGAGGACTATCAAAAGTTATAGAGAAAATAAAGTGTTCAGTATGAAATTTTCTCAAGGTTACCTTGATCAACAAGCTGGAGGGCACAACCGTCAAGAAGTTGTGATAATAACAAAGAGGACAATAGTGTGAATAGATAGTGTAAAGTGAAAAATCAAAGGCTTTTGTATTTATTTTTTTACTGTTAGTTCACCCAATACAAGGCCTAAGGGGCACTCAAGGAAGAGGGTTGCTGAATGAGATTGGTTTTAAAGAATGGGTAGAAAGTAAAAAAAAATGCATATTTGAAGAACATGTAGGACTGACATCAGTTGAGCCTGAACTTGAAGAGACTAAGACTGTTGTTGTTGTCCCATGAATTTGTTCCACCAATTAATAGTTCTAGAGAAGAAAGAGAAGAAGCTGTCTGAGTAGAACTTATGCCTTATCAAAGTTGCACACAGTGAATACAGATGATTTGTCACCATGATAGGACCTAGCTCTGAAGATTTGAGCCACTGTTCAAAATGCAGTACAATAATACTTCCAGTTTCAACCAATAGGAAATCACAATTGTTTTAAGAAAAATTATCAGAAAATTCCTGAAATGAGAAACATGAATTTCTGTATGCTAGCACATTATTGTTCTCTATTGTAATGAAATCATCTGTAAGGATTACAGTAACAACTGACAACAGCTATTTACTTTTTTGGTAAATTATGTCTGCAGTTAACTCTCCTAAGAGGAATACACTGTAATCTATAAAATGGTTACCTTCATGTCATTCTCGATGTAATACAGCAAGAATAAAATGTTCTAAGTTGTTCGGTTTTTGCGGCAGCCATAACTTACTGTAGCCTCCCAATCATTTTGCAAACCCTCAGTACATTGTTTAAGCATTGTTTCTTACTTGTATTTTGTGTAAACATTTTTCTTTCTAATTTAGAAATGAAAATTTCTGTAAAAATAGTTGTCTGTAATTAAACAAATACTGTCAGTTTTAGTAACATTCAATTAGTAATTGACTTTTACTAGTTTTTTTTTTTAATAATCAATGTTTTCAAAAAAATATTATAAGTCTAATTATTTTTATTATGCTAAACAACTTTACACAATATTCAGTCTCCTCTTTCATAGTGTGTGCAAACAAAATTTCTGTATCAGAATTTTCTCAAATATTTCTTATTAATAACAAAGATTTTCATAAAATTTACTTTTATACAAGTTTGTTATTTTTTTCATTGAGATGTTAATTTTCCCTCTAAAAACTTTTCTTCATGCCTATGTTGCATGAAGTATATCTTTGTTTTTTCATAAAGATCTAAAAAGTTAGAATTATTTGGAGATACATTAGAATCACCCTTCATAATAACAAATATCATGCAGGCATAACATTAGCTTCCATAAGTGGGTATGCAGTTGAAAAACTGCCACAGTATATCTACCTTACATCAGGGGCTTGTTGGGAAAGATTCCAAAAATCTGTGATATGTAACACAATAGAACACTATTCAAAAGCAGATCAGCTCCTCAGAGACATCAATTCCAAACCAAACCTCCCTCAGAAAAACAAAAACATGATCCAACATTTCGAAATACAAACTACCCTGCCAAAAGTACAAGGTTCTTCCCATTTAAAAAAAAAAAAAGAAAACGCTTCACAGTATGTGTAACTTATATTTAGTCTTCGAAGTAATCACCATCGGCATCCAGTACCTTCTGTTAACATGTCACCAGCTGTTCAACGCCTTTGCGGTAGAACTTGGGGGGTTTGACGCAAAGAAGTCCGTGAGGACTTTACGCAAGTCTGCTTCATTGGTGAACGATTTCTGACGAAGATGATTATCCAGGGAGTGGAAGAGGTGGTAATCTGATGGCGCAAAGTCAGGTGAATGTCGTGTGACATGAGGCCTGGCATTGTCATGAAGGAAAAGCACACCTTTGCGATTCACCAGTGCTGGCTCCTCCTGGTGCAATGCCTGTTGCACGCGTTTCAATTGCTGTGAGTATAGGTCTCCAGTGACCGTTTGGCTCATTGGTAGCAGTTCATAATGAACCACTTGACGACCTGTCCCCCAGACACAAAGCATAATCTTGCATGGGTGCATAGGCAGTCTTGCGGTGTGAGGGACAGCATCCTGGGAAGACAACCAATGTCTGGAACGCTTGGGAGTTTCATACAGAACCCACTTTTCATCACTGGTAAGCATTCGATTAAATAAGGATGTGGTACGGTGGCAAGAAAGCAGCAATATGCAGGCTGCCACTCGTTGTCCCTTGTGGACTGCCAACAGCATTTGCAGAACCCACTTCCTCAGTTTGTATGTCTTACCAAGGCGGTGCAGGTGAAGTCTGTTTCATCGGAAACGTTGAACTGTCTTGCAAGTTCACCACATGTTAGACTACCTACTGTCCTCTTCAATGGCCGCCTTCAGGACTCCGTCATTCAAGACCTGTGGTCGTCCACTGTGAGGCTCATCATGGAGAGACAAATCTCCCGACTTGAATTTTTGAAACCAACGACTTGCAGTACATTCATCCACAGCACTATCCCCAAACACTTGACATATGCGGCAACTTGATGCAGCTGCTTATAAGCCCACTTTGAAGTCATAAAGCAAACAGCCCCGAACGAGATCTCTAGACATTTCCATCCTTCTCACAGCTGTCCGGCTTATAACTGATGGCCAGGCATGGTGCACATGTTTTTTTATAACGTCTGATGTCCCTACTTCCGGCTGTCTGAATTTGAAAACAATTGCTCCACACATTTTGTATATATTTCAACTTCATTCAATGACTAAACAAAAAAAGGACAGAACTTTTTTGGTTATCTTGTAATTCTGGAGAAATATTGAATAACTGCAGTCTGGTGTAAGAACAATGAAATCAACTGTAGCGTTTTAGAGTGAACCCCTCATCTCGTGAGCAGAAAGCTGAGGTTACTTGGCACAGTAGGGACAACCAAGATGAATTACGAGGCCTTGCCACAGATTCTGTTTTGTCTTGAAAAGAGGTTAGAGCAACAAGTGCTGCAGCCAATGTCCAAACTCATACCATAAGGAAAAAAATATTCATGCATGATAGTTGATGACGTCATGTCACCTTAACTCTTAAAGGTAGTAATCTTGTAGAGTGCATACCTCATCTATAGTAAGTACCATATTTATGTTATGTTATATTTTCATTTTACATTGTTGCATTTAATAAAAATGGTAACCATATTTTGGCATCCTTCTTTACATTTCACTTTAGTACTTCATAGTTATTCTTGTTTGGGAGTTCCTTGAGACAGGAAGTCACTATAAAATAACAACTGAACAAGAATAGCTCATGATATATGGATAGAAACCTAAGTCACAACTCCTGTGGTATTGTAAAATAAGCCAATTGAAAGTATCAGTAACTAGCTAAGTTCTAACAGCATTCTGAATAGGCCTAGCAGAGAAAGAAATACGATATGGGAGCAATTTATAAAGAATGAAAGAACATCGAGATGCAGAATAAAAATTCCTATGTATACAAAATCAATTATTTGTGCTCACTTGAAAAGGCAAACAAATGGCATTGGGTTTAAATCTTAAAGTTTCCACCACTGACTTAACTGAAATGCCATCATAAGTCATTGTGTTCATTATGCCATACATATCATCACAAGGTTCAATTAACTAGTAACAATTAACTGATATATCATTTAACATTGAAGAATGAGAAGGTCCTATTATGATGCATTGAATAAAGTGTTTGGTTATCACAGTCACATGAAGAAGGCTGCAAATTTCAATGACTGAAACATTGCAAAAATAATAACCAAGATAATAAATTCTGTCAAAGTAAATCAATAGATAATACTAATTCCTCATCTCAAAAATATAGACCGTAACTATATTATTCTATAATAAAAAACACAATTTAACTTTATCAGTGACACAACTTTATCTCTCCTGCTTACTGAGAAATTCCATTCTTATGACTTTTAGTCAGATTCAACTAAGCAAACATCTCATGTTATCATAACCACAAAATCTCATTAGTAGATAGTGAGAACAGATTGCTAATTGCTTTTTATTAAAGAGTTATCTTCAAGACAATTCTTCATAAATTCCTATAGACTGATGGTACAGAACCACAAAGAACTTTACCAAATAACAAAACTACATCACTTGAAGAATTTCAATAGCATAATAATAACTAATATGCAGATGTAGCTAAAAGAGAAAATAATAATAAAATTCAGATGATGACTACCTTAATCAAAAGGTTAGGAAGTAAATACACATCAGTACTAGAAAGAATAATAATAGCAAACTGAAGAATCTTAGTTTGATCAATGAATGCCAAATCATGCTATTGCTGTTATCTTTATAGATATTTTTTTTTTTTTACTAACAAGTCACATGAACTAAAATTTTAAACTAAAAAAAATACAAAGCTGTGTTCAGACAAACTGGAGAGTTTAAAAATGTTATTCTTTAAAGCAAATTTACTTGAATTAAGAAATGTGCAGACAGATCAGTTTGTAACCTCATTACTTATAATACCAGTTGAAATAAATGTATGACTTGTTCTCAAATCCAACATTATCTTTTTTTTTTAATTTTTTTAAAATTAAATAGTGACGTCAGATCTACTCTCACATGGATGACATGCATATTGTTCAACTCCTTCTGAAATATGTAGAAGTATTTTTCAGATAAATAATTAAAAATGGCTTCAAAAGAATAAATCCTTTAGGTCTTTAAGACAACCCTTAATCAGAAAAGTTATTGTACCTGACAAGCCTATTTTCTGGAAATGTTTTGTTAATTTCAACTGATAGTAACACCAACTGTTCAGTCAATGAATGTTGAATGTTTTCCTGGAATGAAGTGGGTAATATCATCATTACTATTTTCTTTGTTTCACTTCCTCTTCATTTAGAATTTTTTGTCTTTTTAATGATATAAAAAGAACTATTAAAATTGGGAAATTAATTGTATAGATAAAACAAATAATTCTTATGCAAAAAATAAAACTGGTAAAATAAAATTATCAGCCGTCATATCTGAACTGCAGCTAAGAACAACATTCCTTAACATAAAACAATGTAACTTACTTCTCCAACTTGCTAATTAGATATTTCGTTGTTATGGTAACATGTATAATAATGCAACTAAGCAAACTTGTCTCATTACTGAAGTACAAAAAAATCTCATGAACAAATGTTGAGACCATGTTGCTAATATTTTTTTCCTTTTTATTGTTTTTCTTTCATTTTAGCTTTGACAAATATTAATTTTTGTGATATAAAAGAAAAATAGTCATTATTTTATAGATAAAAATATTGTTCATGTAAAATATTTAACAAATTACGAATTCCTTAAATATGGCCTTTATTCTTTGATAGCTGAAATAATCTGGTTAAATATCATCACAGAACAGTTCTATCCTTAATAATATACCCCTCAGAGATTATAACTGAAAAAATAATTATGCTATTTTGAGGCTCAAATTTAAACATAAGATTAAAAGGAAAATTTAAAAGAAATAAGTTATTTAACTTTTAATTATAGAACTAATTTCATACAAGTTTAAAAGTAGTCTTTGAAGGGAATGAATTATGGCAATACCATCTTGTGAATTTCTTCATCTTTAAAGAGAAGTGCTTTAAGAAATTTTTTGTACTGGTGCCAAGCAATCTAAACACATTCCAGCCCACAACTATGTGTATTAAGAAAAAGAAAATTAATACATGAAGAAGAAAAATCAATTTTTTTTATTAGAGTCAACGCAATGTAAATAAAAATATTCAGAGTTAAACTCATTGCAGATAGTGGAGATGATTAAAAGAAAAAGTTGTTTTTTTTTTTTAATGTTAACAGCAGAAACTTACAAATGGAAAATACAGGATTTTTATTTAAAACATTAAACACTGGTGCTTCAAAGTTCTGAGGTGGTTCAATCATCTGCAAAATTCAGCTGAAATTGACTCTTACAAAACAGAGACACAAAAAATGAAATTTAAACCATCTAAAACTGTTTTTGATTTTCAGAAAAAGTCAATTCCAGTGATGTTTTTACTGAACAAAGAGACATCTTTTTCCATTGCCATTTAGAAAAGTTCAACTGGTAACAGTAGTCTTGTACAAATAAACACTTCAAGTCATGAAACTAAGTAAAGAGAATTCTTTTTTTTTTAAATTATCACTATGATCATTTATTAAACAGAAAACAAAGTGATTTTGACTTTAAAAATCCATTCAGAATCTTCAAAGAAGTTTCTCATTTTCCTTAATTGGTTTACAAATTCACAGTTTTTACTCTATTCATTATTGGTAAAATTTGGAAATAATTTTGATACCAATGTCAGAAGTGATAACAAATGTCGAACTAATCTTTACTATTAAGGATATCTTCCTCCATTTTTTAACTATTCTAATTTTGTTAACTTGTACAAAGTCATGTTATACTGTACTTTAAATTGGATCTTTTTCTGATTACTATATTCCAGCCAGATGTGAATGTAAAGAAAAAAAAATGTCTTCTGCACTGGAGATCCAAAGACCACATCCAGTTCACAAAACAGATCTCCTCAAAAAAATAAAGTAAAATAAAAAAAATAAATGATTTAAAAGGAACCAATGACAAATAATGCTGCCAAAGAAAAAAACATGAAAAAAAAGAAGAAAGAAGATCAATTCAGGATCCAACATATTTGCTTTTGTGAATGTTATTCATAACCACTGAAACAGAATCATGCTAAATGGGCAAGTTTCAACAAATTTGCTATTGACCAGCTCTCAGCACCACCAAAGACCTCAGTAAACTGACCTGAAATGTACATGACCTCCAGAATCTCCCAACTCTACACCTCCTCTAAGTCACTTCCTTTGCCTATAAAGAGATATTCTGCTCACATCCTCTGTATTGGCAATACAAAGAATTTTATATTAAGACTTGTATTTTCCTTTCACCTCACTGGCAGTACTTGTTGTTTCATTTGTTCTCTAGTTTTATTTTAAGCATTTCACCCCAAGCAAGGGAAGAGTGCCACTGGCACACAAGAAGTTACAGAGAGTGAGAGCAAGAGTTTTTGAGGAAGGGATAAAGAGAAGAACAAAGAACAAGATCAAGGTATCAGAATATGTCAATTGGTATTACATTTGAATATTTGAAGACTATAGCTATCAGGGAAGTAAGTAAGAGGAAGGGAGTTCCACAGATGGGAAGTGCGAGATAAGAAGCTGTTGGAGTAGAAGATGGCTACATTTAACGGTTTTTACAGTGAAATGGTGGGGCCGAGATGCCAATCTAGTGGTATGCTTAAATTCATGCAGTTTAGGAACCAGAGAAAGTAGCTTGTTTGAGCAGTTGCCATGAAAATATTTGTAGAAAAGACAGAGAGAAGCCACAGCACATCTGGGAGAAAGTGACTGTAGACAAGATGCCAGATCAGGACCTATCACATTTCATATCCATCCTTTCTAACAGTGAGAATATGTTTTTAAGTTTTTGAAAAATTGACTATTGCTTACGAATTTCTTCAATATCAAAATATTTCAATTTGATATCCAATAATTAGTACAGCTAAGTTTTTCAATGTTTCATTTTGAATAAAAACATGCTTTAAATCACAAGTGTCCTTGAGGGTTAGTATAACATCTAATTCATGATCCACCCCAAAATCAACAGGTCAGTAAAAAGAGCCACATGTATTTCGAAGAGCACATTATCGATAATTGTTTATAATTATACTCAATAAAGGCTAAATGCACCATAAGATTATTTTGTCACTTTCCCACCATCATCATCTAACTTCTCTGTGCCTTTTCTATAAATATTTTCATGGTAATTGTTCTGAGGGTCATTCCATTTTTGGTACCTTGACTTTACAAATCTAAGTACAGTACTGGATTGGCAGTAAGGTCCCATCATTTTACAGCTAAAATGTCTAGATGCAACCTTAAGTTCTATGCTAACAGTTTCTTCTATTGTACTTCTCACTTGTGGAACGCTTCCAGCTTTTGCTTTCCAGTCAACTTTGATTTTCAAAGATTTACAACAATGTCAATTGTTATCTTTTGTTTCAATTCCTGTACTTTTATTGTTTTCTCTCCTTAATAATTTTTTTTATTATACAGGGTGTTCCAGAAGTCTTGCGCACATTTCAAGTCCTCATATTTGCTGAACTATGAATGGTAGTAAGATTAAACTGGTACCATTTTAAAGCTAAATTCATTAAGTTTTTTGCAATGCTAATGATATTTTCAGATTTTTTCAGATCTAGTAATGGCGTTCAGTCAACAAGAAAAAGCATTTTGCATCCTTGAATTTGCAAAAACTTAATTATGGACACATGTTCAACTTTCATTTCGCACAAAATTCAGTAACGAGGCACCAGAAAGGTAGTCCATATTGAGATGGCATGGTAAATTCATGAAGGATGGGTGTTTGTGCCCAGCTAAGAGAACAGGACACCCCTCAACTTCAGATGATGCAGTTGAGCGAGTTTGAACTGCCTTCGAACAGAGCCCCCATAAATCGATCAGAAGAACCAGTAAGGAACTTCAGCTTCCTACAACAACTGTTTAGCATGTCTTAAAAAGACGACTGCACATGACACCTTAAAAGCTACAGTTAACCCAACAGTTGCAGGACACTGATAAACCTGCTCGTCATGATTTTTGCATTGCAATGCAAGAGAAGTTGGAAGATGATTGATTTGATGTGTGTCGTTTGATCAACAGTGCTCACATTGAACGTCTTTAAACCTTCTATGTAAAACTTGAGATTAAATTCTCTCAGAATATGTTTGGCACGTTTTTATGTCCTTAATAGTTTTTGAGATATTCAATATCAAAATGTTCCCAAGACTTTTAGAACACCCTGTACACATTCTTTCACACTCAATAACCACTTGCATCTTAGTGTCTTTATTGACTTGCCTGAAGATGAAATAAAAAAAAAAGATTAGGCAGCTTTAAATTCATGTTCCTATATAAAAGACAGTATTATAAATAACTGGTGCCTATAATGAAGTCCTAAGACATATTGTGCATATATCCTGTCTATATAGGAAAAGTGGCAGTAGACAATTATGTTCTGAAAAGAAACTGGGGATAATCACTCCACATTGTATAATGATCAATAGAACCATTATGAACAATAAATAAATAATTGAATTAAAATATGTATGTTTGATATTTTAAAAGTTATGGAGACATTGTTAATTCAGAATACCACTTCCTGTTACAGTCTCATTTAAATCTATTCTTTGGTATCTTTTCTATTAATAATTGTTTATTTGTTAAATTATCTTCAAATAATGTCTGCAAAGTTAAGACTTACACTCTTTTTTTTATACTGTCTGAAACCTGCAAAAATAAGATAAAGTATATGCCAATGGGAAATCACCTGCTTAGTTCACTTAACCCAAGTGATTCTTTAAAATAGTCAAATGAACCTAAAAATCTTTGCTCTGAAATATTTTAAAATGACCTTCCCAAAATGGCAATGAATACTCAAAAGTTCAGCATTTCTCATCTATAGTTTTAGGGATTTGTTTAGGGCTTTCTGGATTACAAATTCAGATGTAAATGTTGCAATCCCCAAAAAACAGGGAAACTATTGAAGGGAGAAAGTTTATTATTCCTTTACATGCTGGGTCCTTTCATGATTTGGTAATCATGGCTCTCTATAGCTTTGTCTTTCACAGTTCTAATTAATACTTGTCCTTATATTATACTTCTCAGCGTCTGTTTGGTCATTCCTTTTCATAAACTTCTTGAGAAAGTTATTTGCTATTTCCTTTGTCCTTTCAAGCATTCTTTCCTTATAATGTGTCCTATATCTTTTGACTGTCTCCTCTTTTTAATTAAAAATCTCATTTTCATTCCTGTTTTTCTCTAAACTTCCTCATTGCTCACATGTTTTGACCATGTTATTCTTCATGTCCTTTTTTTAAAAAACATCTTTGCTGCTCCACCTCTCAATTTCGTAAGATTAATGCTTTAAGACAGGTTACTAAATTGCATGTAGAAGCAAGTAACAATAGTAGCAAACCACCCACATTCCCTCCATATCCCATCAGTAAGAAGTAAGTTCCACTTGAGCAGCCTCTTTCTGTGAACCACTGTTCTGTGGAACCAACTACCAACACTATGTTTTCTCAAATCACTACAATCTTAACCTGTTCATGGCTAGGGTTAGCCATTATCTTCCACTCATATACATACAAATGGCCTCCTAATGTAGCCCTCTACCTTGAGTGGCCCCAGTCCTTGTAAAGATAAACCTTATTGTATAAAAAAAAGAAAAGAAAGTTGGAATAATGTAAACTCTGCTGCCATCCATTAAAACACATGTGTAGTTTGATGGATCATTCATCCTGTTAAAGAAATCTACCTGAATACACCAAAATATAGCCAAGCTTGTAATTTTGAATTCCAAACTAAAACTTGGTATTGAGAAATAATATTTCTGGTTGAATTTCTTTGACGAGGAATCATCATTATTTACATTTATTTTCTTCATTTTTGTTCTTAATAACCTGTTTCAGCTAAATTGTTTCTTTAAGCAAAACTTATTTCGTCATAGCTTTACCAAACTGATCGACAGGTTCTAGGAGGCATGGTGGAGTAATGGATAGTGGCTCGGAGAGCCAAGTTCAAATTCCAGTTAAATCCATTCCATTCACTCACATGCTAATACCCTTGGGAAAGGTATGAATCCTCTTCTTCTCCCACCAGCTATGGGTAAATAGCATGACAGACTAGGTTCTATAGCCTTGGATGGCAACTGGTCTACTGCAGAAAGAAATGGCAACTTACTGCAGGAAAAAAATCTGCCTCATCAGCAATGTATCAAAAGATAGATCATCACCTAAGCATATCATGCATGGCACATCTGGTTTTCTGTAGCTCAGTTGGTTGCCTGGGGAGAGACAGTTTCAAATACTGCTGGAGAATGCAAATTTTTCTTTAATAAAATTTCTCAGATTCAGACCAGTAGATGAAAATAAATATACTGTTTAATAAATAAATGACATGTCTTCATATACACTGAGTATACACTAAAATTAATGCTTAAGTGATAAAAAAATTAATTAAAATTAAAAAATTAAAATCCCATACTTTCTTTAGAAAATTTGCTTTGTTTACGTTTGCTTATATCTTTTTATGTTTCAACTAAGCAAAATAAAGATAACTGTCAGTTGCTTATTGTTATAAATGAGAGAACGAACCAAACAACAAGTACTGCTGGTAAGGTGAAAATAAAAGACAAGTATTGTTAAGATGAAATTCTTTTTATTTCAGCTACAGAGGATCAAAGCGGAATGTCTCTTTGTGGGCAAAGAAAACAAATTTGAGGAAGGGGTGAGTCAATAAGGACTGATATTAATTCATGTATCAGGTCAGTTGACTGAGTTCACGGGTGGTGACATTACAGGTTGGTCATTCACTGTGACTGCCTACTGTGTTCTTAAAAGTAGATGGGGTGATCATGACTCATTGTTTTTGGTCTTTATGGCAATGTTCATAATTGGCAATTTTATATTGTCGTTTTATTCTTTTTTTGTTTTGCTTTGTGAGCCAGGTATGATAATCTGAGCCCCTTTTATTTTTAATTTTGCTTTCTTCCATCTAGGCAACAGCTTTTTATATAGAGTGAATCAGAGAGATCTAGTTTGAAAGAGAGTATAACACTATCATATATTATCCCTTCAGTAGAGATCCAAGGTAAAAAAAGTAAATACAGGGTGTCCATAAAGTTCGTGTGCACTTTAAAAAATTTGTAACTTTATTTATATTTGCGATAGAAATAATCTGTAAAAAACGTTATGAAGTTTAATGTACCTAGTTTTAAGTATAGCTAAAATGACTAATGTGATTTCAGGCATTACTGTAAGTCAGTTGGCAAATTTTTCCCGTGAACTGCAAAATCGTATTACCCTTTGTATTGCTAATGATGGAGGACATGTGGCAACTGAAATAAAATTTCAATAAAACCTCAAAATATATAGATTTACTTCTTTCTAATCCTTTTTACAAATTATTTCTATTGCAAATACAAATGAAGTTATCATTTTTTAAAGTGCACACGAACTTTATGGACACACTGTATAATGCTCACATTATAAATAATTTAATCTTGCTAGGTCAGATATTTAAATATTTAAAACATTTTTTTTTTAATTACAGAAACTTTTAAGGTATCAAAGAATATTATCTGAAGAATATTATGAAGATAATACTATGTCATTTTTTCCCCTTTATCCTGCAAACAAGCTAATATTGACTTCTGTGCCTCACAGGATTAATCATTCAACCTGTTAATCATTATTTTGCCAGTAGATTAAAAGATTTGCAAGAAAAAAATGTTATGTTTTAAATTAAATCAATCAAATTTCAATAGCATGACATTAATGCTGTTATTAAGCAGGTCTCAAGTTGATTGATGCCTTGAAGATACAAACACAGTTAATCAACAAAAATTTGCCACTGATGCTTCAGATTTTTAACGAGTTATGCTCATCAGAAATATAACAGTATTAGTAAATCAAGTTGTTATCATTACAAAAAACAGAAAACTATCTTCCTTTCTAATCAACTGCTTCTTTTGTGATGCAACATTGTGAGAAAATCACTATTCAGATGAGCTCTATTCTTTAGCTCCATGAGTTCAAACTCAACCACCCTCATTCCTTCCATGTTCCAAATTTAAGAAGAAAGTTTCCTTCAGCTTTTTCCTAATAACTCACATCGGTACTTGCTTGAACACTGCAATCTTCACTTCAAGTCAAGCATCAATTGCTATCTATCTTCCTTATCAACATAATCTTCACTTCTCATCTCCTATATCACAAACCATGTTCAGTGATCCTCTAACTTGAGCGTCTTACAATGGGAGAAATTCATTAAAAATAAAAGAATTAGATTTATCGCAAGCATACATTCAAAACACACATCTCATTCATCAATAATATTTTAACAGTAACCCTCTACCTTGAGTTGCTCTCTAGTATTGTAGTGATTTTTTTATCAGTAGTTTTCAAATGGTGACCCATTCTACATGGACCATGGACGACTAGATTTTTGCTCTTCAAATACATTTTCTGTTATAAATCTATTATGATAATTCTTAACTTCCATTAAATTTGAGATAAAGTTTATCAAATATTGAGTGAAAAACAAACATAATGGAATACAAGATTACAATAATAACAAATTATGTTTAATGTCTAAATTTTGTTATTTTCTGTTCACCCACATTTCAGCTAAGTGTTGGGAATCTTCTTTAGATACAATTAGATATTTAAATAATTATTTCATAAATATGGCTGCTTTGAATCTTAACCAATGCCTAGACATCTAATACAAAGGAAGTGAAAATTTAAGCTCTCAGAAAACCATATACCCAACCCTTACAATAATTTTGAGATCTTTTCACTTCCTTACAGGAATAAAATGACATTTCATTGGACAAGTTTCCAGTCTCAGATATGTTAACTAAACAGAGCTTAATGTAGAAGATTACTTTCTATGGCTTTATATAATATGACTCTTTGTTGACTGCTTCTCTAAGATATGGTTGAAAACACTGTGCTGTCTCATCAATTCTTCTTACAGTCTTCTCTCCAGAAGAACATGCTATATCTAAATTATACAGAAGTCAATTCAAATTTCATATTTACATCGGGATAAAACCATTACCTGAGTTTTTAAAAAATAAGTTTGTGCATTAGTAGCCACTCATAATAATATGCTGTATCAATTAATGAGAATTCAATTCCACAGTCGAGAAAGGAGTAAAAATATGTTTTATCTATTTCTTACATTCAAAAAAAACTGAAAATTTTATATTCTGCTCTGGTCATCACAGTAAGTGAAATGAGAATTTCATTAATTTTGAAAACAATTTCTCATTTTAAATATCAAATGAACTAATGAGGAGACAACTTCATTAATTTACAAACTTACTTTGACTCTGAAATGGATTTGACAGCAATTTGCAATTCTTTCATTTAAATATTTCACCATTCTCTTGCCTAAAAAAGTTTGGAAAATTGCAGTTTCAAATTTGTTGCATTCACTTTCACAGAAACGCCACTCAGAAAAGTATTTATTCATCTTTTCTCACCTTGATAGCAAAGTCGACTGAGTTTTTCTAGATTTCCAGGCTAAAATAAGTAAAACTCTGAATTCCAAAATGTGTAGAAGGCAACCAGAAACCATTCCACTATCTTTCCCGACAATGTATGCTGATTAACAGAGACTAAAAAAAAGAAAATGTGGAGAATCATTACCACCTACGTCCTGAAAGAATATTGCATTTTTAAAAAAATCATCAGAATACTAAACTGGTGGATACAAGAAATCTGAAGCTTGTTGTCACAATAAAGACAGAAATAAACTTTCTTCCTGACAAATTTGATCATATATTAACTGGTTATTTCATGTGTGTATTATAAGTATACATACACACACACACACATGTATAACCCAGTACTATCTGCCTCATAGTTAGGTCATGGGCAACTAAACTAGTCCTATTTGGATTTTATGGTGAGGACGATGGATAGAAACCCACCAGGCTTAAAAACAAGACCTGTCAAAGGGTGGATGAAACTTCTTGTTGAGTCAACAGCTATCTAGCACAATGGGGTATATTAGGTTTCATAGATATGTATGCAGCCAGTGAGGCAATGACATAACATCAATGGTCAGAAAACTTCCTAAACTGAAGTCAATAGCCAAGAGAAAGACATGTGACCATTGGCTCAGTCCTATGATGATGGTGAGGCTTCAGGTTGGAGGACTTCAGCTGTTGTTTGAGTTGGAGATGAACATTTCCTCTTGCCCAAAACATGCTGTGCCTGATAGAATATCTATCTGGCTTTCAAGCAAGACATGTTCAGGGAATTAGTCAGGGTCAGGTGCTCAAATTCATAATGACTCTACAATCACACTCAGTCATGAGGCTGATGATGAAAGAAAAGTATGTAATAGATAGGTATAGCTTTTGATTTGAAGTAATGGGATTCAGGGTTCAATCCATCCCATATGTTGTAAAGATGAAGTAAATTCTTTCAAAGTAGAACTGCTATAATTTACTAGAGTGGCAAACAGAAAAGCCAATGTGTTTGTTTTAATAATCCAGATAATATGCAATTTCAAAACAAGATCAAATGTAATGTTTGAGATGACAATGTTTATAGTGCAAGAGCAAAGGATATGAAAAACATTCAAGGAGATCTAATGCTCAATTCTACAAATTTTTATTGTCAACAGATAATATTCTTTGTTGGGTTGAGTTTCATATATCATCATCAAGTAACTAATACTTTCAAAGAAATATAACTGAATGCAGTCTTACTGTTCATGAAGGAAAAATGAGGTTTAAAGTTGATGGAAGGAACAGTAAATCTTATTTCTGGCATAAAGTGATTTTTCTCCCAGAAAAAGTTGTCACAGGAAAACATATATTTCCGCTGGCAAAAAAATAGAAAGTGAAAATGAATGTATGACATTAATTTCTCGATGTAGCTGAGAAAAAGGATGAATTCAAGAATTAAAATTGCTTATTGTATTTGTCAAAAAAATGACCAATAATTCATCATTTATTCTATAATGATCAGGCTAAGTGAAATGATTTGCCTTTCATTCCAACAAAAGTAACCAGTAAATTAAAGTGTCAAACAAAATTATAAATAAGTATATATAATTTAACTATTTGCAAAAGAGTTAAAATTATATGTTGATGACACAGGAAAGTTCTCAACTCACCAAGAAGCCTTTTTAAAAAATCAGATTTGTGCCTTACTTAATTAAAACTGCAATTTTTATGTCAAAATTATTCAGATTTATTATGATAAAATATATAGAAAGTGTTCTAATTTCTGAGTCTTCCACAGTAAATCTGTATCCAAGTTCTTAACACATATCACATTTCTTAACAAATATACTGCTATCTCACTGTAAGAGGTTTAAAAGCAACAATGACAAAGAGAAAATCATTAGGAAGCTGAAGTGTTCAGTATGATAAATATTTTCTTTGTGATTTCTTATCCAATTATAATTGTTTCATATTACAATCAGACGAGATGGACACAGTCAAATTTGTCCTCTGGACCCAAAGGCATCCTAAGATGGAAGTCAAGTATGAAACATTTAGAATTTTAACTAATTAACACCAGAAGATTTTGTCATTCACAATCTGCCAAAAGTATTGCACTAATAGAAATTCCTATTGCCTTTAATTAATGGACTAAATATTTTTGACCAGACAACTCACTAATCATGTTCACAATTTGATGGTGTTTTTTTTTGCTTTTCAGTTGCAATTTCATTAAATTGTATGAAAGAAACATGCATATTTGTTCCAATCATACAGTTCTTTATCACATTTTATCTTCAGGCCCCAAAGACATACAAATTCTTCAAAATGCAAATTTCTGTTTTTTAATGTTTACTCCTACCTGCTTTCAGAAACTGCCTGGAATATATTATTATAAAAACAGAAAACTATGACATTAGCAATTCAAAATCTGATTATACTGAAAAACGAGAAAAAATATTCAAATCCACAATGCAGGGGTAATTTTGAAAACTTTCTTTTATAGAAAAATTGACTATTTACAGAAAATTCTTATTGGCTTTCTTTTCCGAGACTGAACACGTACATTTGCATCTCACACACTTGTACTCATAGACATAGCTTTTTACAACATGCTTTTTTACATGTATTTATAGATGCATTTAAGTGCACATGAAAATGCTTTTCATTTACAAGCAAGAAAACATTTGTGCATATTTGAAACTAAGTATATACATATGCAAGTCTATTAGTGTATAGGAACATATTTTAGACATGATTGAACAAATTTCCAAATATCTGTTTATTCATACTTGTGCATATATGTGTTGATGTAGGGTTGTTATAATAGCCTGCTGACCAATTTGCTAATACAGTACATTTGATCTCGATTAGGTAAATTTTATCACGGCTTTGTTACCAGAGTAAGAATTATTATCTCAAAAGAAAAAAAAACAATCACAATCTAAAAATATTTTCTTGTTTTAAATAACTTGCAAAAAGGTTTGTAAACTGTGAAAAAAGAATTAACTAATACCAGAGTAAGACCTTCAAGGCACATATATTTTTCTTGCATGGGAACAAGGGTTGGCTGAATTTAATTAGTGTAGACAATGTCCAAATGTTTCTTGATTCCAATCACTTTCAGCTCATCGATTAGACATTTTCAAAGATTTTAGTGATACTACTCTAACAAAAGGTTTATAAATGCTATTTAGATCATCTAAAAATTGCATAAAATTAGACATACAATTAACTACTGAATATGTTCAGTACATAAAGGCCATGTTCATTGAATTTTTAAGGCTTTTTTTTAGTAAGAGATTTCATTATTTTTAAATACAATTTAAAGTTGGGAGTGTGTATCACAAGTATGCATATCAAGGTTGGTTGAATTCTGTACTGGGTTAAATATGTCTATAGATCAACAAACATCAGAACAATTTCTACACTCATGAAGTCTAGGAAAAATGTGTTCATATACATGAAAGAATAATAAGTTTACAAATACCTAGTTTAACAGTACTCACACACAAACACACCAATATATATATATAGATATATATGATAGATAGATTGAAGGAGAGAGAGAGACACACACACAAAAATGGCCACATAGCAGGATCTCCTGGCAGACTCCATAACTGATTCCAGTCATATGAGATTATTAATGGATTTTTCAGCAACCATCCTCAGGGTTGATTTTTATAAATTTCCTAATATTTGAATGCTGATCATCTTTAAGCTTAGCTGACCTTAATATACATTTGCTACTAAAAATCTGTTTCAACTAAAATTGCCAAGAGCCTGACAAAGCATTTTGAAGTGAATTTTCTGAGGTGCATGCAAAATATGAGGCAAAGATCTTCAAACAATGTTATAAAACTTCTCACGATAAATAAACCCAAGCTGATAGCCTATTGTTAAGACTGACAGATCTGGCTGGGGACCATTAAACTGTGTGTGCATATCTGTTTACTGATACAACCACATCATGAAGAGTCAAAGAATTTTCTGATACAAACACAAAGGAGTGCAGAAAAACTTCTCAGCACCACCCACTTATCTGAATATGAACAATTAGATTTTTTTTGGAGGGAGGGCATACATTTTTAATCAGATTGAGAACTTTTCAGCACCACTCTTAAGAGAGCATATATATATATATATATATATATATATATGATAAAATAGAGTTTCAACGTATGCTATATTTATGGATTAAAGTGCTCAATATTAGGGATATAGTGTATGTAAATATAAAATTGGACATTGTACTGACAGTCTGTTATATGATTAAATGTAATCTGTATGGCCTGACGATTATGATTATGCATAAAACAGACTGTTGCCCCGGGGTTTTGACCTAAATGTCAACTTCATATATATATATATATATATATATATATATATACAAGTAATGAAGAGTTTGGTAATCTATGTGGATAATTCCAAAGAGGATGTAATCCACAGAGCTCAGTGTAGCAATAGAGTAAATATTAATTGAATAATTAACGAAAAGACAACCTTAAGTTTCCATGACTATAATTTATTTTTCCAGAAATATATTTTTCCTGGTTCATCAGGTCACTTCTCTAGTTATATATACATACAAACACACCAAAACATTAAGCTGAAAACACAAGTCATGTTCTAAAATAACCTCATCAAACAAAAACTTTCATATGGATGTTATGCATAGTTCCGAACTCTTTCAGAAATATCTAAACTGCCAGCTGTATATAACAGTTTTCTAAAATCAATGGTTAAAAATGGATTTGAGCAAGGGAAATTAGTGGATCTTGATGAAGACCATTCTTTATTTACTACAGTGGATTGATGAATCACAAAGAACTGTACCAGTTAACAGAAGCCATAAAAAAACTTGGGGTCTTTCAACAGTAGCAACAATAAAAATGGATAGCACATGTAACTTGGAGAGAAAATAATGATATAATCATGATGTTGACATTTCACACCACTTCAAATAAAAGGTTAGGAAGGAAACCTCAGCAATACTGGAAAGAGTGTTAACAGGTACTAGACTTGACAAACTTACTTTCTTGAAAAATTGTTTGAAGAGAAACATTTTATAAATTTCAACTAAAAGCAGTACTGGCTATTTGACTAATGAATGCAAAATATTTTCTTATAAGTAAACCATATATATATATATAGATATATATATATATATATATATATAAAGACTGAATGTAGTTTAATTAACTGGCAAAATGATTCTAATCAGTCTCACAGGGACGAGGTGACAAATACTTCTGCCAATAATAATGCTTAAAATAAATCACTTCTTACTGAGAAAGATTATCTTTAGTCTTCAAATCAGCAATTATATGTCTAGGATACAGATGTTTTCTAAGCTTGGTATAGAGCTTGGCTTGATTATCAGTAAAGAGGCCTCCAGAATAAAAATATTTCTAACAGCAGCCCAAACAATGGTAGCTTTTACAAAATTAAGAACTATCTGAAAAGACAAGAACATCTGCCTGAAATCAAAGATCAGACTCTTATGTGCATTGGCCTTCTCAAACTTTATGTATGCCTGTGAACCTTAGACATTAACAGCAGAATTATTGTGAACAATCCATACATCAGAAATGAGATGCTAAAAAGACCATCCTAATCATTTATTTTGAAGACCAAATCAGAAATAACTCAGTCTGAGACATCATGAAGACAAAAAAAGAAGGCTCATTTGAAGACCTCATAATCAAGAACAGAAATTTGAAATGGTATGGGTATGACATGATAGCCAACAATCTTTCCATCACTATCCAACAAAGTAACACCTTCAGCAAAAGAAGAGGCAAGTAAAAATGAAAATGGTCTAATGTCATTGCACTGGTAGATAATTTATCAAGATTCAAGATATTGGCATGCAACCATGACATATGGTGGGAGCTGTTCAGGTATTTAGCTATGAAATGACCATACAACTCCACATTCAAGAGACTAATGATTACAAGCAACAAGGGAGAATAAAATTTGTAAGCATTGTATTGTTTTGTTATATTAGCTTTCTTACTATTAACACTGTCTGCTTTTATGTATGTGAATGACTTGCAGTCTTTTTGTGCTGGTATAAATTTTTCTATATAACAAACCTGAAAGTACATGTATTTATACAACTCTCTGAACAATCTCTTTTGAGATGAAGTGGAGACTAGAAGCAGCAGAAAAAAATCTGCAGAAGGATGCTGGGGATACCAGTGACCAAATATACAAGCAACAATGAAGTTTTAGAGAAAATGGAAACGAAAAGAAAACTTATAATTAAGATCAAGAACAGAGAATTGAAATTTCTAGGACACATGAGGAAAGATGCTTGGAAATCAAGAGACAGGTAAACAACACAAGCATACTTAATGAGTTTGAGTAAATGGATGGTGGTTCAGGAGAAATAAGAAAAAGATCAAATTTATTAAGAGATACAAAGGACAGGAAATTGTGGAGAGCCATGAGTGCCTATCTCCTGAATGGACATTTATGACTGGATACAGATATATGCAGCTTTGTTGGCACACAGAAACACACATAAATTTCAAAATGTATGTATGCATGTATCTTTATATTTACTTGAATATTTTCTTCGTTACACAAACATTTTTGTATATGACAACTTAGATGTACACTTTCTGCCCGAAGGCAAATTCATACAAGCAGATAAAACACAAATCAGTTTCAATTAGATGACAAACAAAAGAAATGTGCAGAAAATTCTTCAGATCAGCTTAAATTGTAGAGAGCCATAATAATTGGATATTTCTAAATCAGATGAAACCATTTCAGCATCTTAAATACAAACAAATTTTCAATGAGAAGCTATCATTGTCACTGATTTAGACTATGACCCCTATTTTACATAGGTGAAACATTAACCATCTCCACAGTAATAATGAAGTTTATTCATTGAAATATACATTAATGTGTCCAATAATTTCAAGTACAAAATAAAGAAATGGTTTGAATTATAAATCCCAGTTCACACAGAATGAAGATATAACCAAAATTCCAAGGTAAAAATTAAAATCCTAAGTTTTCTTCATTGCAATTTTGCCAAAAATGGAAGAATAAGTAAATGTCCAACTCCAAATATTAGAAACTGCAAAGAAAATATTTATTTTTTCTTCAAATGAATTTATATATATATATATGTATATATATATATATATATATATATATATATATATATATATATATATATATATATGTGTGTGTTTTGTAAAATATACGAAACATTGGATGTCCTTCTATACATAAAAAATATTCAGTACCAGGATAAATTCACCAAAAGATTTGACAGACATTCCTTATCCATTCCATTATATATATATATATATATATATATATATACATACACAGGTATGAATGTACGTATATTATAAAATGGATTAAGTCCAACAGTTATTTAATATATTTTCTGTTTATACATATAAAAACAGAGCATTTTTTAAAATAAATTATATCTATAAAAATAGTGTATATACAGAAAATATTATATTATTATTTTATATATATATATATATATATATATAAAAGACAATAGGAAAACTATTATTAGCTGATGCGTTAATACAGTTTTCCTATTGTCTTAGCTTTATACATAGAGATAACCTGTAGAAAAAAAAAACTGAGAAATTTTTTGTTATATATATATACACACACACACACACACACACACTAATCCATTTCATATATACAGGGTGTGATGGGTAAATTGTCACCATCTTATATATTTAATTTTGTGTATATTCATTGTTTCTTTTTGATTTTGTCGACTGAACAGTATAGTTATTCTGTAATGCAATTTACTCTGCTAGAAATTTGGAAATGGAATGTTTTACTACTTGGCATTTGTGCCAGAAGCTCCAATACATTTTCAAAGTATTTGGCAGTCAATCTGAAGAAAACAGAGGTTTTGGAAAGAGTTGGATGAGTTTAATGGAGATTATCAAGATGTTGCAGTAATCACTAATGATGGCAATGTCATGCCTCCTTTCATTTTACCACAGCAACATGGAAACCTACATCAAGTGCCTAGAGGAGGTGGTGCTGCTATGTGTCAAGAGGGTGGCTTCTGAAAGACCCTGTATATGACATACGACTCTGTACCATGTCCCACAAGCCGGAGAACCCAATCATATCTGTCAGACAATTTCTGCAGTCACATGACCCCTTACATCTGGCCACCTAACTCCCCAAACTGCAACCCCCTTAATTATTATATGTGGGGTGTATTTGAGAGAGTGATCAACAAAACTAACACAAAAATGAACTGAAGGCAAGGATTATGGAGGCATTCATCAGCTTAATCAAGGTGACTGTTCACAAGAGTTTCAAGAAATTCAGAGGTGGTCCAAAGGCCATGGCTGAAGCCAATGGGGATTTTATTGAATAAATTTACTCTTTAGTAACTCAAGATATTTTTGTGCATTTTGTCCTGTGGGACATTATCAAGGCAAACACATTGGCAAAGAATAGTTATTTCTCTTACTTTTCTTTTTATTGATTCATTTGTTCTGTTACAGATACACTGAAAATCATATATATATATATATATATATATATATATATATATATATATATATATATATACGTACATACACACACTAATAAGTTTCATTAAATTCAATTGACAAGGTTCATCTATTTAATATTTGATTGTACTTTTCAATTTTTGATCACAATAATCTCTACAAAGTTTATCTATTTTTGACTGTTTCAGTTCTTCTCAAGAACTTGGTGTTTTCAGACCAGATTTTGTTGGCTACATTTTTAGAGGGCTCAAATTCAAAACAGTCCAAAGTGCAACATGGTTAAATAGAACAGAACTACACCAGAAAATCATTTATCCAATATTTACACTTGTTATATTTAAGTTGTCTTATATTAGGTTGGTGCAAAAATAATGTCGTTTTTGACGTTAAAAATACGTCAAAAAACGACATTATTTTTGCACCAACCTAATATATTCACGATATATTTTAATCCGATTACTTTTCTGATCTGTTCAGCTTTAACATAATAATTATGCAGAATAAAAATTACATCTATCATGATAAAAAGAATATTATTATATAACAAAATCAATTGCGAAACATCCTCATGCAAACCTAATTCTCTAAATCTGATCAAACAACAGAATTCATTTTTAGGTTTCCCTCTTAGCCTAGCTGAGAACTTCAGTAATGTCATGCATAAAACTGTTTCTTATTTCACTAAGTATTAGGTTTGTGCAAAAATAATGACGTAATAATGTCGTCTTTTGACGTTAAAAAATACGTCAAAAAACGACATTATTACGTCATTATTTTTGCACCAACCTAATTATATTGGGTTGGTTCATAATTAACAGGCATTTTTGTAGGCGAGTTATTTGTTAATGAAAATTGCTGTTTTGTTTACTTCTTTTTTTCTTAAATATATTATTTTATATCCCAGTTATAAAAATGCATGTAGATAATCATACACCCCAGAATAATCATTTTAAAATATTATTGTGGAATTGTTATGTTTCTTTTTTCATAATAAATATTGTTTAAAAAACACCTGATAATTATGCACCAACTCAATAGAATGCTTTATAACCTATTCAGTTTTAATATAATTATAGTGTAAAATTATATTAGGACAAATATTATTATTTTTATATTAATCATAATTTTTATAACCACTTTAATTTTAATATTATGACAAGGCAGTTTCAAAATTTTTTTAGAGAATTTAATCCAGGGGTTAAGCTGAAAATGTTGATGACAAACTGACAGTTCAAAAAATAGTGGAATATTGATATTTCTCCAAAGTACAATTCTACAATGTGCTTTTTGAGTTAGACAATATTGAAATTTGTAAGGAAAGACATTCAGAAATAGAGTGAACAATAATAAAAAGAAAATGGTTGACAGCAACTGATTTAAATTATTCTACCAGACTAAATTTTTCATTATCGAAAAACTTTCAAAATTTTTTTGCATTTTCTTTTAACAGAGTAGTGATAGGCTTATAACAATACATCTGTGAGAAAAAGGTTCCTTCTCAAAGCCATGTAGATGCTTCCCAATACTCACAAGATAAGTTTTGGTAGCTCTAGCCCAGACATGGCAGTAATACGCTGTTTTTGGTTTTTACCATATTTCTATATATATATATATATATATATATATATTCCTAACATTTTCATACTAATTATCTCAACTGCATTGGCAACACCATTTGACAGTTTCTTTGTTTTTACAATGGCAGGGAGTTCTGGGGCATTTAAACAATGCTGAAAGATAAAAATATCAACTAATGAAATATCAAATGGAAAGATTTATTTAGAAACTCTAAAAATCTTGACTGAATATAAAATCGACATATGGACTTAAAAGATGCAGTAATTTTGAACAATATAGCTCAGGTCATAATGAATTATGATAATGCTTGTATCCAATGAATTGTACTCAGAAGCAATCAATAATACAGAATTTTAGAAGGCAAGTTATTACCATAATGATACTCTCTTATAATGACAACATAATCACACTTCAATCTCATTAACATGCAAGAAGACTGAAGTGCAGATGATAGAGGGCAGAGCTGATTACTCCAAATATTTGATGAACAATTTTGTCCCCTATCAAAACAAAGAGTTATTTATAAGTGATGCTGGTGTAATTCAAATGAGATGGAGATGAATAAGAAAATTTAAAAAGATGTATGAAAATGGAGACAGAATGGATATTCATTGAATGAAAAACCTTTTCTTTTCAGTCTCTATGTTAATCACTATGTTTACTGTTGTTAACTGATTCATTTTCTACAGCTTATCAACCCATTTCAGGTTATTTAAAGCTAGAGAGAATTTTTATGGCAGGGAGATAATAATGATTTAGTGACATAGTCTTACTAATAAACCAATACCTGTGGAGAGAAGAGGTGGATTCATACCTTTGCATGTAAGTGAATACAACAAATCCAACTAGAATTTGAACTTGGTTCTCTGATTAACAATTTTGAGCCATTATTCCTTACACTGCCTACACATCCAAACTTATAACACCTGGTATTTTCAAGCAGTCACCCATCTAGATACTGACCCATCTCAATATTTCTTAACTTTGGTGATTGTATGAGACCCAGTGTTTCAATATGATGTGACCCTAAGCAACATGTCTTCATTTAAATTGTTCCTTTATGATCAATAATCTGATATAAATACATTTTTACTTTTAGCTATGTCTTCTATATTTTCATTGGACTTATTTTTTTTTTATCTTATCACCACACCCCATTGAAATACCAGATCGTATAGCATTCATAATATTTGTACTGAAATGAAAGTTCATGTTTTCCATTATATATTTCTTAACAACTTCATTATCCCAATTCAGATAATTTTGCAAAAAAAAAAAAAAATTATATATATATATAAACTCATATTGGGAACAGTGGGCTTTAATTGGTACAGACCTGTAATAAATGTTGAATTTTTATAAACCTCTATTTAATACAAGATTATTTTTAATACACCAATAATAACAAATTGAAAAGAAATTAAACTTAAAATTATTATTAGATTTTTACTCTTATTATTAGGTTGGTGCAAAAATAATGTCGTTTTCTTACATAGTGACATTATTTTTGCACCAACCTGATACTATAATTAACACTGGAATTAAACAAAATAAACGTATGCACATTAAAAAGGAAGCCTTAAATAAACTTCAGGAAAAATGTTTTGATGTTGATATGGACTAAACAGTATTAATTCTGGTATCTTGTTACATTCATCAAAATTCTTGGTTTCATATTTATGCTTTCTTCTTAAATCAGTAGAATATAGGATTATTAACGAGAACCAATTGTGGAAGATACAAATGAAGACACAAGTTGAGAATGTGTAAGTAATAGAAGTTTTGCTGCAGATTTGAGCTGAAGTTGTTACATGTTTATTTACATGACTTTTTAAAGAAAAAAGTTTTATATTTTTCTATTATTAATATATTAAATTAAGTACAGTAAAAAGATGAAAAATATAGACAGTATAGTCAAATAATACTGACTTTTTAAACATTAAGAAAAAGATTAAAAATCACTGCTGTTTTCTGCAAAATCTAATGCATTGTAATGCAAATTTGACAGGTTTCCCCAAGAACAGATAAACTACTTGTGAGGAATAGGTCTAGTCAGTTTATAACTGTTTCTGCCAAATCTTCAAGTACTACAATGGGACATTTAGTCACATTTTAGAGATTGGATTTTTTCTCATTGAAGAAGATTCACTGATTGTGAGACAGAAAATTGTACTAAAAATAAGTATTTCTACTCTTTTGGAAGTTCTCTATAAGTGAGGAAAATACAGACAGAAATTCAGCAAAAGAATGAAGCAAGTATTTGAAGAAAAAAGACAAATTACTTACCATCTCAATCTTGTTGCCCTTCTACAGCCTTTTGTTTCATCTTCAATGTCAATGTTGATTTTAGGGTTGTAGATAGTGTTCAATTTATATTCAAAAAGGTTTATTATTCTGGCCAGTCTGATCGACACACACAAAGGTTTTTGTCAGCTGCAAAGACATAAGTACAAAGACTATTTTGAAAATAGGTTTTTTTTTTTTATTTATTTTTTTATTTTTTTTTTTTTTACACACAATAAAAAAATGAATAGGTAAGAAACAAAAGAATAAGGTCAGACAATTTAAAAGAATTTTTTCAAGAACATTGAACTCAGCACTAGATCAATAAAGAGAAGAATTTAAATGTTGTCCTCCTGGATTGTACATACTAATATCACCATCATCTTACATTGACCAAATTCACCATTTTTGAGTCATCTTTAGATATATGTGGGATCTGGTAAATAATTTTCCACAGTATTAGTTTCACAGAATAAGAATTTTAGTTAATGTTTCCCTGGCTGCTGCTTTAAAAATTTGAGTTTCCTGCAGACGGTTGGAAGATTTTATTTTTTAAAGTGTCTTTAAATCAATTAATAGAAAATTCTGCAAGCATTTTGATGAACCGAAAACTATACAATTTCTTTTTTTCTTCTATTTTATTCAGTATTCACTCATATTCAAGTGATTTTATATTATGACTTTTATAGCATTTTTTATTGTATGAATGACATTTTTGTTGTCTTATAAGACATACTTAAAAACCCAATTCTGAAACTTACCCATCACCTTATAAAGCAAAGGTATGTTATTTGTTCTAGATTAGCATATAAACGTCCATGTTTAAAAATAATCATCCTATGATGATCTCAGAATAAAACAAAATGGAGTAAAAAAAATAATTTAATTCCCATAACAAATTATAATAATATAATATGTATTAGGTTGTGTCATAAGTAATTTCCATTGTTTGGAAACAATTTTTATCATTGATATATCATCCTAAATATTAATGTGTGAGAGTTCAAAATAAATTTGTACTACACTAACATAACAGTTTTTGTATGGCAGTGACAGCATACACAGTGGATGAAAGAAAAATGTGTTTTCTCTGTGACATACAGCAAGAATAACAATGGAAAAATTTTGGAATGCAGTTGGTCTGTTCTAAACAACCTGCCATATTCACTAGACATTACATCAAACCATTATTTTTGCAATCACTGCAAAATGTTATGATGGAGAAAACTGTCTCTAATGAAAACCAGATTCAAGAGTTTGTCAAAACTTTTTCACATCAAAACCTACAGAATTTTAATCAAAATTTATGGAAAAGCTGTGGAATAATGGACAAGACATTCCAAATAATGGGCAATATATAATTGAATGAAATATAATTCTGCTTTATTTCTAGAAAAAAGTTAAACGAAAATGGAAATTATATATATATATAAGAAAGAGGTTGTAATGGTTCCAACGAGAGAAAAGTATGTATATTAAAAAGAAGAGAAGAGAGTTTCTGTGTTAGTAATCCGAATTTCTTTCTTGAATTCAGAAAATGTCTCATATCGAGAATATTTAACATTGAAAAACAAGAAAAAATTAATTATTTTTAATAATATGTGGAAATCTCCGCTTTTACCTGAAGATGGTCAGGAGACCAGAAACACGTGTAGTAAAATTATGTAAAACAAAGCATAATATTTTTTTCTAAATAAATCCACATTACAACCAAAAACGTTTACGCCACCTCTCTTCTCTTCTTTTTAATATATATATATACATATATATATATATATATATATATATATATATATATGAATAAATCATCCATTGAATAATATAAGCTTTATCAAAATATCCCTTACTAGATTATGTGAATATTATATAGTGAGGAATGCATGTTGATAATATTCTATTGTTCCGTTTTACTCAATTTTTTTTTTTTTTAATAACATCAATATAAAATTAAAAAAGATTCTTCTTTTAATTTCCATCTTCAAGCTGTAATTAACAAGTTTGTAATTACAGGTGCCTTTTAATTTTTATAATATTTTTTATTAACGTTCTTAATTGTACAACAAAGATAAAAGCTGAAAAGAAATCATCCCTGAAAATTTTCAACCAAGGACAGTCCAACTGAATCTGTATTTATTTAAAAAGCATTTCTTTAAGTGACAACTTGAAACAATTACACAAGAATTTGAAAATGAATGACAAAGTTGAAAAAATTCTGTGTCACGTATTTTCTCCTTGAGAAGAACTTCAGACCAAAGTAATGTTTTTGTTGATGGAATTATATGCGTAGGAGTGAAAGGGAAAGCTATAACAATTCAAGTGTCTTTTACAATTATACAATGACCGTAAATGTTGAAACACTGATATTTTTTCACTACTCAGATATGACATAGTGAACTAACTTTTTAGGTGTAGACTTAGCAATTAATTCAATATACTCTTTCCACTTCACATCAGCTGAAAACGTTAGTATGAGAAGTTACTCTCCTGGAGGTTAGCATCAGCCATTCTGATATAAGGTAAAAAGAGTTTTCTCAGATGATTGAAACAGAGTGGCTTCATTTTTAAGGCGTTAAAATTAACAAGCCACTCTTTGCCCCATTTACCGACAGATTGCAGGTTATTTTTGTTCTTTCTTGTTTTTAAGCTAGAACTGTGCAATCTCTTGTCTGTACCACTTTTGTGTATTAACACCATTCTTTCTTTGTAACCTTTCTGCCTTATTACTGTTGCTTTACTTAATTTTGTCTTGCAGATTATATATATATTAGGTTGGTGCAAAAATAATGACATAATAATGTCGTTTTTTGACGTATTTTTTAACGTCAAAAAACGACATTATTACGTCATATTTGCATCAACCTAATATATATATATATATATATATATATATATATATATATATATATGAAAGTGAACTTAGAAGTCAACACTTAGAGGCAACAGTCTGTTTCATGCTAGATGTAATCGCAATCTGGCCTGACGATTGCATCTAGCATGAAACAGACTGTCGCCTCTAAGTGTTGACTTCAATGTTCACTTTTATATTTACACATGCTCTATCTCTGATATTGAGCACTTTATCCCATAAATATAGCACACATTAAGAATATATTTCTTCATATATATATCTGTCTATATCTCTGAGATGAGGCATTATGATTATTTGCATTATTCAGATTGTTATCCTCATCTTCACTGACATATTCACAACATATACCATTGTATGCTCTAGCCTTCTTTCAGCTATTAGAATTTCAAACCAGACCCTTTATTTCATCCACTGGGGTAGATTGTTCCAGTTCATCATGCCATGCCTCTTCCAGATGTCTCAGTTATTTCTTTTTAAATGTTGTGAATATGGTAATGAAGATGAGGAAAACAGTCTGAATAATGTAAATAATTGTTTGCCTCATGTTATTTTTGCCCTGTTCT
Source organism: Acanthosepion lycidas (assembly GCA_963932145.1). Classification (NCBI taxonomy): domain Eukaryota; kingdom Metazoa; phylum Mollusca; class Cephalopoda; order Sepiida; family Sepiidae; genus Acanthosepion; species Acanthosepion lycidas. The sequence continues at coordinate 54,783,836 of OZ010594.1, read as the reverse complement.
TTTCTTTCTTGTATTATTGTTTATAGGAAACTTTGTCAATTCTGGTTTTTGGCTATTTCTGGCAATTACATTTAACCATGGCCAGTTACTCTACAACAATAATAATGATTATCATCATCATCATCATCCTGACGAAAGTACTTACAATAATTCCCAAATATCTGAAGAAATACTTAAAAAAAAAAAAAGATTTCAGTCTTAGAAAACATTCCAATCTCTGAGAAATCAGACAAAATTTAGAATAGAGGAATACATAATTTTAACCAGAGTATTTATACAAGTTATTCAGATTTTATATGCATTAAAAAATAGCTTTTAAGAAACAAAATGGAAAACACTAACAGTCACCATTTTTCAAATCAAGTCTTTTTTTTTTTTGCTTCTCAGGTAAACTCATTTATCAAATGGACAAATTAAATCTTAAATGCATTTTCAAACTAAAAAGCTGCTAACGAAGGCTGTAATTAGCCAGAGATACTGAAGAGAAATTTCTCAAAATACAATAAAAAATAAAATTTAAAAATGCAAATGCTATAGGTTTTATTTTTGTTTTAATTCTCATTTTGGGATATTTGTAAACATTTTACACAACTCTTGATTAATCAAAATCAGAAGAACAGTATTTCTAAGGTTTTTTGAAAGAATTTCAATCACTTTATTTTCTAGTTAACTGAAACTGCCTCAGTATATTTTCAATTAAAATATGTGAAACATAATCATCATATCCATAATTAGATTAAAATTAATTATTGACTGTGGAAAGAACTGTTCATAGTTATTCAAAAAGCTTTCTTTGGCAGTTTATTGACAAACAAGTGAAATAAATCATCGTCAAGAATCCAGATCCTTTGGCAATTAAATCTTTTCATTTTAGCAAGATCGAAAAGAAAAAAAAACAAAAAAAAACAGGGAGATGTTTTGAAACTCCTCTTCACTATAACCAAAATCCAGAATTATAAATTTAACAAACGATAATAATACTATTTTGAAGAAGCAGAAGCTTTTTGTTAAGAAATGTTTCAAAGTTTGTGGAAGATCACATCAACTCCGTAACCATACAAATTTTAATATAAACCAGTGGTAATGGTGACATTAGTCATTTTCATACAACAAGCTTTCAATATTCGTTGACTCAACAGTCAGCTGCCTCTTGACTGAAATTTGTGTCAATTTTTAATATTTTTAGGAAAATAGACTTACCAAGTTCACTGTTACAGTTCTTTATAGTACTGATGGGAATTTCCTTCCTAACCTTTTGTTTAAGATGGTGTAGAGGGTCAAAATCTTGCTGATATAATTATTTCATTGTGCACCTTAAATTCAATCTGATATCATTTTCATCTTTTTCTATTTTCTAAATTTGTTTTTTACCCACATAATGGATTTATATGTTAGCATTCACAAAAGGCTTATGGTGATATCATGTTGAAAAACTGGTTCTAATTTGATCACTGAAATTAAGCAATGTTGAACTTGGTCAGTGCCTAGATGAGTGACAGCTTGGGAATACCAGGTGCTGTTAGCTTCATTGTGTTGTGTTGAATGATGGATAATGGCTTGGAATTGTTAATCAGAGAGCCAAGTCCCAATTCCAGCTGGATTCATTACATTCACTTGACAAACTATGTGGCACCCAAGGAGGGAAAGTTTGAGAATTTTCATTTGGTAAGTTAACATTTAACTTTTTGTTAAATATTCAAGCCATATTCAAATTCATCAAATTAATTGTTACCATATATAATTTCTACTGGTTTTGATATCACTAGTCCCACAGTTCATCACCAAATTTTCTCCTATCTGGAACCACCTCACTGTTATATATATATATATTTAGGATGTATTTCTCTGTATCAATAGTAGTTCTTTTTGCTTTTTGGTCACTTGTAGCATAAGATGCATCCAGAAACAATTTCTACAGTTATGGATATTTTATCAGTTTGGCTTATATCCAGCATGTCAGACCATCGTTATGGATAATAGACGGACATTTTTTTATCGTCATTCAGCGAGGTTGTCAACAGACTTACCCCTCCCCACATTTATGTTCTGATATATTTGGAAGATTCAATAGACTTGTCATTAAGCCTACTTTAAACTGAAGCAAGCATTAATTTTTCTATCAGAGATTTTACAAGTACCTATAAGAAATCATTACAGGATATAAATAAGTTGTTTCAGCACAAGTCTTCTCATAGACTCCTTCAATAAATGAAACACTCCATAATACAAGCAGAGGAATGGTATGTTCCATAATGTTCAGACAAGTTAATATAAATTTCTGCAATGAAGAGTTATTATTTACATGCACAATATTGCCCTCATTATACACTTTGGTTTTATTAAATGGTAAGTTTAGGCTTAAGATTTCAGATTCTTCAAGCTAGTGAATTAAATTATTGGTTTGTGAATTTGCTAACAATTTGATGATTGTGAGTTCAATCCCTGTGCTAGGCAGTATATACTTTGACTCAGTTGAAATGGGATTAGATCTAATGTCTCCACAATTTCCAGTCCTTTGTAGTTCTTAATAAATTCTTGTCTTTTTGCTATCTCTCCTAATCCCTGTTCTTTCAACCATTTACACAAGCTCATTAGGTATGCTACTCAGTGTTTTCCTATATCATGTGAGGAGCAATTTTATCTATGCCTCTTTCCTCATAATATGCCTGAGATATTTCAAATGTCTCTTTAGGATTCTTTCAATGTCTGTTGTTTCTTATTACCACTTTCTCTAAAACTTTGAGCAGTATTAAATAAGAACCAGATAAGATATCCCTAGGCATAGTCAGTAGAATAAAAATAACCTGGGCCTGTAGATTAAATAAACAGCTCAGCTGTGATCATTGCAAAAATGAAATGACAATAGTCTGCATGTAAACAGTTTTAATAAGTTATTAGATTTTGAGGTATTTTGTTCAGCTTCAGATGGGATAAAGGAAACCTTGTTTTTATCAACAGCAGAACTATCAAAGACACTACAGCAAACTGACTAATTATTCAGTAAGAATATTTCCTATGGAAAACTAAGATCATGGATTTTTTTTATTTTCCAATTAGCATGTCTTTTATACATACACTCTCCACTTAACCAGAAATATATTATCATATAATTTCAACATTACCATTATAAAAACTAATCAAAACTGTCATCACATTCTGTTGATCTATTTTTTCTTAACAATGTTTGATCTCATAACCTAAATAGAGACTTCACTGTTTGCTTACTTTGAAAAACAATGTTATAACTGAATTTTTATTTCAAGCTATACTTTCTGTTTTAACCCATATCTGCCTGGTGTCTGTTTAAACTGACACCTTTATTCCAAATAAAATTACATGCTATCTCCATCTGCTGCAAACTGTCTAATTCCCATGACTTTTCAATTTTTCCAGACCAACATATCTCTATGAATGACCTAGGCTAATGTGAAATGCATGGTTTTCAGTTACCATCTCTAGACTAATTGCCATCCAAACTAGAGATCCCAGTCTACACTGCTATTTAACCCTTTGGATGGCGAGGAGATGAGATGTACTCATGCCTTTCCGAATGGCATTTGTGCAAAAGTCAACATAACAAACTTGGCTGGAGTTCAAACTCAGCTCATTGTTTTTTTTTCTTTCTGATCTATTATACTACTTTTTTTGTTTTTTACACTAAGTTTTACCCTGTACAAGGCCTAGGGGATACTCAAGGTAGATGATTACATTAAGGGGTAGTTTATATGGATAGGAGGGGGAATATAATGGATTAACTCTAGATTTTAACAGATTAAGATTGTAGCGAACGGGGAGTCTGTTCCACAGAGCAGTGGTTCACAGGAAGAAGCTATTTGTGTGGAACTTACTTCTCACCCTGATGGAATACACAGGTAATGTGGGTGGGTTTACTGCACCTATTTTTTTTGCTTAAAGTTAATTTTCCAGTATTTTCTAGTTTCCAAAATTACATTTGTTTTTTTTTTCTTTTTTAGAAATTTGGGAAAAAAATTCATGTTAAACAGGATATGGGTCAAGTTGATAGAATCTTTTTTTTTATATCTATCTTGTGACTATTTTTCCTAAAATTCATTTTTACTTGATTTCAGCTGAAAACTTTGACATTTTTCAGCATACTTCAATGAAATTTTCAATTACCAAAATTGCTGTTTGTAATTATAGTTAAGACATTTGTCAAAAGAAGTTGTCAGCTAAAACAGGAGGAGATATCTTTAGAATGGGTTAGTGTGCAGCATCCATCATCAGGCAAAACTCATTAGCCATTATCCTAATTAATCTAACAGTACTATTCAAAGAAATATTTATCAGTCACATACAAAGTCAGCAGTTGTGGTTAAAAAGATGAATATCAGTGACAATGAACAAAATACCTCCAGTTAAACTACTTTATACAAAAGGAGACTATGACCTCAGAGGAAAAGATACTTATACTCTCAATTGAAATTTGAGATAAAAAAATCACATGGATGAACAGATTTGAAATTACTGCAAAGACCTGCATGCTGAGGAACTTTTAGTCTGAGTGCACACAAGTGCCCTCAAACTGTAGAAATTCAGCCTGTTTACACAGAAAAATACAGGAGCAGAATTCAATTCTAAATACATAGTATAGTTATTTTCAAGCCATCGATTAGATGTGGCACAAGGCCAAAAGTATGGGGTACCCAGTGAAGACTGAACTCACTACACAGTCGTAACTGATCTAGCAAGACAAGCTTTCTAACCATCACACTATGTTGAGATGCCCTCTACATACATAGCATATGCAGCATTATATAGAAACATACAAACTTAACCAGAAAGACATTATCACCTAAGTCTGAGCACCAACACTGAAGGAAATCAAAGAATTTGCAGACATTGCAACCTTACAGTAGCTTTCACTAGTCTAACCAGTCTTCATAACATCCTTACTTAAGTTGGTTCTTCAGAAGAAAAGAGTAAGATTACATCTACAAAATCTAACGCAAACAAAAAAAAGTTCTAAATGACAAACCAGCTTACTCTTTAAAGACAGACATGAGAACAATAGCTAAGCCATATGCAGTTGGGAAATAGAATAGTAGACAATACTTGAAGGAAAAAATGATTTACACTACCCTTAAATGAGATAAGTCTTAATTAATAGAGAGAAGAATGAGAAAAGTTTGAGTAACCATGTTAATAAATTCAGAAGTAAGGCTCAGCTGATTAAAAACGTTTTTTTTCGTTTTTTTTTTACTGTTAGTTCACTCAATACGATGCCCAAGATTCACTCAAGGTAGAGTGTTACCGAGTGAGATTTTTGTAAAGAAGTGGAAAATATGAAAAATATAAATATTGGTCGACCCTAGACATAAAGAAACAAAGACTGTAATTGCCAGGAAATTATTCTCTCAGGAGTACCATTTCTTGGGTAGAAGCTAAGTGGAAGTTGTTTTCTTTGGTCCTATAAGTGTATTTGACACCAAATTCAATTAATCACCTTTTCCTTACTCTTTTCTTCTACTACTTTTATGTGCTTTATCCCTATAAGTTGTTTTATTATGGCTCTCCACAAATTCCTGTAATTTTGGGGTCAAGTAACTCTTTATTCTTTTGATGCATCGACAAAGTATCTCTGGCACTATGGATATTTTATTAGGTTGTCTTGCATCCAATATGTCTAACAATCATTCTGTATAATAGGAAAATGGACATTTTTTTTTGTCTTCATTTGACTGAGTGGTCAAATGGCTTACCCTCTCCATATTTTCCTTTATGTATTTGAAAGATAAAATGATTTTTTTATTTTCGTTTTTAATCCTATCACCCCATGCAAGTCAGAAATGTCAATAAGGCATAAGGGGTTAGTGAGTGTGAAAGAATAAGAAAAAAAAGAGAACATTATTAAGGAATGAGAACAATAGTGGTCAAGAAGCCAGTAGATATTAATTGACATTGCATTTAAATTTTTGAAGATCAAATTTGGCTGGAAAGCATGGAGAAGTGTGAGAAGAGAAACTGTTAGCATAGAACTTATGGTTACATGTAGCCAATCAACAGAGTTGATGAGACTCTGCCATCAATCTAGAACTGCACTTAAACTCATAAAGTCTAGCTACTATAGCTAAGAGTTCATCTGAACAGCTACTATTTGAAAGTATTTATAAAAAAAAGACACAGGAAAGCTATATTATGGTGGTAAGAAAGTGACTGAAGCTGAGATGCATTAAACATATGATAAACTGAATCTCACTACAATCTATTTGTCAGGAAGGTGAATGTTATTGGTCTAGGAAGGTTATCTCAGTATGTGACACCTTTGAAAAGTGTTTGAAAACCATAACAAATGTTGATCGAAAACATCTGAGTACAATTGCATAGATAGAATTGATTGAAAGACATTGATAGTTGTGTTAGAATGAAGTCATGAGTCATAGTGAAAGAGTGTTTGTGCGGCATTGTACAAACTGCTGATCATGCCAGATTATGCACTCTTTCCGAAATTGTAAGGTCTACTCTGTATAGTTCCTGTATAAACTACAGATGGGTCATGAGTGTTTTGAACAAAACATAAAAAATACCTGAGCAGTCATCTGCAACAGAGACTGGTTAACCACCCTAGCAGGTGGGTGTGTTTGGAAAATGAGTAGATAGTCATTATATACTAATTAAGTATACTGGAATATATTCAGATATGTGACTGCACATTTCTAATAAAGTTTGTAATAACATATAAGCAAATTTTAGTAGAAGAAGCAATATATATCAATTCAGTAAGTGAAAATGATAATTCAAGTAGGTCTTTTTAATATAAAATATTAAAAAGACAGATCCATAAAGAGTGCTCAATGTATAGAAAAACTTAATGCACCTCAAAATTTCAGTTATAGATCATAATTTATTTTAACAGGTAAGTTTTAAATACCTGTCTCATCTTCATGATGACGTGGATTTTATTCTAATGTATTTCTCTAGCTTTTACTTGCATTCTCCCAACCACCACATGTGAACATTGGTTAATAGATTCATCTCTTAAATAATACAAAATCCCCAGTAAATAGATTTTCTCTGAGAAGTGTTTTGAAAGAGGACGGTAAGTGTGATACTTAGATCCAAAGATGTATTGGGATGGTCAAAGATGCATTCCCATAGCAAGGCAGTTTATTACAAGAGAAGAGGACTTTTTTGATAACAAAAAATGAGAAGAGTACTGAGCTGCTTTGTGACATTTGCCCTCCTTTATGGCAACGAATGTTGGAAGGTCTCCTCAAAGATAAAGAAGAGACTAAAGGCAATAGAGGTGGTTCTAAAGAAGGATGCTAAGGATATCAAGGACTGAGCATGTGAGCAACGATGAGATCTTAGAGAGGATGCAAACAAAGAGGAAGCTTATACTTAACATCAGGAAGAGGCAGCTGAAATTTCTTGGACATGAAATGAGAAAGTGGGCTTGGAGAATAGAGAGAAAGAGAGACAAGGGAAATCAACGCATGACATACCTAGCAGGCTTAAGCAAGTGGATAATAGAACATGGCCTGGGGGAAGTAGAAAAGAGACTAAACTTAATGAGAGCTACAAGAGATAGGAGGAAGTGGAGAGCCATTATCACCCGCATCCTGAATGGACATGGGACATAAAAAGAAAGAAGGTCAAGTGTCTCAACTTCCTGTTATGTTTGTTTAAAAATATTGTCTGGATAAATTTAAGTCATGCGTAATTTCACTTTGATAAAACAGGTATTAAAACTTATAGTTGAATCAAATTATAATTTATAACCAAGTTTTCTATAATGTGTTATGTTTTTCCATTGATATATATATATATATATATATATATATATATATATATATATATATATGTGTGTGTGTGTGCGCACACATAGAATTGTGGATAGTTCTTGATATTCACTTATGTGCAAATATCCTTGAGAAAGGTATGAATCCATCTCTTCTACCAGCTGTGGGTAAAAAGTAGGGTAGATTGGGTTCTAAAGCCTTGGGTTGCAACTGGTCTAGGAGGACAACTCTGAATTCACAATCTGGGTAGGTCATTTTGGGAGCTTGTGGCCCATGGTGTACATTAATTCTTTGCAGTCAGCTAAAAACTGTCACCAATTCTCCACAAGCCTACATCACTAATAATAGTCTGGTTGTTCGGTTCTAAGAACTGAGTTGCTGTACTCTCTCATGTCAAAAACGATGCGATTGTTTTATATATATATATATATATATATATATATATATATATACACACACATGTGTGTGTGTTTTCATACATCATTTTCAAGAGAATAGGTTAGTTTGTTATATTGCTATCAATTGTAGTCTTGTTTATTCTGCTATCAGTGCCAACAAAATGTCTCAAACTCAAACAATAGGCAAAATGAATCAATAATATCACTATAGTAACATTAACATTCAGAATTGAAATTTGATAGTTTAACTGTTGAATTTTGTAATTTTTTATCTAATACTTTTTCAGCAAATCTTGGCACTCTATCTCTATGTTATGCAATGCAAATATTGACGATGAACTTAATATAAGAGATATGCTAATGTAAATTCTCAATTGTCCATTATATTAACAAAAACATCTTATAAGTCTACTTGTTACTCCATTAGTTAATAAATTATGTTATGTGTTACACTCTGCCCTTACCTCAGATAAATATTGGACTATTAAGAAAAAGAAAACCTTGTAAATTTTTCTATTTGTTGCCTCTTACTTCTTTAAATAATGATCTCCATTTCTATTTATAATTGTTATTGTAATATTCTCTTAAATTTGTTAACCTCCAATATTTAATGATGCAATAAGGGAGTTTTCATAGTTATTTTGTACTTGTAGAATTCACAATTAGCTTATTCGATCATTTAATTAAGAATTATGATTCATCAAAAAATTCAAATAGGAGAACCACAAAATATACATGGGTATTGCTAGTTAGGAAAAAGTATTTGAATGTTTTTAGTGGCTTGGCTATTTTTAATCATGTGATTTTGATGGCACTATACAAGAAAATTTCATTACGCTTTTTTTTTTTTTATATATATAAAATATAATTATCTTAGTTATCTAATTAAAACAATAATTTCCACTCTTTTATAGGAAATATTCTTCAGTCATTTTCCACTCAAAACAAAAATAGTTTACAGTTTATAACAAGGTAACCTAAATAGACTGGTTCATATGATTAAATCAATGTCACTAAGTACAATAAAAACAAAATGGATACAAAGCAATAACATATCTTCAAGAAAGTGTTATTTCCATATTCTTTTACTTATCTTCTGATGTTGAATTATTAATTCTGTGCAGAATTCCTGCATATTCTTCATCTGTTCCATGCCATATTGAGACGATAACTTTGGGCCATCTTGATAGAAGCCTCTTGATATGAGCAAGTTACATCAGTTTAAGTCAGAGATAAGAACTAGTTCCAACTAACTTATCTTCCTATATTTAATAAGCTCACAACTTAAAATATCTGTCCAAAAATTATATATGTAGTAACCAAAGAAAAAAATCCAAATAAACTATATAGAAAATCATTTCTTATTCACATTCCAAAATGAAAAACGAAAATAAATTTTTTTAAAATTTAATCAAAAACCTATTTTTGATTAACAATGTCAAAAGCTGATAACACCGACCTGAGAAATACTTTAAACAGAATGAATTTTGTAAGGTCTCTATTATCATACATTTTCTTCACTTTTACTTTTGATATTTTTCAGAAAATATTTTGCTTGTCTTGATATTAAATTAGATTTCATGTGGAATAAGCTTAAATGCAATATGCTATTCTTGAAAAGAACCATGTGGAAGTGATAAAATGGAACCTTTTATTCTTTGCCTTATCTTATTTCTTTTATCTGAAACTATATTGTTGGAGGTCAAAAATATTTACTTCTCTTATGACTTTCATTATTTCCAAGAGATTTTCATAAATTAACATTCATTGCTTTCTTAATCTTCCAACCTTTTTTTAAGAGGTGAGGTATTTATAGAAAAAAGTATTCTATAAAAGATCCAATTATAAACAAACTTTTGTTACAAATACATTGTCTGTTTTAATCTATAATCTATGATAATAATACACCTGTGAGAATATAATTTGAGATTTGTATTTTGAGTCCATTTCACTAAAGTTGTTACAAAGAATACTATGAATGCAAAACATTGAATTAATTCAAATTGTTGGTCGTCAAATATTTTTAAGTATTTCATAGTAAGAGATTTCTTGCTCACCTTGACCAAACTCTAAACTTTTCGAATGTTAAATAAAAAAAAATAAAATCTGAATGAAACTATAAAAAATTGTATAAAATTCCTTTCAGATAAATTAAATAAAATAATGTATGATGTCAGAAGAATCCAAGAGAATTCATAAATTTTTCATCAAATTTTAATTCTCACTTGAAACGTATGTAGAAGTGGAAATATATCAGATATAGACAATGTTCAATTAAGTAAAGAGTCCATTACTCAAATTTTACAAGAACAAAGGAAAGATAAGAATAATTTCTTAGAAAATATGGCTTGAAGTCTGAGTTTTTTGTATATCTTTTGATCACTTCATGTAAAAGGGAGTCTTTTTGTGCAGATTTGTCTAGATGAACACACAGTTTTAGCTGAGTGACTACAGCCTATTTCAAAGTTTTATATCAGAGAACTGTTCTGCTTTTAAAATATACAAACATGGAGATATCTGAACTTACTCATACCAACAGTGATTGGTTGAAAATTTGCACTATTTTATACTTTATGCTTTTTTTTTCTATTACATGTTCAGATTGTTTCATTTTCGTTTTTACTGGTGCTAAATGATGAATCTATCATCCATAGTACTAATCATATGTGGTAGTTAAAGATAAATTTATGCTACAGTTACATACCTCAGTTTTGGCACTGCCATAGTAGTGTACACAGTGAATCAAAGAATAAATTTCTTAACCTCACTAATGAAGGTACTGAAAATGCATTTCTATTACATATTGGAATTCAAGCAAGAGCATAATAACATAGAGACATCTACAAAAATATATAGTGTTTATGATGAAGAAGTCATAACTGATCGACAACTGTGAAATTGGTTTGCAAAGTATCCTTCTGTAAGAATATCATTAGATGAACCTAGACTGAGATGTTCATTGGAATTTGAAGATGTAAAGTCATTAGTGGAAAGTAATCGGTAGTTAGCAAGTTCAGTCTAGTCAAAATCACCTGCAGGTTAAAAGGAAGCAAATTGAGAGGTTGCTGCTTTTATGTGCCATGTCCTTTCAGGTCATTGGCAAACATGGCTCTCCACAATTTCTTATTTTTTGTAGTTCTTAATAAATTTATCTTTTTGTTATCTTTCTTAAACCTTGTTCTGCTATCCATTTTCTCAACTTCACTACATAGGTTGTGCATTGTTTTCCTCCATTGCTATCCCAATATGCCTTCAGAATTCAACATCACACTTTCTGGCCTCTGTTAAAACACTTCTCAAATATTTAAATTGTACTTATTTAATTTTGATATTTCCAAATTATAATTTGCACATAAGCCACGCATTCAATCTTCTTGTAATTGATGTTTTGTCCTTTCTTCTTACTTTCCTTCAAGAAAATTCCTATTGCGAATTAAACTTACTACAGTTATTATGACATGTGGGACTAACTTGCTCGCCAATGCTCCATGATGAGGCAACTGAATTTATATTTGTGAAAGTTATTGTTGCATGGAATAAATCTGTCTGAATACAGGTTCAGTGTAGAGATTTTTAAAATCAGTTTGCAAAGTGAAAGAGAAACCAGGAGAAATAAAAGAAATAAAAAATAAAAAAGACAAACAAAACACAAATCTACTGATTTGCACTAAGTTATTGATATTTGTTTGACTACTGTGACTGGATCAAATGTAAACCTAATCAATCACCATATAAATTTACATTAAATATTAAAGCAGACCAACAACTAAATTATCCCCCTAACAATTACATCCTCCCCAGAAGAGTGATAAAATTCTACAGTGAATACTTCTAGGAATATTAACAATGTAGTTTTGATAGTAACAGAAGGAATTTTTTATTTTTCCATTGTCTGTCGTGCTTTGTAAAGTAAATACTTCAAGTGAACAAGACGTGATTTTACTGACAAATGCTGAGGATATTATAGACATCTTCATCAGTCCCATGACTAGGTGTGGTCATAGGGTCACTGTGCAGCTAAGCACCTGACCAGCTCCCTTTACATGTTTTGGTTGTGTGCCAATGTCTGAAACTTTGTGAATCATCTTCCAGTACACTCAGTGACATTGTTTGCCTAAAGTGAAAGTTTGTATGCTGGCAATGGAAAGATTGTTGGCACTTATAATGTACACATACCATTTCAATAACAGGAGTAAATTTTAAGGAGAATACTAGATACAAGGAAACTGTTCCTAACAATTAGAAAGACAGCTATAATATTAGGGACACATTTGGAGGAAGAAGGAAAGTTTAGAGAACTTAACACTCCCAGGGTATATCAATGGCAAGTGAAGTATGTAGAGGAAAATATTTGATTACTTAGTTAACATGTTTGATTGATTTGTTTTCTATGGCTTAGCAAACCTTTGCAGATGACTTAACTCCAGATAATATTTTTTTTAGATTTTAATAATCATTTGGTAATAATTATTTACTGATACAAGCCTTAATAATTAACGCACAGCTGGAAGAAGAGGAGATGGATTCATATCTTTCCCAAAGGTATTGGCCTGTAACTGAATATAATGAACCTGACAGAAATTCAAACTCAGCACTCCAATTTACAATTTATAGAATTTATCCATTTCCATACCCACACATCTAAACTTACAGCACCTGGTATTCCCAAGCTGTCACCCATCTAGGCACTAACCAGGTTTGACATTGCTTAACTTTAGTAATTGCATGAGAACCAGTGTTTCAGTGTGATTCAGCTGTAAGCATCAACAAGTTTGATTAAATGGTTAAAGAAAGAACTGCCACTCAGGAAAATGGATTGTGGAGATGAACAGTACAAATGGTGTAAGTGTTGAGTTAATTCCCCTTAGCAAAATATCCTGCAGTACAAATGGTGTGAAAATGTCCCACAGTACAAATGGATGTTTAAAGGTGTTTGATGACAGACATTGAGGAACATAATCAATACTTTCAGAAATGTGTTATCCCTTAGTTATAATTCTAATATAATAAGCAATTAATATTCAAATTTGAGCATATTGAGACATTTTGAAAAATTTTAACATGTGTGTGGAATAACTATGGCAATTGTCTTTCAGAGCTGACCTTGTCAGGCATTAACTGCTTTGTTTAAAATTACACCCACTTATGTAAAATGCAAATAATAAGAAAACTGCCCAATTCACAACAAAGGCAGAACATTATCAAAGAACAAAAAAAAATTTCTGTGTCTAATGTCAGGAACTAGATTCTATTATATAGAAAAATTGAATAGTGGTAAATAAATCAATATCTTAATTAAAAATGCTATGGTTTAATTTTTTTCACTTTGATAGACAAGTTCTAGCAAGAGTCCAGACAGCCATAATGACTGAAAGGCAATAAATGGAAGACATAAATTAATTTACAAGAAGAATGCAAACTTGGAATGGCAATTTCATTTTGTTAAGTCTCAGAGGTATGCCTGCTGAATGGAATTAATTTGGTGATGTGGGTCATTGAAATCAGTGGTTGCCAACCCAATGGTCAAAATAAAAATGATCAAAAGTATGATCCTGAGGGTCAATGGAGAGTTGAAAAAAAATAGTGAAATAGGAAAATTTTAAAAGTAAAAATATAGTGGAAATATATTTACATCACAATTTTGGAAGATAAATCATCACTGAAAGAAATGCAAGAATACAGGTGGAGATAATTCGTGTGGGTCATGTGAAAGCTGTTTAGTGATGCCTCTCCATACAGTGATGAAGGTGGCAGTCAATTTCAGTTTGCTTACAGCAGCAAAATCATCAAGTTGCTTCCTTTAGACCAGGCTAAATCGGCCTCTCCAATAGCTTACAAGTCCATGGTACCCAGATATAGAAAAAACCAGCTTGCAGTCCTAAATTTGGGAAAACACAAGACTCACTGTTTTCCATTTGTGGAATATGTCCTTGCCTCAGACATAGATGAATTTGGCCCCTTTGAATTTGGAGTCTTGAAAATGGCTTCTCCAGATAGGTGTTTCTCCCTATTATATACAAGATTCTTTTTTGTGTCTCCTTACACTCTGCTTTGCTGTGTAGATGTATTATTTTCCATGTGGGATACTTCTATATATATATAAATATAGTTTAGTGTATGTCTTAGTAGTTTAAAGTGTCTTTGATAACAAAGCATGTTTGTTATTCCTTTTCCTTCCAGACATTCCAATTTATCTGAAGTACAGTGTTATCATGGATATAATGATGCTCGTAACAGGGGAAATAAATAGGAGAATAAATCTTTCTTTCATATCTCTCTCCAATTACAGACCCATTGTAAAAGCTAATCAAGGTACAGATAAACAGAAAATAATTTGTTAGAAACAAAGAAAAGAGTGCCTGATTCGTATGTGCTGTCCATCCTCTTATATGCCAATGAATGCTGAACCATCTCCCCATGGATGACAAGAAAGCTAGGAAAAGTAGAAATGTGGTTCTCAATTAGCAAAATGAAAACTTCCATAGGCAGAGAGAATAAGCAACAATGAAGTCTTAAAGAGCAACAGAAAGAACAATTCTAATCAGAATCAGGAAAAGATAGCTCTTCAGACACATGATGAGAAAAGAGGGCTTGGAAAAACTATCATCACAGGGCATATTGAGGGAAAGTGAAGTAGAAAATTGTAGTGAGCCACTTATCTGACAGAAGGTGGGTAGCTATAGCAAATTGAGAAAAACAGTCATAAGGGATACAAAGTTGTTAAGAGTCATTATCACTGATGTTCTGAATGGACATGACACATAGTTTGAGAGTCTCCTCTCTTTCTCATAAATATTTATTAATAATAAATAACAGGTAAATATATATATATATATATATATATATATATATATATATATATATATAATTATATCTGTTCAAGCCAAATACTTCTAAGTGAACATGACTGTAGTCAGACATTAATATGACAAAAGCACTGATAAATATTTAAACATATCTTATTCAATAATAAGGCTCTAGTCAATTATTGAGCACTTTACTGACGGAAATTTTGATATATATTGAATTATATAATTTTAGGTATGTTAATAGTTAAAATCATTATTTAATTAACATAAATAAATTGTTTTGTATTCATTTCTGGTATTACAGTTTTGGATTACTGATATATTGCAAGAGTTATGCAAGACATTTTAATGAATTTTCATTTCCTTTGATCACTATATGAAATATTGAGATATATTATTAAAGTAATATTCAATAAAGTTTATTGGATAAAAGTATTAGGTGGGAAAATGAATTCCTGTTGCTGGCATAGAAAGATCAGGCAAATATTTGTAACCAAGCCTGTCCTGATTTGTTATAACTTTGGCTTTCTTGAGAGATATATACCAGATGAGTCAATAGAGGAAGTTTTATGTGTTCATGTTATTCTGTTGGCTGAAAATGAGTGCAAAGAATCTAGAGCTCTCTGAACTAACATTAAATCTTTAGTGAAGATTGGTAAAAGTTCTAGTAGAATTTTAGCATTATTAAAAATGGTTCATTAGTAAACAGCTTATGAAAAATCTATTAGGTTGGTGCAAAAATAATGACGTAATAATGTCGTTTTTTGACATTTTTTAACGTCAAAAAACGACATTATTACGTCATTATTTTTACACCAACCTAATATATTGAGTGGACGAGGAGGTTCAAAGAAGGACAATACAATGTACACAAAGACACAAGAAATAGGCAACTAAAAATACAACAGACAGATGTGAATATGGACAGAGTGCAAACCTTGGTATGCTCAGATTGAAGACAAATATTTTACTGAGAACTGAATATGAAAAGAAAAACAGTCAATATGGGAAGGAAAAAAGTGATACATTAGGAGTTTGTGAGTTTCTGGTTAAGAAATCCATTACAAAAATGGACTTGCCACTTTGTTAACTTGAATTACAACCCAACCACTCGGAATTTTTGGCTATTTCCAAAATTGAAAATTGACTTAAAATAATAAACATTCAGTGACAATCTTGGTATCCAGCATCTGCCCGGTCTTCACTTTACTCTACTTTGTGGAACCAACACACAAGATGATGTTCCCCAATCAATACAATCTTAACATCTTCAATTTTAAGGTTAGCCTACATCTTCTAAGCTGTGACTCTTACCTTTTACTCTGTCAACTTCTAAATCAAGTGGCTCTTGGGATTTCCACAAGATGGAAATTAATGTAGAAAAAAATTATATCAAGTTATTCCAGAAAATGAGTTCCAAGAGTGTTTCTAGCAATGGTACCATCATCTCATTAAGTGTATAGCTTCAATATTGAAGATGGCCACAGTTAATAGTGACTAGAAATTAAATTCATAAATGAAGAAGCATTTTTCCATTATGATGAATAAAAAAACAAACAGAATACTTCGGCATCTATAATATATATGCCACATTATGCATGACTTTCAACTAAAGATTAAGAACAAAGCACCCACAAACTGAAAAGAGCAGTAACACTTACCACAGTTGCAAAACCTATTTTCCTGATAAATTACTTTCATAGAAAACTTTTAGAAATTTCAATTGGAAGTAGCCCTATCTGCTTGGCCATTTATTTCAAATATTTCCTTATAAGTATACAGCTAATATTATCATTACATTCTCTGTATGTGTGTATGTATATATACCTCCCTAATTTTTAAATAATATAAAAGTTTGATTAAGTATAATTTCAATTCCATGAAATCATTGGTTCAAGTGATGTAGCATATATTTTGATAAAATAAGATGAGAATTTACAATAAGTATTTTTTTCCACTTTCAAGCATTTTTTCCTAAAATATTATTTGAAAAGAAACTGTAACAATCAGGACAGTGAATAAAGAATTCAAATACAAGGAAAAGAATCAAATGGCAAATTATAATCATCAAATAAAAGCAAATATTAAACAGAAAACATATTTGAAATTTATCTTTTGTAAAAGAAACTTAAAACTAAAAATAATTACAGAGATTTTCTTAAATTATGAAAGCAAATCTAAGCTCTTTACAGGATGAGTTTAATACACTGTAAAATTGTAATATTTGATATACATTACAAAATCCTAATTTGGATATCTTCAGATTTCTCTTTCTAGTTTCAATTCTTGAATACAAAGCATAAACATCTCTTAACAATAGAAAGTAATGTATATTGTTTCACAGTTTTCCAAATCACTAACTAATAAGTAGCAGATGAATTACTTTTTTTTAAACATTTTCATGGTGGTGTGAATAGTTTTCAAGAGAAGAATAAATTTCTTATAAAACCTCCTACTTTTTTGGCTGAAAATAATGCAACAGACTTAAGATAAAAGTTTTGACTTTTAAGAAAGATTAGAGAGAAGAATATTCTTTTCATTTCTACCTGACTTTTATTTTTTTTGAGGATCAAATTTTATGATTCTTTTCATTATTAAATTTAATATACAAAATGTTGTATAATATAAAAGAAAATATATTCAATTGAATATTTCATACATTAAACATAAAATCTAAATTCAATTTTTCATTTAGAATTAACTAGATTCTAAACCACATTCATTTGGGATAATTTGCTTTGAAATGGGGATTTTTTTTAAATGTAAAAAAATTATCCTTCTCTTTGATTGTCATCCAAGATAAGATAAGCCAGTTTGCTCTGCTATTTAACTAATTGATGAAGATAGAATAGATGGATTCATGCCTTTCACAAATAGAGTTGTGCAAAAGGCAATATCATAAAGTAGTCTGGAATTAACTCAGCTTGCCTGTTCCTCTTTCTAATTAATCCATTAAATAATTCACATATCCTAAATAATAAATCTTACCTATGATAGAAGGATTTAAATAAAAAAAATAATTAAAAATATTTGAAATGATTATGTACAAGGAAGAAATATCCATCTAATTTTTACATATCATTATTACTTACAATGTCACTGTAGATAAAATCATTAAAATAAATGTTTTAATATTTATTTACTCAATATTTGTATGATATCCTGGGTAGCATGAACTACTAGCTGAATATGACATCACATTCTGAAATAAATGTGTAAAATCATTTTATTAGTTACTTTAAAATCAAGCCGTGTATAAAACAGAATTATTTATAAGTATTTACCACTGTATATAATTATGTATGAATGTATACAAACTGATCTGATTGAATAAATTACAGATATTATGCCTGCTTATTTGTAGCAAAAACCTTTCATATTGACAAATATTTTTCTGTATATTACAACTGAATGAGGCAAGAAATACACAGTAACAATTAAAATCACTTATTTCACCAGTACTTTCCATCTCTTTCTGAGATCATCATCAGGAGTGTGACAGGTAAGACAAAAAGTATGTGTAGCTATCCAATTATATGGTCATATACCTGCAAAGTTGACAAGTAAGGTTTTCTGTTAGAGAGGTAAGCAACATTTGGAGTGGTTTGATGTCATAGAAGCCCCTACAAGAATGGAAACCAAACTAGGTCATGAGAAGTTGACTTTCATAAAACAATGGGAGCCTAGTTAATATAATGTTCATATACACTTTTACCATGTTGAGATAACTTTGTATTTGTGTGGGTCTTGAAGGCTACCTTTCTGTTTCCATAATAATTTAATGTGTGATAAACCCCACTTTCTGGGGGTTGCATTTCTGATTCCAGACATCTTTCAGAAAACAGAGGAAATTCTTACTGAATTCAGGTTGATTGATTTTCAAAATTTCAGCTTCAGTATCAAGTAATGTTTTATTATTAACTTTCCTCATCAGTAAGTTCATTACGGTTTTTGTTGAGGATGGGGTTAGTAATGGTTCGATGAATATTAGTACATATTCTATTTCTGCGGTCATTTTAAGTTTAGTTTTTGTCAGTGCTGAAATGTGATACAAGGTGAGAGACTAAAACTAGTAATATTCCAGAAATGTATGTTGTTATACTTATTGTGTTTTCAGTTACAACCTCAATAACTATGACAAGAAGCATAAATGGAAGAAGAATTTTATTCATGAAGTTATGATAAGCAAACAAAACCACTACAAATTATACAGGGTGTGGCAGAAAGACATTAATAGCAGTGATGCCTTCAACTAGCTCATGTCTTGCTATTACATAGGAGGTATTTCTGTCACACCCTGAATACATGCAGGTAAAATTTTCTCTTTATTAATTTTTAATGATTTGTGAAACATATTTCTAGACCATAAGTTTCATAAGATTTGAAATCTTTTAAAACAGTTAAAACATCTAAAATTACCAAAGATTGGCAGTTCTCAACAAGAGATAAATAGCAATAAATATAGACATAAACCATTTAGTTTTCTCTTCACTTAATTCATGGAATAATAAATCAGACAAGGTAGACATTGAGAAAATTTAGTTACTGAGAGAAAAAGCAGTTATAAAATCAATAAGGAATAACGATAATAAAATTACTAATTGCATTTGTTATTTTTGTGTGATTTATATATCTCTGAAGACATTTTCATTCATTTATATACTTTACACTGATCTATTAAAGTACATTTATGTATGAATAATTTATTCAGATTGTAACTGATCATGGCTCATCACAATTTCCTATCTCTTGAAGCATTAAGCAAAGTTTCTCCTCATATTATCTTTCTGTTCATGTTCTACTATTTATTTACACATGATCATTAAGGATGTTATTCACCATTTCTCTCTGCCTCTATTACCTCAAATACTTCCTGTAAATGTCAAGTTTCCAAGCCCCTTTTCCTCATTATATATCCCATACTTATCTCAGTCTATTTCTGATCTGAAGCAAAAGTATCCTTTTCATTCCCATTTTCCTTGAAACTTCCTTCTTTCTCACATGCTCCACCCAGAGTATTCCCTGTATTTTTCTGAATAACGACAACAAACATGTCTCTCTTCATCTCCCAGAAAATCGTCCACTAGTCATTACACTAGAGGAGCACTAATTTGACATTAAGTACATTTTTCCTTTTTCTTTAATTTTACTTAGTTTCCGGAAGACATCTCCTGCTATTCCAGTACATTTCAATATATACTGGAGAAATTTTATTAAAGAAAATTTTCGTTAGACAGAAATAAATATTCTGTTTAATAGCTCAATGGAGTATCTACTCAAATATAAGTATCCTCTAAAAATAACGTTTAAAGTCATAAAAATCTGTCAGATTAAAAAAAAATTAATTCTAATAAATTCTCTTTGTTTACATTTGGATAGGAAACTGTGCAGATATGAAAATTTTGGGAGATCTAGGATGAGAGAAGTTTTGCTTAATGTTCACTGTCTTGCCTGATGAACTGGTTCTTTGTAGGTCAGAGCATATCAGATTTAATGATGGCTCCCTCTGCTTGGAGGGATGCAGGTTTGAATACTGCCAGAGATTGTAAATTTTGTTTAATAAATAAATGGAGCATGTACTTAAATATGAGCATCCACTAAAAATTTAAAAAATTGGTTGGATAATTCATCATAAAATGTGTGTGTTTATTATATATTATACTAATAGTAACACTTGGTTGGGAAAAACCTTAGAAAGCACAACTTTTAAGTACATCAAAACAAATCAGTACCAAGGAAAAAATTGAAAAAAAAAAGAAAGAACTAGAAACATCCAAACAAGGCAAAACAAATTGTCCAGTGCATTAAGTTTTTAGTCCAAAGAAAAAACCTAAGTGAGTAATAAAGCTAAAACATAGAGTGCTCAATACGTTAAGTAGAGCTGGGATAAATAAAATAAATCCTAAAAAGCCAGGAACAACTTAACTACATTTCACCTAAATGGATCTTCAGGGTAAGCAGGCCAGCTTATCCTGATGATCCATTTAGGTGAAGCCTAGGTAGGTTGTTCCTGGCTCTTTAGTATTATATATATATATATATATATATATATATATATATATATATATATATATATATATATACATATACATACACACACACAAAATGTAACTGTTATGAAGCTGTCAATAGTTCTATTAATACAAAGCCAAGATCAAATTCTTGACCATGCGAGATTATGCATTCTCTCCCAGAAACTGTAACTAAGGTTCGCTTAGTATAGTTGCAGTATAAACCCCTGGTTGGCTTTATGAATGTTGAGTAAAAACAAATATGACTAAGCAGGTATTTACTAGGCAAACAAAGTAAGTATCTGCATATTAATGGTCTGTCATATTGTGTTATATATATATATATATATATATATATATATGTTTATCTGTGTGTCTGTGTTGAGAATTACTTACATATTTATATGCCTACAAATGAACATAATGTTACTACCATTATTACTATTATTTCTACTGAAATAATCATTTTGGAAAAAAAAAAAAATTTTATGTGATAAAATCATCGATATAATCATATGCCAATGTAGACTGATTTATTGATCTCTTCCTGCTACCCAAGTATTCATTCCTCTATCCACCCAGTCATTAAATAAATGAAAAACTTGCTATTAATTTATTTTTCCTTCTACAGTCAATAATCTTCCACATGATAAACACAATAATATTTTCATCATCAACGGTTGAAAATCTTATTCTTAAATATCCATTAGTCATATGATCTTTGATTTTTTTTCTCCAATCACAAGCTTTGTTCAGCATGGGTGCCTTTGGCAACTATTGCACAAACCATTAGGAAGAGTTCATCAAGATGGCAAGCCATGTGCACTTGAGAAATGATACTGGCTGCTTCAAACAATACAAGACTAACATAGACAACGACAAAAAGTGACAAGAATTTGCATCTATGCTCAAAGCAATTTACCCATGAGCTTCCCAAATAACATTAATGTGGATTTTAAAAACACACAGGTCAAACATATCACGCATATATATATATATATATATATATATATATATATATATATATGTGTGTGTGTGTGTGTGTGTGTGGCTATGTGAAATTTTATTGACCTTTATCTTTCTCATGTCAGTAAAAATTAACATCCTTTTTTCATATGTTTTGACTATTTTACTAAAAGTTCATATTTTTTGATTTCAGATTATAACTTGGAAATGTTCCAACATTTTTCAGTGAAATTTTCACTTTCCAAAATCATAGTTATATAATTGTCATATTGGTTTATTCAGAAAGAAGATGACATTGAAGCTATCATCAAAAGGATGTTTTATAAGCAAGTCAATGTTTCAGAATGACATTGATATTAATCAACCAATATTGCAAAGATTTTCATGAGATACTCACAAATATACCCTGTCAGTTTCATTTGAAATTGTTTTCAATAGCTTTTATTGTTGTGTCAGACATCATTATGCAGCACAACAGTTGTACCTAACATTGAAAATAACATTGTATACTGATATTTGTTTTAATTTAGATATATCAGGAGTGTCATGAGACAAAAATGATAAAATCTCGAAATGGAAGCTGGATATACAGTTATTGAGTGATGAGAAGAAACATGGGAATGGTGAAAAAGCTTAACCAAGAACAATAACACATTTGAGAAATGGTTTTCAGAATGTCACCAAAATATCTGAGAAAATTTGACCAGCAAGAAAATCTTTGAAATGCAAGTTAAAAAATGCAGAATATTAAGAAAACTGGTCAGAGACACAAAAATCAAACTACTACCTTTAAGTAAACATCACCAAGTGTAACATTGATTTTAAACAAAAAAAAGTGTATGAAAACCGACATATACATAGTAATTTTGAGTGGTTGACAGTGGCAGATCTATATTTTTGTGCCATCAAACCTTGAACAGATACGTGGACCTCTTCACAACCAACAACAATAGATTCATGGATCCAACTGTCAAAATGTAAGCTATAAATAGATTCTAGTGATTACAGTAGAATGCTGATTATCTGAAATAATTAATATCATTAAAATGGCCTTATTTTAATAAACACCTGAAACAAACAAAAAATATTTATTTTGTTGAAAACTTCACTCATTAAAATAACAGCTTCAGGGGCCATTCTGGGATAAAGGGTTTCATTTGTTTCATAGTAGATCCAACAATGTTGGTTCATGTACAACTACATTAGATGAACTTAATTTCTTAGTGAGAAGTTAGGTCCTTCATGGCTTAAAAGATAACAGAGGTAGGTGAAGTCAAATTAAATTTTCAGTTAGTAATGAATGCAGTAAAATGATAGGTTCCTTCAAAGTTAATGATAAAGATAAATGCAGAAACTATTTTTTTGAATAACGCACTATTTGAATAAATTTGTTTCATGGCCTATCAACCTGTATGGGTTATTTAATGCTGAAAGGTAAATATGAAAATTCATAATTCAAAATAATGACATTATTTCATGATTAAATTAAAATTACTTAGCTGCATTTTTTAACCAGGTAATCTTAAAAAAAATCAAACGAGGAATGAAAACTAGTTTCTCCTTACAAGAAATTAGATTAGTCATAGCAAATTGTTTTTTGTTTATTTTTTTTGACAATGTATGCTATATCTTCATTTTGCTCTAAAAATTTTATGTTGGTCATTTTACTATGAAAATGTATCACTGGTTATTTTGCTATAAAAATGTATTGTTGGTAATTTCTTTATCAGAATGTATTGATGGTACTTTTACTATAAAAACCTATTTTTATATTTTTGTCATGTTTTTATTTTTGTTTGGAGGCTCACTGTTTGCCTGTAGCTGGGATCCTAACACATGTTACTACCATAGGTCAGGGTGTACCTAAAAACAATAATAATTAATGATAATAATAATTAAGAGGTGGTTTCATGCTTCTGGAAACCACCTACCTCCTGATTAGAGGCCTTGCTACCAAATGTTTATTTTCATAACCAGGATTATTGGACAATACAGGTCACAGCCCAAAAGCTTTAAGCTAAAGAGTATATTCATGAAAGAAAATGTGTCCTTACACAATTGCATCCCTAACCAAAATGGTTTTCAAAAACAATTACTGGAATGACCTGCTCTCTCTTCAGATATTGATCTTATACAAACTTGTAGCCATCATTAAAAGACTTATAGATGAGAATGGAAAACAATACACAAACACTGAAAAACTCTGGGGAGTAATAAAGACTGCTGCAAGTAACAGTAGAATGTTATCTAATTTAGTATTTGTTGTTCTTCAAAGTTTAAAGTGAGGTACTTTCTGTTATTTTGTACAGTTCTTTGTGAATCTGGAGCACCAGTCTACAAGGTTTGAAGAAGGGTAGTCCTTGCTAAGAGCTCTAGGCTTAATTTACTCTAAGCCATTTTTAACCATAAATTGGAAAAGTGGTTGCATACAGTTTAAATATTTCTGAACAGCTTGGCAAAATCAGTGGTTTAAAAACTGATGAACGACATAGAATGGTGTACAGACCAAGTTAATGTACCAAATAATAAAATATTAATTTATTCAGGTATGCAGTATATTGTATTAATCAAATACTTTTTACTATGGCCACTAACATTTTGATTTATTTATTAGGTTGGTGCAAAACTAATGACGTAATAATGTCGTTTTTTGACGTTAAAAAATACGTCAAAAAACGACATTATTACGTCATTATTTTTGCACCAACCTAATAAAAATAAATACTGATGTTGAACTTTGTACCCATAATAAAAATTGACACAAATAAAACATGTTCATTGTATTTTTATAAGGACAAACATTTAAGACTCAAAGTCAATTAAATGTGAAAATTTGGTATAGTGTATATGAAACGAAATAATGTTGGTTGATTTTGTTTAACAGCATATCAACCTCTATGGGTTATTTAATGCCAAAATCTAAATAACTCTAACACAATTTTATGGATTCAACTAGAGATGAAATTGTAATTTTGTTATAAAATGTATTGTTGGTATATCTATTTTTATACTTTCACAGTATTTTATTTTTGTTTAGGAATTCCCCATTTGCCCATAACTGAGAACCTAACAAGTGCTACCACCCTGTATCAGGGTGGACCTGGGTACGATAGTAAGAAGCAGTTCTATGCTCCTCAAA
This sequence comes from Acanthosepion lycidas, assembly GCA_963932145.1. Taxonomy (NCBI): domain Eukaryota; kingdom Metazoa; phylum Mollusca; class Cephalopoda; order Sepiida; family Sepiidae; genus Acanthosepion; species Acanthosepion lycidas. The sequence continues at coordinate 54,758,753 of OZ010594.1, read as the reverse complement.
ACCTCCAATCTCCTGATGAGAGTATTTGTTGCTGGATATAGCTTATGGTCATACCCAAGACTATAAAATTAAATAAAGAATATCTGTCTATATCTCTGAGATGAGGTATTATGATTATTTACTTTATTCACACTGTTATTCTCTTCTTCATTGCCATATTCACAATGTTTCAGCCATTGTACACTCTGGCCTTCATCAGGTGACTGGAATTTCATAGCCCTGTGGATAACGATGTTGGTTAAATCCAGTGACTAGACCCAAAGATTTCTGAGTTCAATACCTGGCTACAACAGTGGTGCACCAAAAAACTTGGAGAGTTAAAGGGAAATAACTGAGACCTCAGGAAGAGGCATGGCACGTGGAACTAGAACAATCTACTTTGGTGAATGAAATAATGGGTTCAGTTTGAAATTCCAGTCACCTGAAGAAAGCTGGAGCATACATTGGCTGAAATGTTCGAAATAGAGCAATGAAGACACGGATAACAGTCCAGATAATGCAAATAAATAAGAATATACATATATTCTATATCTACATATTGCAGTGTTTGTCAAAATATTAATTATATATAATTTTGAAATATTATAGATGAATATACACATATAAAATGCACAGTAACTACAATACTCCTATACATTCATAATTCAATTAATAAGTAATGTTGTATATATTATTATGTTAGCTCACAACATCACAGGCAGGTGTTTCATGGTATGATTGAATGTAACTGACACACATGGGTGTGTAGGAAGCGTAGGTGTACCTTTTAATTTATCCACATAGACCAAACTGCAAACTCTGACATTCATTTACACCTGCTGACAGTTTATGGAAATGAAACAGCAGATGAGAGCACAGTTAGGTGTTGGCTAAAAACATCTATGCATGTAACAAACTACATACAGACTATTAGGAACTCCAGAAAAATAATGAGATAAATGAAAACATGCTCTTTGCAATGACATTTTTGGGCTCCCAATCCCTGAATGAATTATTGTTTGAGCCACCTCATTTAAATATGTTTATAAAATTTCCTTTATTATATATTCTTATTGATATTGATACATTTAAAAATAACATTTAGTTTAGTACATGCAGGCATTTAAAACATGTTATTTCATTTTTTAATTAAGCCTGATTTTATATATATATATATATATATATATATATATATATATATATATATATATATATATATATATATATTAAAAAGATGAAACACTGACTTTTTTATCAGAATGTATTGCTGGTACTTTTCCTATAAAAACCTATTTTTATACTTTTCTCATGTTTTGAGTTTTGTTTGGAGGTTCACTGTTTGCCTGTAGCTGGGATCCTAACAGGTGTTACTACCATAGGTCAGGTTAATCACCCATTAAATGGGGTATGTTGTACAGAAGATGTAGTGTATTGTGCCAAAACAGAAAATGAAAGAGACAGTACAAAAAATACATTGGTTTCACTGAAGGCCAATTTAAAAAGAGGTGGTAAAATCATACCTCATCATTTAGAATGCTAGAACCCAAGTTCAATAGGAAGCTAGCAAACTACTATTGGAGCTTTAGAGAAAAAATGAAAGCAGCATGATTATTAAGTGGAGCATATTATGAAATGTAAAGACTAGTAAAATGAATCACAACTCCTGCAGGCTGTGTCAGGAATATAAACTGGTTACTGCAACATACAAGGCTGGTACAGAGCTTTTGAATGGGAAGTTTGAAATTATGGCCAAATGTAAGCTCATCAGGAAGGTAACTTTGGGTCTATACGAACTCAGATGAATTTGGAAAAATAACTTTTTTTTCCCCTCATTTTTCCAACTCTTACTCCACTCATTACTTCCAGTGCTGCATTAAGATATTTAAGTTCTTGTGTTGTCTCTGATTAATTCACCGAGTAAACCACCTGGCAAGACCTTGACAGTTAAAATTGCATAGTGAATCATGTCGTGTTTCAGTCAGTATTTTATCTTTTTAAGGTATTAGACTGCTCTACAGGTTTGACTTTTCTTACTTGAAATTGAGCACTTTTTTAATGTGTAAGATTTTAACAACTATATACACCCTTGTGCAAATTGAAACAACTGCTTTACTTCCTTTTCTTTCACCATAGGTTAGTTTTCAACCCACTGGAATGACAGGGTGCAATTGATTTCTATTTTTCCCTCAGATTAGGTCATTTGCAGTGGTGTGCAGTAATATGAAACTCTTTTTAGAGTGTATAACAAATTTTGTTTGGCTTTGAAAAATATTGTATCATCCCTGATTGCATCAGATTTTCACCACACCCAGACATTATTGTTGCCTCTGGCAATTGTCTGTGATGGACCTTACTCCAAGGAAGCGTATGAAAATTTTAACACTGCATGACCACAATGGCAAGCCTTACCAGTGAGCAAAGCATAGTACTATAGACCCGCTAAGAAATTCTCCTGTTTTAAATTCAGTCAAGAATCTGTGGTCAATCTGCAAGGAACGACTTTGTGGAATGGACATACGAAGTACTAACATATGCATGGGGGTCATATTTTATTGGAAAAGTATAAAAAAAAGCAAATAATACCAGAATAATATATTTTATTTCAATTAATTTGCACAAGGGTGTATATATGTAAAATCATTTCACCCTCTGACTAAGCAGGAAAGAACAAGAAAAAAAGCAAGAATAATTGAAGAAAAGTAATCAACAGTAGATAATGATTTACATTGCATTTACATTTCTGAAGATCAAAGGTGACTGGAAAGCATGGCTCCAGAACAGAGTTCCATAAGTAAGAAGTGTAAGGAAAAAAACTGTCAGCATAGAACTTATGGTTACATCTAATCAGTTCAACTGTAAATTCATAAGATCTTGTATTAGTATTATGCTTAAATTCATGAAGTCTAGGTAGAGAGAAATCATCTGAAGAATTCCTACATATGTATTTGTAGAGAAGGTACAAGGAAGCTATATTATGGTAGGGAAGTTACTGAAACTGAGAAGCCACATCAAAACCAGTAATATTGCTGATTCCTATACAGACACAGTTGAGTTTTGGATAGTGAGTCAGATTGAGGAATTGTTGAGTCAAATTCCAGTCAACTTTGTTATATTCACTTACAGCTAACAGTAAATAGCAGGACAAGCTAGGTTCTATAGCTTTCGGTAGCAATCAGTCTATGAGAAGAATTCAAACTGAAGGAGGTTCATTTAGAGACCTTGTCACACACATAGTGCACTAGTTCTAAGTATTCCACTCTTCCAAGACACGTGGTTCTACACTGACCTTCACCACTATAATCTATATGTGTGGTTAGTACTGGCTGTCTGCTTCTAAGAAGTGAATCGCTCTAACCTTATACATGGGAAATGATGTGAGAGTTCACTATATATATACATATATATATAATCCAAAAATCAAGATTTGCGTGCATAAATATATCTGTATATACTATAAAGTCTTTGGAAAAATAAATGTATTTGACCCAAAATGTAAGCAATTATTAGAAGACAAATCCATAAAATAACAAAACTACACTGCATCACATTTAAGGATGTGTTGTGGAGTTCCAACAACAGCTGTCATTGCTGCTTTCATATTTTTACCACTTGGGCTCATAATTTTTCTCTATTTAAAGAATATCTTTTTTTTTTTCCTTCTTTGTCAAAGAAAAAAAATTAACCAGCATTTTCTTGCCATCAGTAGTGAAGCAAAAAAATATTTTTTCCTACTCCATATTAGTTTTGATCCATCGTTGCCACTGTTCTTGCAGTTATAATAATGTTATTGGGCTCATCCATTAGCCCAATCTTACCTTCTTTGAGTAATGCACTATTCCAACTTTCATTCGTAAATCTAGCCCTCCGATTGGTTCACTTCTGCCAATCAGGTCACCCACACGTGCACTTCGAAGTTTTGGCGCAAAATCGCTCTGGATCCACCCATGTGATTATGACCTCTTAAGAAGAACCCAAAGCACGTGTGACCACACAGAGGCAGACGCAGATGCAGACCTGGGCAGATCAGCAGCAGACCATTTTTCGTCTGCTTACTCAAGCTTAAAAATGTGACGACTACATTTCACCGTCTCGCTAATCGAGACGACAAATCTTTCACGTTCAATAACTCCTATGAACTTCTTTGTCATTCAAGAATCTCAAACCATACATTCTCTTTGACCATCTATGATAAATCAGTCAGTTGAACAAGCGCAGAGATATGCTAATATAATCCATGTCGCTTGCAACTACAATCTTGCTGCGCAAACTAAATCCTTACTGACTCACTCGCAAGCCCAAATCGAAGAAAACTCTGTGAACACCAAAACTTCTATCCGAACAACTTTACTTATCTAAAGTGAATTAACACTCACTACTATTCTAAGTAAATAACATCATCGAACGAACTCAATATTTGCAGTCAAAGTTGACTACTTTGTAATGACTCATTTCTAAAAACATAATACAGACATTCTAAATACTAATTACAATTTCCTAAAAAGACTGTAACACGGATACACAAGACATAAAAAAGGACATACTACAAATATCATGAGCACACTAACACAATAACATCTTGAAAATATTCTGTACATATTATCTTATTTGTATATAAATGCATTTATTGATTTTGAATTGCACGTATGTTTTGTTTACATTGAAATTGTTTATTTGCTTGTGGATGCAGAAAAGTTCATGCAACCTAACATAAAAATTCCTTCTGATTTAACTCAATGCTACAGCAAATTCCTTAGTTTATTCTGCACATCCGCAACAATGTCTTACTTTTGCTACTCATCTAGATATCATTAGAAACCCTCAACTGATGCCAAATCTAAGTGATTCAAGCAGTCGCTTGAATCATTTAGATTTCTTTATTTAAGATGCCTTGTCTAGTTCATTTGTTACTATGCAGACTTATTTACTCCACAACAGGTTTATTTTGAAAAAAATGTTTCATTCCAATTTGGTAAGTGAAACCATTCAACAGATGGTTAATAAAACTTTGAAATTCTATGAGGCAGGTTTGCCTTATTTATGAAGACAAAAAATCCACTGAGGATAATATAAGCATAAACAGAAAGTTTTGTTATTTGGCTCAGTCATAAAATTGTTTTCCCTTCATTTTATCGATAAATATCAGTATTACATTTTATTATATTGCTACAAGAAATAAAAAAACAATCAAATCCATATTTCAACATGCCAAATTTAATTTTTCTTAAAATTATCTTCTGTACTCAAATATTCCTGGTTGTAATTTCTTTCCATCTCATAAAATAAAAGTATCACGAACAGCTTTGTCAACAGATGTTAACCTTCCTTTGTTGGCCATTACATGAAAAAACTTAGCATATTTCTTTTCTTAGCATTGTACATGCAACGTTTTCATGACTTGCTTGCTGTTAGGTAATGCTGTTTCTAGTTTATGAATAGTTTAATTAATCAATTAAAGAAATTATTTTTGTCAAGTTAGTTCTTAGTAAATTCACCCAAGTGTTCTTTTGAATTGAGCTGATGCAATAGTTTGTAATCAATCATAAAACCAATATTTCAGAAATTGTTGTATATAAAATGATGTTTGTGTAGTTTCCCTTTCCAAAATTTGATTTAAAAAAAAAAAATATATACTCAGTTTGCTTAATTTTTGAGCCAGAATTATGTCTAAATTTTTTGACTTACTGACAATAATCACAGATAAGGAAAAGCCTTTCAAATATTGTAGTATCATTTGAAGCAGAAACAGGCTGCTAGACATGAGTCATGTAAGTACTTCAGAGACACAGACTGAAGATTGTATTGAACTGTTCAAAACTTCAACTTTGTTTTGTTCTTTATTCTTCTTTAACATGTCTTTTAACATTTATTAATTTATTAATTGTTGTTTGTTAGAATTTCATTTTGGCCTTTTTTTACCTAGACTTACATGAGTATGCCAAATTTTGTTTGAGGGACAAATATACCAGGAGCTAAAAATTATACCTTAAAACCCTGTAAAAACTGTTGATAATGATCTTGTAAAGGGTTGAGGAAATGAAAATCTGGCCTAAAGATATTCAACTTGTCCACAAAGAAAAAGGAAAGGAAAAGAAGAAAGCAAATGAAGGGTAAAACCAAAATTTGTATATGCTCGAAGTTGATGAGTTGTTTTGCAAATCTTCTTATGAAGACAATTCTCATCCGACAAGATATAGACTAGATACAATTATTTCTTAATGGCACCATTTACTACTTAATCTGAGACTCTTAGTCTAACTACTACGTGAACTGAATCCTTGACATATTTTAAGTATAGTTGGTATGAAGATTTCATAGCAGATACAAAATGTAAATATTTAACTGTATAATTTATGCTCACAAACACACACATATATGCGTGTATGTGAGCATATTTATTTTATTTCCCTGATTACAAGTAAAGCTGTAATACCTCAAATTTTCTTGGAATCTTCATGTACATTTTTCAAAAATGAGGAAATAATGGATTTGAAAGAATGTGTAGTGATGCCACCAACAAAATTTTTTAAATGTCAAACAATACTACAAAAGGAACACCAAAAAACAAACAAAAAAAAACATTTAACATAGGACAAAATTATTGACCCTCTTGCATCAATAAGCAACTGTATAACCATTATTGTTAAATATTGCCATTAATCATTTTTGATAGTTCATTACACACACTGATAGGTATTTGGCTCCATTTTTACTAGACTATATCTTCTAGTTACTCCAGATTGTAAGAACATCTTCCTCTTTATTTTTTCTTCAAATATGCCAATAAATTTTCAATACCTTAAATTTGCTGTCATCTAAGTATTTTGTAACAATTTGTGCCATATGTTTTGGGTAATTGTCATGCTGGAATATTCAGTGATGCTCCAAAGACAGCTTTTGGGCACTTTGTTTTATATTATTTTTAAGAATAGCCAAATACTGCTCTTCATCCATGATACCCTGCACTCTCAACAGTTCTCCTGGTCTAGAAGCAGCAAAACATCCCCAGAGCAGAATGCTCCCACCACAATGCTTAATTGTAGGGAGAGTACTTTCTGGTTTGTGAGCTTCATTCACTTTCTCCATGCATAATGTGAGATCATGTGACCAAATAATTCTAGTTTGGTTTCATCTGATGATAAAACAGAGTTCTAATATTTACTCCCATGTTCTAAATGGCTTTCAGTATAAGCTAATCTATATTTTAGGTGCTTAGCCTTAAGAAAGAGAGTTTTGGTTAAGTAACAAGTTCTGCTCAAAGAAAGCATCTAGTGACTGTCTTCATCAAAACATTCAGTCCTGATGTATTTACATTATTGACAAATGTCCTTTGTTGTTAAGGAAAGATTCTTCCAGATATCTCTAACAATTTTCCTTTTCCAAAATTAACTGTTTTCTGCCAGTCATAATTTATTCTCAACACAATTAGTATCTATTGCATTACTTGATAAATCTACAAATTATCAAAAAATGCAATAGGAACACTGAAACCCTTGGAAAGTGTTGTATATTCATCACTCTGTACACATCAACTATCTTTGGAGATGCTTGTCAAGTTCAGCCATCTTTCCCAAGGTATGTGCCACTCACCTATTCTTTTCTTCATTACCTTTTAGAATGTTATAGAATTAGTTCAATACTACTTCATTTCCAAAGGGTGTTTGTATTAAATGTCAAATTAAGAAAAAAATCATTACAATTGGCATAGAGCAATATTATTTCAAAATTTCCATGAGTGGGTGAGAGGAATAATCTTGGTCTTCATCAATTTTTAGAATAATCTATAAGTATGAATATAATAGATCAAAACTTGTAAAAATTTCACAAATTATTCAAAGCTAAGTACGGAATCAACTATTTATGTAAGTAAATACTTGCAAACATTCACTTTTTCTGAGAAAATATGCAACTATTTTGTGGGGCATGAATAATTCTGTTCACAACTGTGTTTTTATATATATATATATATATATGTGTGTGTGTGTCTATGTATCTGTATGCACACATTGACTGTCTATCGGTCTGTGCATTTCAGAAATCATAGTGAAGAAAAGGCATTCTGCCAATACACATAATGCAAACCAATAGATATAATACACTCTGTTTAATAAATAAAAATGGGCTTTCTATTTGAAATATGAACTATTCACTAGAATAACATTTATATCAGTAAAAATGTTGGATTAAAAATAAATCCATTAATTCCTTATATATATATATATATATATATATATATATATATATATATATATGTGTGTGTGTGTGTGTGTGTGTGTACTTTCACAGGCAGGAAATCATCAATAAGTAAATACTAATATTTACTATAAATATATGTGAAAACTGCATAACGACTATAATTCTTTGAACTTTGGAAGCACGGGAATTATAAGATTTTCAATGAAGTATATTACTGTGAAACTTGAATAAGCCAATGACAAATATCATTGGATCTGGCTATTTCACATTCTTCTATAAACTATGTGACTGCATAATTCGTCAATAAAGGAAAGAAAAAACCATTGTGTTTCATTAAAGCTGATCAGATATATCAGCAGAGTGTCATGAAATGAAATATTTTTTTAATTCATCTTTGTAACATAACAGATTTTTCAGAGTATGTGTAAATCAAATATAGGAAGGGTATCAACTATTTTCATTACATAGATTATAATAGCAGAGTAGAATCAAAGAAATGTCACTTATTAAATCAGTCTACTGGAGATTGAGTTTTTTATGACTTATCAACTGTGAATTCAAAAACAGAAAGGAAGCACTAAAAAAAATAGTCCAATTTATTTGCCAAGCATAAAGATGGCAATGGACAAAATATTAAAACAAAAGGAAACTGTGGAGGACAATGATCCTAATGTGACAATACTAAATGGAAAAAAAAAACCCTTAAGTATCTGAAATTCAATGTCATATTTTTTGTTTTAACTAGTAACAACATACAATACTTACATTATTCAGACTATTGTCCTCATCTTTGTCGCCATATTTATTTCAACGTTCCAGCCATTGTACGCGCCGGCCTTCTTTAGGTGGTTGGAATGTCAAACTGAACACTTTATTTCACTCACTGGGGTAGACTGTTCTAGTTCTGATAACTGACATCCATTAAACATGGCACATGGAACTATTAGGTTGGTGCAAAAATAATGTCGTTTTCTCACATAAAACGACATTATTTTTGCACCAACCTAATAGAACAGTCTACCCCAGTGAGTGAAATAAAGTGTTCAGTTCGACATTCCAACCACCTGAAGAAGGCTGGAGTATACAATGGCTGAACCGTTGTAATAAACATGGCGACAAAGATGAGGCCAGTAGTTCGAATAATGTAAATAGTGTACATGATACCTCAGACAGATAGTCACAATATATTTTATAAAGTTACTTTTCCTTAAGTATTGATTGATGGATTGATTTGTTTTTGATGGCTAATCAAGCCTTTATGGGTTATTTAAAGCCAAAAACATTTTGGATTGTAGAGGTTGCTTACAGTACCCTGCCTTCCCAAGAAGTCCCCTATTTATTTACTGATCAGGTTCAGTGCTACTTAATTTTGGTGATCGAACAAGAATCAGTCTTTTCAGCATGGTTTGACCATAGGTCAGTCAACCAGAGAAAGCTCTGAGGCAAACAGATTGTTTGAGCTTTGAAACACTCTCATGTTTCAAAATCAATTATTATTCATATACACTATGCACTTTTCCTAATTTTTCAACATTGCTTATTATGCGTGACCACAAAGTATTCATGTTTTCTGGATATTTTCTGGCAATATTCATGTTTTCTGACATTATCAGAATTAAGCTGTATCTATGGTCCAAACTAAATAATGTATAAAAAAGTTTAAATCACTAACCATACACAACATCTGCTTATAAAAAACTATCCACAGAGATATTAAACATACTTTTGTTTGCTTCATTTATGCAGTTAAGTAGACATGAAAGTTTTGACTTTACTCTGTAAATTTTCTGTTTCAAAACAATGTATACTATAAAAAAAAAAACTTAGTTTTAGTCAATGCAAAGCAAATAATTTTAAAAAATATTAAATTTAGATTCCGCAAGTTCTACAAAGTGTACTTTATATACAAAAATGTGTTTTTTCCTAGCCTGAAATTATGAGTGCTTATTATACAGAATTATTACAGTTTCATGTACTCAGTTTACAAACAGAAGATGAGTAGTAGCAATATGGGGCATGAGAGAGCCTAATCAAACATTCTTTTTCATAACTAGAACCCCATTTACATCATTGCATAAAGTACCATTTCAAATTTACTGAAGCGCATGAGAAATACACATATCATTTTTGTAGGAAAAATTTCTAAAAGAAAAAAAAATCATTATTGTTTTAATGGAAGATGGTATGACAAGTCAAATATTTAAAACTAAAAACCTTAAAAATGGTAGTTTCCAAAGAGTTATTGGATGACCAGTTTTTGAAGAGAGACATTATTTAGTGATGTATATTTATGCAAATTCCAAATGTACTCTTTTGTGTGCTAATTTTTCATAGTGTACTTAATTGTGAAAAATGATATTTTCTTGTGTTGTATACAACACACGATCACAGGGGGCCAAGCCCCACATAGAGGGGAATAAAACCTGTCTAATTGCGATGTTATCCTGTGGATGAAAAGAGTTTGTGCCCTTCCTTTTTATACTGTTCATACAACAACACCTAGCGAGCTTTAAGAGAGGTCTGCTGGCAGACAAGTGCAGTAATCCCACAAAGTAAGTCAATATCCTGACATTAAGTCTATTGAATATGCGAGTATTATTGGTTTATGAAACAAAGGAAATGTCTAGAATAACTTCTACAAAAGATTTATGTACTTTGAATACAGCCTGATTGGATATCTCCAAATCACACACACACACACATATATATATATATATATATATATATATATATATGTGTATGTTTGTATGTATGTATGTATGTAAGTAAGTGCCTAAAAGAATAAAAGCTTTAAAATTTGCTAATGGCCCACCAAATGATAATTTGAGTACTATTCAGTTCTTTCAATGGCTGAATGAAATTTGTTTATTTTTGTCATCTTTTTCTCTATGTGGGATGTCCGAAAAGTTGAGTACAAACATCTACTAATATAACGTGTATTAATATAAAAGTAAAGTAGTATACATATGCTGGTGGCACCAGTATGCTACTTTTTCCCCTGAACATTAATCATACTCCTCTAAGAACATTGCATCAAGCGACTGAGCTACACTTGTGTCTCAGTAAAAACAGTGTTATGCATGTGGAATAGGTTACTGAATATTTTTTGTTTGAGGTATGCAAACAGATGTTACTCTCAAGTTGCCAAGACTTTGTAGAAGATGTGTAAAACATACTAGATTAGAGTCACTTAAGTTGGTCATGTGCAGTGATGACATTGTTGTACAGCAGGATGACTCAGTTATACAAACAAATGCTGCTTCTCATCCTGTCTGTTGTTTGGGATTTACATGTAAATTAGATAATTACAACAAAGAAGAAATAGTTTAATTTATTCAAACTTCCTAAATTATTTTGATCAATGCAGTAAATATTTGGCAAAAGTAAATGAACAAAAAGTATACACCATCGATGATTGTTGCTGAATTTTACAATACATTTTCTGGCTGTACTGATTTTTATGGCTTTGATAGTTGGTTAGTTGGGTTTTATGGCATCTCAACCACTGTGGGTCATTTAATGCCAAATTAAGATATATATATATATATATATATATATATATATATACATACACCTATACCTATACACATATTAAATATACAGTACTATCAAACATATCGCTGGTAACATAATTTTTTCAAAAACACATAGCTGGCAACATTATTGTTTCAAAAACACATAGCTGGCAACATTATTTTTTCAACAAAAACGTATAGCCGGCAACATTATTGTTTCAAAAACATATAGCTGGCAATATTATTTTTCCGAAAACTTTATCTGAAGCCTTGTTGTTGGACATAGTTTATCATCATACCCAGGACGCGGATGTAGCTTATAATCATACCCAGGACACGGATGTAGCTTATCGTCATATCCAGGACACGGATGTAGCTTATCGTCATACCCAGGACACAGATGTAGCTTATCGTCATACCCAGGACACAGATGTAGCTTATCGTCATACCCAGGGCGTTATGGCTTTGAGTGAGCAAAGCTTATGTGTCTTTATGAAGACCATCCTTCTTCAAAGCTTATGGATTGGTGCTCCAAAATGACTAATGAAGAACTATACTAGATAACTGCCGCCATATAACTTCATGACATTCAACAGCTGAAGCAACTAAAATGGATATCACATGTAACATGAAGAGAAAATAATAATATAATAAAAATTTTGACATTCAACACAACTTCAAATAAAAGGTTAGGAAGGAAACTCCCATCATACTGAAAAGGAAAAATCTATCTTCCTGCAAAATTCTTTAAAGACAAAGATTTTATAAATTTGAACTAACAGAAGAAACAGCAGATTGATCAATGAATGCTAAATGTTTCCTTATAAGGAAATGGCTAATGTTGCCAAAAAATATAATTTAAGATAAGTTTAGAAATTGACACCTATCAGATGGAGTAGAAAACTAATGTGAAGGTGTAAATTTTCAATTACAATTTTCACGGTATATGATTTTTAACCAATTGCTATTTGTTTCAGTAATTTG
>OZ010594.1:54556082-54741082 GCA_963932145.1 Acanthosepion lycidas | reverse complement strand
GAAGAACTAATATATGAAGATTTAACATGAGCTACAGCAAGTTATGGTTCATCATTTGATTTAACTGTGTGTTATTCATTGTGACTTGCTTGCGTTCTACAAAAAAATGTCTATAATGATACAGTTAACCAACTTTCCTAAAAGAAGACCTAGCAATTGATTCAATATAATTATTCCACTTCATTTCAGCAGAAAATGTTCGTAAATGGGTTAACAGGGAGTCACTCTCTTGGCAGTTAGCATCAGTCAGGCTGGTGGAAAACCAAAAAGGTTCTTTCTTTAATAATTATATCTGATAAATTATAAAATAGATTAAGGCACGATATCCATAGATTTAGTAGAACAAAAATAAATCTATCCCTATATATGGTTAAGTCTAACATTCCATGAAGGTTACCCAAAGTGATAGATACCTGTATAAAGGTAGATGACATAACAGCCAAAAAAGTTGTATTAATAACAACAAAGATATTAGTCTGTAGATAATGTAAATAATTTTTAATACTATCTTTGTGTAAATCTTTTGATTTGGGAGAAAAGGATGTAGGTAATTTATTTAGCATCTCTTCATGTGTTTTAATAACTTGTCCATCAAGATGGTTCTGTAAACCCCAGAATAATTGTTAAGCCTAAGAATAAAGATCTGGAGGATGAGAGAAGTTTCTTTTTTTGCGCGTTGACGTTTTCAATCTTTTCTGTATAGAGATATGCATTATCATGATTGATCAACTGGGCTTTTTTTTTCTTTTTTTTTTTTTTTTTGCAAAGCAGTCTTTACATGCTAACTGCTGATAATAGATATCAGCTGTAATGTTAATATTAACTGTTGGCAACTCCAAGCTGATTGCATTACTGCAACTCAAGCAAAAACTTACAAAAATTTTCCTTGGATGGAGGTCCATTTTCAGTTATGCTTTGTCCGGCTTGTCTCCATGAAGTGATTGTCTGCATAGCTTGAAAATATCCATTTTTCATCACCAGTTTCCAATGTATCCCCACCACAAAAAAATGCTGAAATGGATCCTTGAAGAGTGCAGATGTCCACTCCTGTCAAATCCTGAGTAATCTATTTTCCAAATTTAGGCACCTTTCTAAGATGTTACAGATGATGGTGAACTGTTGATTGGTTAGAATTCAGTTTTGAGCTCATTCTTCAACCATAATGTCACTATTTCAAGTTCAGAGAGAAGCAGGTCATCATTCAAATGAAGAGAATTATCTATTCGTGGAGCATCTCGAGTTGAAGTCACCTTTTCTCAATCTTTTGAACGTTTTTTTTTAGCAATTGCATCCATCTAAAGAATCTATCTCAGAATATTTGTTTCTGCAACATTATTGCCTTTTAAAAATTTACTTAAAATTACACGTCTTACATGCTCATGTCTATATTTAGGAAAGTCAAATTTGCAACTATATTTAGCTAAAGTGTACTTTAACAGTGTCTTTACATCTCTGTTAACACTTATCGTCATGCAGTTTTTATCATTTTAAAAGAATGTAAATATTATTCATCTACTGCTAACAGATAGGATGTCTTGATTGTTTTACTGTGTATTTATTGTTCATAGAAAAATTCATAAATTAAAATACTATCTTGAAAATTAATCAGATTTTGCCTGAGATAATTCCTCAGTCATTTAATTCTATTAAGTTTATATAAGAAAAAAATAATTTACTTGTAGACGATCAATAATGAATTGATACAGAAAGAGAGCTAAAGTGGATCTTGCTTACATTGATGCATTTATTATATACATAGATAAAATTATAGAAACAGTTCCCAGATGTGATGAGCCACAAAATAATGATTCATTAAAAATGAAAGAAAAAAATAAGTTATTTTTTTATTTTTACAAAATATTGTATTAATTTTCAGTCATCAAGTACTGTTACTAGTTAAAACATTGAAATCAGGCATGGCTGATCATGTGTGGAGGGGGAAATGATGGTCACCAACTTGTCTAGAATAAAGTCAATAGACAAAGAACAACAACAGATGACTGAAATAATCATTGCACATCTTAGGTACTGAAAATTTTCATAGTTAATCTCCTACAGAAATAAACACCATCTATAAGCTTCAAATTAAAAAAAAAAAACTCAAAAGTTTGCTTACTAGAGTACCCACATTAGATTTTAAATGCCAAAATGTTTACACTAGAGGGTCCAATAGACTCAGAGTTCAATGTATTGAAATGTTTGTTCAAACATCTAGTTCCATGATACTTGCAAGTTCAATACCTTCTTTGGTTAGTGAAGAATGGTTAGTCAAAGAGTGAACTAGTGACACAAAGACAAATAGACTAGACAGTATTTAACTGATGTAATGTACTCCCTACATAATCATAGGATATTTTTCAACTCTCTTGTGGCTTCTTACTTTCCAGTCAACTTTGTCTGTCAAAAATTTAAATCCAATATCAATCATCTGTCTTCATGAATCCTGTTTTTTTTTCTAGTCCTCTCCATTTAATGCTTTTTCTCAAGCACTTTCAATCTCACTAACTCTTTGCCTCTTAGTGGCTTTATTGCCCTGCTCGGGGTTGAAATGATCAAAAAAATAATAATTGCATCAAAAAAGCTGGTCATAACATACAACTGGGTATTATATTCAGACTACATTTCAAATGTGTGCTCAGTAAATACTGACAGGTTTTCTTGCCAATCTGATTTTTGTTGAGTTTAAACTGTGAAAAATGTCTTATGGTGGTTTATGGCCTGTCAGGATAATCACACCGTGACCTTCAACAATGTGGCATAAGTGAAGGAATGCTAAATAGGTTGCTAGAAATACTGTCAAAAGTAGAATACATTGCCCGAGTTTGTGTCACTTTTGGGGGAAAAACAATAGGAATGAGTATACCATTTATCACTTGGCATAATGCAGCACCAAAAACACTGACAACTGTCAATGACCACCTGATAGTCAAAGACTTCTGATTCAATGTAAGCTGGAGCAGTTAAATTATGTTACCCTGCTACATGCTATTAATTAAAGAGTTCCTTTCAATATCAAATGATATAAAATGTGAAATAATCTCATAGTTTGAATCAAAGACATTATCATTTAGGAGATAAGTAGTGGTGGCAGTATACTGGTATTTGCAAACCAATTCTTATAGTTATAAAAGCTTAGTGAAACGGGTTTTGAATTGTCCAAAAATAATCTGATATAGCCAATATAGAATAGCTGAAAATGTAATTAATACCATTGCTGTAAGTTCTGCAGAGGCTGAAAAAGGGATTTTTGATGATGAATGTAATTTATCCTTACAAGAGAAATGATCATGAAGTTAAGAAAGTGGCAAATCTTCTAGTCATAAATTTGATAGGTCTTCCATTGGATCTTTGGGATTGCACCAATTCAGTTTGAATGTGACTAAGAAACCAAAACACAGCTGATGACACTCAAGTCAAAAAAGCATCATACTTCTGAACAGAAATATGATGAGAACAGAGTTTCAACTTAGAAATATCGTAATAAATAAATGTTTTCTATTAAATTATCAAAATAGTTTAATTTTTTTTTTTGATACTATTAACTGATTTTTTTTCATTCTTAGACTATAAAGAAAATAAGCAGAATAAGTTCCTAAAAATTATCTGCCTTTATAGAACCGGTTCTTGGAAATTTGGAATGCCAAGATAAAACTGTACTATACACAAAAATCTGCATAAATAAACATTTTGGTATAAGGCAAGATTTCAATTTCACCAGAAGGTAAAAGTCTAGTATTTATCTTATAACTATCTAAAATTTTATACACATGATCTAAATCCTTCTGATGTACTTTTTCATCATCCTAAAATACAATGACATAATTGCAATTTCTAAATACACTCTCCATGAGAAAATCTTTTGTACATAACATGTTGAAAAGTGGCTACCATATTTTTTAATCCTGCCTCTGCTCTTGATTCAGCCCATGCCAAAGGGTAAGAATTGGGTCAAATAAACCTGGCAAAAGGCATGAAATATGAGTTGCCTTTCAATTTCATCAGAACCTCATATCTACTTAGGCCTCCATTTTTCTTTTGCCTTTTATGCTGTATCCACATTACTGACATAAGCTAAATTATGTCACTTGTCAAGTAAGAACCCTGTTTTCACACATGAACAAAGTGTTACTGTATCACAAATATAAAAATTATATAGGAAAGATTAGGTAAATCTATCTCCACCAACCATTCCAATAATCCTAAAGGCAGATTATAATAAAAAGGATAATTTGTAGGGCTCATTATTTCATCAGAAGGTAAGCTAAAGTTAAGTTTAGCTTTTTAAAAAAAAACAGCATTTAATGGCAAGCTTGGAGGTAAAGAATATTTGGTCTATCAATCATTTTTGTAATTAAATTCAGAGACAAGTATTCAATATAGCATCAAACTTTGAAACAAAATGGATAAAATTTAAAAGATATCCCTCCCTCTTCAAATTTCATGGACTGGTGCTACAAAATTACAAGTATAGAACTATACCAAATAATACAAGCCACATAACTTGAGGACTTTTAACAGCATCAACAACAAAAATAGATATCACATATAACTCCAAGAAAAAATAATGATGTCATTGCCCATGATTTCAAATAGTAAGTTAAGAACGAAGCCCACATCAATACTGGAAAGAGAAATAACAGTTATTGAACTTGAGAAACTTAGTTACCTGAAAAATTGTTTTACAAGAAACATTCTATAAATTTCACCTGAAAGTAGCCCTGGCTGCTTGGTCAATGAATGCTGAATGCTCTCATTTAAGGGAATGGCTAATATCATCATTACCATTCATTAGAGCAATTGTTCATATAGAAATATGAATACAAGTGTCAAAAACTATTCCTATTTTAGGTGGGCCAAGTCACACAATGATTTTCAGAAGTAGTTGGTCTCTGGGGTTAATGCAGCCTACTTAATTATTTTTCTACGATGCTATCATCAGGGACTAGTGGTTGAAACCATTTAGTTTTTGAAGGTTACTTTCTTATTGGATCATCTACAGGAAAATTTGTAGCTTGAGATCTACGTATTTTGTGACTTACATCATAGTGTAAGTCCTTTATTCTGAGTGTTACTGGGTGGTGTTTATTCTTGTTTTACAGCAAAGGCTGTGGAATTTCTTTTCAGACAAGTCATCTGTTCATATGCTAGTTTTTTTAATTGAGTACAGGGAAGAAAATTTGGAAAATAATGACATCACTCATAGAAATTTATTGTACTATTTTGCCAATTGTGTCATTACCATCTGCTGGTAATAATATTATTTGTAAATACTGATGAGTAGCTACTGATAACTACTGCCATTATAAGCCTTGTCCAGCAATTCAGGCTTGTTCTTTTTCATAGCTGAAATGTTTTAATTCACAATTTTTCTCAGATTCTACTACTGAAGAAACTTGAAACACTGAAAGAAATTTTATATCGAAAATTTATTTTTTTTTCTGAAGCATGAATACTTCTTGAAATTTGTTTTTATTTGTTGTGTTTAATTTTTGTTTTTACTGGGTTACTATTTTGTAGAGATATTGATAGAAAGGTTGCATTTTCAGGGTCCCCATTTTGTAGGGATAGTCATAGATTTTCATCATCATTATCACAACTTTCCATAATTTTGATAAAATTTAATAACTCTCTTTAATTACAATCAGCTATTTGCATTAACATAATTAATTTGGCCAATTTTATCTTTTATTTTGTCTTAAGTAAAAATATCCAAGTAAAATGTAACCATAACATGATCAAAGGGTTACTGTCAAGTTATAGTAATAGCCCACTTGTCAAAATCTGACCAAATGGTCAAAAATCAAAATATATTACAATCAACTTTTTGCATATATATGTTCAATTTCAGCAAATCCATCTTCAGTATAAACAGCCTTTTTATTTGAAGTATTTTAAGAAACAGACATCTATCTGATATGGAGGAAAACTCTACATTTTTACAAATAAAACTCCCATTTTATAGTAGAAAAGCAAATAAAATGTATGAACTTAAACAGAGTAACATATACATTTACTTTTCAGCAAGTTTCTTGATCCTATGCTGTTTCACTTTCCTCCTGAATTACTTTCCATAGACTGTTACAAACTGACATTTTTTGCAATGTACTCTTTTATACTTTATATATTTATATACTTTCTGTCGCAATGTACTCTTTTATACCATATACAAGTGTTGTCTGGAATAGATATGGGAATTTTTCAACTTATAAAATAAGTGTTGAACTTTTTATTCCTAAAACAATATAACCATGCTACAGAGAAAACTATTTAAAATAAAGAATTATAAGCATGTCATACTAAATAATCCTTGTGCTATGGAGAAAATTGAAAGAAATAAATTAATTTGGCAGGCATTTTTATTTGGTATACACATCACATTAATCTGTTTTTAGGAAATATAACTCTAAAATGTCTAACAAATTGTCTTAATTCTTATTTTTGGCTGCTTTTTCATTGATTCTATTTTTGCACAAGATTTTGATATGCCTCTAAAATCCTTGCACACTGAGCTATTAAATTTTGAAAATTACTCCCTGTTTAACCTTTGATATGAATATATAACAAAGGACAATTTAAGAGAAACAAACATGAGAGAATAAGTGGGGAAATGTACTAAGAGCAAAAATAGCTATTGCACTCTTTCTCTATATCTTCAGAAAGTGAGTGATTATAGCTCTCCACAACTTTCTCTTCTGCTGTCCCAATTAATTATTGCTCTTTTGTCTTGGCAGTACTTATTTTGCCATTCATTTACTCAAACTAATTTTACTCATTAGTTTCCTTTTATTCAATATGCCCACTTAGTGTTGAATCCACAAAGTTTTCTTTCCTCATTATACGATGCGTTCAGTAGAGGAAGGGTGTATTCAACATCTGATAAATTTGCGGCAATACACGCTTAAAGGTTTTAGGCATTTTTGATCAACATTTCTTTTCATAATTAGCCACAAGGGATTGTAAATGTAAGACTACCTTACACTTAAGTAAAATAATAATAATATTTATTAAGAATTTATTACAGGAAATATCAAGTTTTATGGACACATTCTTGACAATTATGTATTTAGTTACATAACAAATAAAAATAATATAAATTATGATGCTATATTCGATTTGTTGTTAGATATTCATTTTTTCCTTTGTTATTGGCAGCATTTTAGAATACTTTGGCTGCAATGCTAAGTTTTCTAAGTTGAACAAACTGGAGCTTTTTTTATTTATGCTTTGTTACCTCTCTTTTCCATTGTTGTTTTTAGATCACTTTCTTTCAGTCACTTTGATGGGCAATAACAAAATCCTGAAATTTAGAATAATCTTATTCCATTTAAAAAATAAGCCCTGTAAAAAGGACTATTTTAAATTAATATGCGACCAAAATTAAAAAGCCTTTGGCAAAAAATCTTAATGATTTCATTATAATTATGTAAGAATAATGTAATGATATTCTGCAGACTAATCTACGGTTTATGTTACATCATCTCATTGCATGGTTATGAACTATAAACCTAAATTTAGCTCGAAATATTGTGTAATTGGCTCTAATTTTTTGTTAAATACTTTGATATGATATAATGAATAATTTGCAGTGAAAAAGCAATTTTTGATTTTTTGTTGAATATGCCCCCTCCTCTGCCAAACATGTCATATGTCCTAGAATTGTCAGTTCTATCTTTCTGATCATCAAGAGCAGTTTATTTTTAGGTCCTATTCTCCTTATTATTTTAATAGAATCTTATGAAGCTTTATTTGACTAATTCAGCTTCAGCAATGAAAACATTTTATTGTGATGGATGTTTACAAGCAAGAGGAAAGATTGGATGTGCTTATTTTATTACTACATTATTATTATTATTATTTATTATTATTTTTACTGATGTTCACATTATACAAGGCCTAAGTCCTACTCAAAGTTAGATGGTTTCTGAAGTGATGTAGGTAAGATAATTGATAACCCTAGACTTGAAAAAATTGAGAATGTAGTGGTTCATGAAAAGAAGCTGTTTGAGTAAAACTTCTTAGGTGACTCCATATTAATAGTACAGTTTTTACACTTTTGTTCACCCAATAAAAAGCCCGATAGTCACTCAAAGTAGAGGGTGCTTGGTATCCCTGAGCAAGTCAAATAAATTTGCCTGTGAGTTACTTAAAGTGAAGTAACTACAACTCACGGTGAGTGGTCGAGCAATAGCCTAGATTATACTAACAGGTAAATAAATATTTTTTTACACTTTTGTTCACCCAATCCAAGCCCCAAGAGTCTTAAGATAGAGGGTTAATGAATGATGTTGCATGAGTGTCAGCAGTGACACCTGCTCATATCTGAGCATTGGGATCATTATCATGTCTCCTTATTCCTTTTCTCCCCCTTGGTGGCAGTGGCAGAGATGACTTTGAATCAATGAATTTGATTTTGGCAGACAACTCTGCGCAATTAAGAAGTCTACACACTTAGCCAGAAGCATGCCCTTCACAGCTCCAAGGGGATAAAGGGGGACTGGTATTACCTAACAGCTCAATGCTTTTCTTTGTTTCTAATGAGCGTTACTTGTATGAGGTGGGTAAAAATTCTAGATTGCTCATGTAAAAAATGTAATCAATACAATTGCTTATATTGGAAAATAGCTATATATTCAGGAGGAGGAACCATAATGAATGCAAATAAACCTCCAAAACCCAAACAGTAGATTAAGCAAAGATCTACATGATCTTAACAACCAAACTGGCAGCTGTGGGCAGTTCAACCAAGGTGGACCTAGGCAGACCAAGCATACAACAGTCCAGTGCAACCTGGATTGCCAGATCTCACCCGCATGAATGTAAGAAAAGGAGGAAAAAGTGCAGTTAATCTAGACTTGAAGATTTTAAAATTGTAGTGTTTAGAAAAACATTTCACAAAGTAAAAGTGTTAGGGAAGAAACTGTTTGGAACTTCCTTTCTCAAAAAAAAAAAAAACATTATTTAATACCATTATTGAGTATAATGAAAGTTAAATTCTTCCCCTGGTTAGTTTTTACTTTGCCAACACATAACTAAAACTTTGTTCTATCCCTTTTGCAGGTTATCATGAATTGTCTTCTTACAATTAAAAATTAGTCCTTTTTTCTTGCTTTCCTCCACTTTGTTTTCTTATAGTCATTTTCAGTTTTGAGTCTGTTAACATACTGTGATCATCATAACAGATGTTGTTAAAGTCGTGCTCACTGATAATAGATCTTGGTAAATCTGTTCGTATTAATCCTTATTCTATTTGACTAGTAAACAAAAATGAAAACCTGTAATCAAGATAGTTGAGCTGTATTCAAATTTCTTTAAACATATTGAAATATTACAAATTTCTGTGGGCATCTACAGAATAAATGAAATTAAGCACATAGTATGAAAAAAAACAATCCCAACTTTTTGACAGACGCTGAAAAATAAACACAAAACAAATCTACCAACTGATGTCCCATCAGAATTACTAGCATACTAATACCTTGATAGATACTCAATGAAATTCTCACAACTTAGATTTTCTGAACACATTCTTATGAGAGAAACCCATTTTGCCTCATTTCACAACAATAAACAATTACCAAACTTGTTAACCAAATTTATTCTACAAAATATCAACTACTATTACATTTTGTTTAATTGCAAATTCACCATTATTTGCAGTGACTTGTTGTCACTTAGCAGGCAGTTATTCAATACATTTTGAATAAAATACTGGAGGTTTTGAATCTGGTCTTCATACAAGATGCTGGACAATCTCCACACAGATGAAAAAGAGACTTGAAAAACGACACTTAGACATAACATCAGGAAAAGACAGTTGAAATTTCTGGAGCACATAAGGAAAGAGGGATTATAAAATTTGAGACCCACAGGATAGATTGAAGGTAAGAAAACAAGGGGAAAGATGTGTATAACCTCCCTGGTGAGCTTTCGTGAATGAATGGCAAAGCTGGGTTTTGGAGAGATGGAAAAAAGACAGATGTGATAAAGATCTACAAAGGACAGGAAATTATGAAGAGACAGGATTGACAGTGTCTTGAAGAGACATAGTGCATAGAATTGGTTAGTCTAAGATTGAGTAAATATGGCAGAAGGGGTAGAACTGAACAACAATTCGTTATTTTTTTTACATTTTTTTCATGTGTTGCACTTACTATATACAGCCTTGTATTGTTATGAAGAAGAATAACATTGTTATTTTAATCCACTGTGTACAATGCCATTGCCATACATAAATTAAAGTATGTTAAATTACTGCCAATGTATTCTTAACTGCAACATATGATTAGTAATTATGATGTTACATATGTCATCACAATTCGTTTCCCAAAATGGAAATTACTTATGGCTAAATGTAATACATGTTTTGTATGTTTGTTTTGATATTAAGTGTCAGAGTTTATCTCATCCTTAATTTTGAAATTGTTCCTCTGGGACACTCTACCAACTCTATATATACTTGATGAGACCCTGCCTTGTCCTCTCTTTCACTTTTCATTTTCAGTAGACACTATGACAATATGATCTCTCGTGAAGATTGCATTTTTCCCTCTTGTATGAAACACTATGGACGTTACACACACACACACGCACATGACATGCATTTCTTAGAACACAAACTTTACGAAATTATTTGTTACACACACATTATTGTTTTGGTAATTTTTAAGCATTTGTTTGTTAATACACATAAGTGTTATATATATATATATATATATATCTCGGTTCTTGTTGTTGTCTTTTACATTTCTTTTGTGTGGACTCAGAATGCGTTTGCCATATTTGTAGCAGGCTCTATCTCAGGAGATATATATGTTCATCCTACAAAGCATCCAAACCAATGGCCTGCTACATAAGCACGCAATAATAATCTGAAGAATAGTGGCCAAACACAGCTTCCAAATGGTCCATTCTTCTACAAGAATGAAAAAAAAATTCTTTATCTCTAAATTGTTTGTTTAAAAAGAACATTTTAAATCAGTTTAATGAGATTGAGTAGTTTCTATCTTCTGGGGATTTTTTTTACTTTTTGCTTATACAAATTTAGAATCAGTTTTATTGATTTTCAAGTTTATTTGTTCATCAGTTTTGCTAGTGGCTATTTACCAGCTGATAATTGCATACTTATTTCTTCACACCTTCCTTCAAACTTTACTATGTTGTAAGAATTGGGAAATGCTCTTTGGCAAAGCTCCAAAATTTAGCCTCTGGATACTCTATAAAGAATTTTGTCTACCTTTTGTTGTTATTCTGACATGGGTAGGTTTTTACACTATTTTTTTTTATTTTGTTATGTCACAAAAATTTAAGTTTTGATCAAAATAAAATATAATGTTAGAAATTAGATGTGCAAATTTCTCTCATGTTAAATTTAATTTTTCCAAATATTTGATATTTAAAAAGAATTTTTGAAGAGCTTTCTATTGAGGGAACTATGGAACCTGCCCACCTTGCCTTTACAAGTGGACTTTTAGTGATGATGTATTTTGTTGTATAGGGAGATTCTTGCAGGGTATGGTTTGGAATGCTTCTTATGTAACAGTTTTAATTTCAGTTTAGTGTCACAAATATTTCAAAGAGATTTAACAGAAATGAAACAATATATCTTTATGAAAGATTATTAAACATTAGTCATATTTTATTCTTACTCAAACACTGCATTCAAATATTATTTATTTTTTAAAAAACAAAATGAGAGAAATGTTTTCACACCATTAAGACTGGAAATTGAATGACAAAAGTTGATTTTTATTTCTATGGAAGTAAAACCAACTCTCAGCAGAACCCTACCAAAATAATTCTATTTTGGCCCAATCAGAATGGTTGCAAAGAATCATTAGATTTTTTTTTTATTCAAAGCCAACAAAGAAATCTTATGACTTTAATGGTCCTCAGTAATTTTAAGTTTAAGCATTCTGCTATTATATTCAATTATTCATCGACGTAAAATAGAGAAACATTGGTCAAAGAACAGATTTGATTTTCAAGTATGATTTACTTAAAGGGGGTCCAGTTACTAATAAAAAATACTGTCTCAAATTGATCCCTGTATTCCGAAAGAGGTACCCGTACATTTTTTTTTTGTCATTTCATCCAGAGCAAGGCAATAAAGCTAAGAAAGACACAAGGCATTACTGAGTGTTAGAAAAAAAAAGACTATTAAAGAGATAGAATAAAAGAATGGGAATTAAGAAGATAACAATTGACATTCCATTTAAATTTTTAAGATCAAACTTGAATGGAAAGCAAGAAGTCAAGTGTAAGCTTCACAAGCAGGGAGTGCAAGCGTAGAACTTAAATCTAGCCATTTAAATATAAAATAATGAGATTTTGACAACTATCTAGTATTGTGTTTAAATTCATAAATTCTAAGTACTATACAGGAAAATTTATCAGAACAATTACCATGAAAGTATTTATAGAAAAGGCACAGGAAAGCAACTTAATGGTGGTTGGAAGGTGACTAAAGCTGAGATGTCAGGACCAGTGACACTGCAGAATTATTTACAAATGTCAATTTTGAAACTGTTTGATGTCATTGGTAACTACATACTAATGCTGGTGTCTTTTTCTCGATTCATGATAT
Organism: Acanthosepion lycidas; assembly: GCA_963932145.1. Taxonomy (NCBI): domain Eukaryota; kingdom Metazoa; phylum Mollusca; class Cephalopoda; order Sepiida; family Sepiidae; genus Acanthosepion; species Acanthosepion lycidas. The sequence goes on along the minus strand of OZ010594.1, from coordinate 54,728,499 downwards.
TCAAAGCTTATATCTTTGCATTAGATATCTGAACTCTTCTACCATTTTCATTCTAAGGATCTCCTACTGCTTTTTTTTTTTTTTAAGTTGATCCAGTACAAAACTGAAGAGACATTCAAGGTAGGGGTGGGTCAAGTTGAAATGGTAATTAAGAATAAGGTGCCTGATATAGATAAAAAAAAAAAGGTGGTAGGAAATATAAGTAATGAGAATATCGAAGATAATGATTGATCTTCGATTGAAGCAAATCAAGACTGAAGCACTCTTGCAGTTCTTGGTTACAAAGCTGGCTGGGTCAAACATTCTTCTTACATTTAAGGAGGTAATGAGGCTGATTCAGCTCTGTGGATGTAGCATGTCATCTCCTTGTTGTAACTGGGGAAACTGAAGAATGGAGCTCAACAGTCAACATACAGACAGCATCACAAAATATTACTTTCATATTTTGTATTTTCTGACAACTGATATGTTCAGACATACAGCTTAGTCAATTTCATCTAGTCCTCCAATGATAGTCATAGCAGTAGATTTGTTAAGCAAAATGAAATGTTGTATGACCTTAGATGTAAATATGCCAAGACTCAAAAAATTATATTTTATATACCTTAGGTTGAAATTATAGTTGGATTCATTATGATGAATGACAAGTGCTGAGGTTCTTGTTTTGCAAAAGACCCCTTCTGTGTTTATATATTCTTTTATTTAAATTTCTAGACATCTGAACTACATAGGTATTCTAACTTTTATTACAGTCTGTAGTGTGAACTCCTCCTTCGTTTTGTTTCGTATTAAGTAAATATCTTGTTTTAATAGCAGTTTTAACAAACTTTATGTTAAGGTAAATTTCTTTTCAATTGTAATTTTGACTGAATTATTTATAAGCAATGTTTATTAGTTTTTGACCCCCTCCAAGATATCCAAAAAATTCTTTGAGAAAGAACATTGTTCTAATCTGATGAACTTTTTCAGAAGAAAAAATTTAATATATGATAGATATACTGGTATGTGGAAAACCAATTATTGAGTCCAGTAAGGTCCCCTTAGCTTTTCAGCACCTCCTATCACAAGTAAATGGAAGCTGAATGGCAAAGTGACAAGTCGGTGAATGACGTGTGTGTGTGTGTGTGTGTGTTTATATTTACCAATAATAAGGATAAACATATATATTTCTATAAATATATTTGCTTATAAGAATATGAATACCTAGAATAAGCAATAAGACAATAACAAATTTGATTAGCATAACTTTTTCAAGTTATTCTCCATAATCTGTACCTTGTTATGAAAATTCAATACAAATGTTTTGCTGTTAATACAAAAAATAATATAAATAGCTAATTGATAGGGAAAATACTTAATACAACATTTACAAACTGAATTGTTGTCACAAACCATAAATGAAAGTCAATATGAAAACTTTATTAGAATATGGAAAATATAATCTATTTGTAAGTTCATACAAGGATTCCACTTTGAAATTCTGATTATTTCAAAAATAGATCATACATGGGTTTGAAAAATACAGTAATTATCCATTATAACAGTTTGGATATGATCTTATATAAAGAGAGTCATTTTGTCTGAAATTCCTTAACATTGTGAACATAAGTATTCCTTGCATACATATTAACAGATGCATGGTAATGGCAATAATTAACCATTTCTTTATAAAGAAACATTTGGCATCAATTGAATAAGCAAACAGTACTGGATTGGATTGAAATTTATAAAGTCTTTCTCTTCAAACTATTTTTCAGGTTAAATAATTTTCTCTAGTTCAGTAGCTGTAGGGGGTGTCCTTTGAAGTAGTGTAGAATGTCAGCCTCTTGATTATGCCATTATTTTGTCTTTGAGTAATATGTGCTATCCATTTTAATTGTTGCTGCTGTTGAAAGCTCTCAAGTGACATGATTTCTGTTGTCAGGTACAGTTCTTTCTCTGTGATTCTGTAGCTTCAAGTCCATGACATTCAAAGAAGAATAGCTTTCACCAAGATGCACAGTCTTCACTCACTCAAACTCATTTTTAACCCCTGATCTTAGAAAGCTGTTGTATGCAGCCAGCAATTTAGGTACTTCCAAATGACTTTGGCACCATGCATGACATTCATATGGAAGTCCTGATTTTAAAGAACATAACTCATGTCTTCTGGTTAGCATTTTGGTTTTGTAATAATTTACAATGTTGCATTACACTGTCTCTAGTGTGGCCTATTCTATATTCAATTACTCCTACACTAAATTTGTTATGCTGATATTAATGGTGATTTTCCTCAAGAATGACAACTGATGTATTCCATTCTGAAGATTTTTGAAGTGATAAGGAAAAGGAGATTAATTTTCTCCTGTTGAAAGTGGAAGTTTTTTTTCTTCTTTATTATTTTGAAACTGAAAAAGAATAATAATTCTAAGCAAAGATGACATTCTCTATTCAGATGTAGCTATCCATGTGTTGACAGAAAAGCAGGCACACCAACTTTGACGGACTAAAGTCAAAATAATACACGTCAAACAACATGAAAGAATAATGTGAAATAAGGATAAGTGTAAATGATATGTAAACAGAATCATTCATCATCAGTTCTATGAACGGGTGGGGCTGTCATGTCATGATGTAGCTGAGAACCTGACCAGCTCCCTTCATATATCTCAGTTTTATATAATTATCTGAATCTTTCAGAATGATCTTCCAGTTCACCCATTCATGTTGTCAGCCAATATTTTTGTTGTCTGCTGCTGCCTGTGATACTTTGTAGAATATTCCTGCAAAGTCTGTTTGATCTCATAGTGTTGCCATACCATTTTGACTTGCTCTTCTTGATGGTGGTCATATCTGCTGGTGCCTTGCAATGCATCATTTGGGATAGAAGATGCAGAGAATACATCTGCAGCATTTCATTTCTAATGCTCACATTCTTTACTCTAGTTCTGTTGTTAATATCTAATGAAGATTTTCAGGCAGACATAACTATTCAGAATACCAATACTCATCTTTGTTGTCATATTTATGACAATGTTTCAGCCGTTGTACACTCTAGCTTTCTTCAGGTGGTTGGAATGTTGAACTAAACCCTTTATTATGCTCAATGGGGTAGACAGTTCTTGTTCCACATACCATGGATGTCAGTTATCAATTATCTCCTGTTAATTTCCCTCTGTAAGTTCTCCACTGCCTTAACCAGGTGTTGAACTCACACTCTTTGGGTACTGTCACTGATGTAATTAATGTCTTTATCCACTGTGTGTTAAGGCAGTGGAGAACTTACAGCCGAAACGTTATCGTAAATATGGCAACAAAGATGAGGATGATAGTCTGAATGATGTAAACAATGTACATTATAGCTCATCTCAGAAATATAGACATATATGATTTTAGACTTCAACCAACCATTTAAACTATTTACACTGTTTGAACTATTGTCCTCATCTTCATTGTCATATTTACAACATTTCAGCCATTCTATGCTCCAGCCTTCTTCAGGTGATATACATTAGAATTTTGAACCGATCCCTTTAATTTTCCAGCTGGGTAGATAGTTCTAGTTTCATGTCTTTTCTGGATATCTCAGTTTCAGTTATTTACCTTTAGTAACTCAACTCTGGAAGATTTTGTACCTGTGGCCAGGTATTGAACTCACAACTCTTCGAGTCAGGTCACTTTTGGATTACTTCAACCTACGCTTTTATCTATTGGGCTATTTTGTCTAAAAATCTCATATCTGCCTATATAACATATGTAAATATTTGAATATCTGCCTATATTTCATCTCAGAAATATAGGCAGATATTCAACCAACCAATGTTTAATGACCAATCCATTTGTTTCATTAACCACAACAGTGCATTTTTAATAAAATATATTTTTGAAAATCATTGTAGACGTGTATCATTGTATGCTTATATTCAGAAATAATTGTTTTTGATAGATCAGTATACATTTATGAACAAAATGAAGCAAAGAAAATTTACATGGTATAAAACAACAGAAATAATAAAAATGTGTAACAAAAATGATTATCCCACTGTTAGCAAACAAGATCCAGGCTTGTTTTACAAAACAACAATGGCATCCAATTGAGTTGCTCTGGTCAGTGTAGATTAATTCATTCAGACACCAAAGTTAAAGTGTAAATTTCCCATCATTCTTTGTTGATGTATTTTCCTCATTATTACGAGAAAAGCAAATTTTCTATCTGTTGTCTGTCTTCATCTATTTTTTTTTTGCTTATGCCTATTCTATTATATTGCCATAACTATTTAACATGGTTTATCAGTTATCACTTTAGACACTATTGTTCTGATGTCTTTTATCACTTTAAATGATAAACCAAGTTATAACACTTGCCTTGTAAATACAGATCAAATTTTATCATGCAGTTCAATATTTAAGCAATAAAATTAGTATCAAACAATATATTCATTTATTAGAAATATTTATATTAATGTGTTTATATATTTGACTTTCTAAGGAATATACATTGTTTAAGATATCATTATGTATACTGTAAAATAAATACTATAATTATTGATAATCATTGCTTAATTTCAGACACATGAACATTACCATATGTTAAAGAAACATAAAGGAGAAACAAGATATAGTAAAGTTATTGAAAGATGAGAAACTATGCCAGAATTTGCGAAAAAAGAATAACAGATGAAAGAAAAATCAAACAACAAATTGATCGATTGATTTATTTTTTACATCAATCCATTACAGTTTTTTTAAAGATTTTTAAGATAATAATGATTTAATAATACAAATATTACTAATTCATCCATAGCTGGGAGGAGAATATTCTGCAGCACAGGGCACCTTGGCGTGGTTTGATGGTTAGCGAGCTTGTCTGGCTAGATCAGCTATGACTGAAAAGTGAGTTCAATCCTCACTAGGTGCCCCATACTTTCGGCCTTGTGCCACATCTAAGCTACCATCAGAAAATAACTTCTATTTTAGCAGCATATAAACCTCTATGGGTTATTTAATGTCAAAATCTAAATTTTTTGTACACAATTTTATTTATTTTTGCAAGATAATGTTTTTTGTGATATAAGTTTTACTAATTAACCCATAGCTGGGAGGAGAAGAGGTGGATTCATAGTTTTCCTAAGAGTATTTATGCCTAAGTGAATATAATGAAATTGAATTGGAACTCAGCTCTGATTAATAATTCAGAGCCATTACACCACCCAAGCTTACACAACCTGAAGAGGTCACCCATCTAGGCACTTACATTGCTTAACTGGTAATCATATGGGAAACAATGTTTCAATGTGTGATGGCCATAAGCCCTCAAAAAAAAGATATCTGAAAAAAATTAAAAGCATAAAAAGACTGATTAGCAAAACAAAAATATTTGAAAAGCCAGTATTGCCAATGAGCACAGAAAGAAAGATACAAAATATAAAAATAATTGGCTGAAGAGATGAATTCAAAAACTACCACCTTCAAGTAAACAACACTAAATTAGACAAAGAAATACATGAAAACTGATTTCTCAGTAGCATTATACTCTGATTCAAACTAGATCTCTTTCTGCTTAACCTTACATCAAAGCATTCACATCTAGCTGACAAGAAAGTAAAAATAAAAATAAGTCACACTCTGTGCATAGACTCCAAGAATCACATCTGACTCTTCTGATCCTGCTTGCCCACAGAGAGACTTTCTGCAGTGAAACTTTATATCAACAATACAGAGAATTTTATCTTAACAATTCTTGTCTTTTCCTTTTCTTTCAGCAGTGGTACTTGTTTCATTTATTCTCTCCTGCAACAATACTTGTATTTACGACAATTTTTGTGATGCATGTAGAGCTATATTCGATCATCCTCGATTGCTAGGCTAATGGTTAGATATTTCATGGAAAGAGTCAAACAACAAGCTTTAGAAGACTGTAATGGGGTTGTGCGTTAGTATTTAAGCTTGAGGCAAGAAGTCAACCAGTATTTATAGTGTAGGGAGAGTGTGAACAATTTGGAGAATTAAGGAGGAGTTAACTCTAACAAAGATGTATATTCATGCAAGACAATGCTTCTGTAAAACTGTCAATTGCACGTCTTGCTAAAAAAGATTTTTAAGATACCAAATTAATTGAATATTCTGCTGTCTCTCCAGATATTAACCCAATAGAAAACTTGTCCGTCATTAAAAAAAGAATTACATGAGAATGTAAAAAATATTCAAAGCAATCAGTAAGAAACATTAAAAACTGCTGTGAATGATGTTAAAGTTGAAATAGCAGAAATGTCAAATGAAAGAAAATGATGAATATCAAAATGTATAACTAATTTTACATAATTTATTCAAGTATATCGTAAGAGCATAGGTAGCAGTGATGGTTATCTTCCATTTATAACCATCACTTATGCTCTGACCATATACCTTTACAACATCCTTTCTGTGCTATACTTTTGAGCTAAGACATGGCCTCTCGGTAAGGCAATCACCTCCCATGTCCATAGTTTTGAGTCTCACGCATTCAGGGCTATGAAGTAGGTGCACTGGTCTATTCTTGGGTCTAGTGAGGAATTGCACCAGAGGATCCAGCCAGCTGAACATCCTCTGAACCATGCCTTGTTTGTTGTCTCAGTCACAACCTGCAACAATCTGATCACAACCCTGCCAAAGTCATATACCAGTTTGACCCACCATCTGCAAGCTACTGATGATCTCGTGGTAGATCATGCAGCTGCTAGAAAGACGTTTTCTGCCAGAAATTCCAGCAGATTAATGGATGTCAAGACCATGAGAGGTGTAGAGACAAGATGGTTCTCATGGGTTCCACACTTTCATTGTATGAGATTTAGTACCAGCAACACTAATACAGGCTATCCTATTCATTAAATATATATTTAGATGGTATCTAATATTTGCATTTATTTACAAATCTAACTTTGCTAGATTTACTTTTAAGTTTACTTGGACTATATTACCTAACAGCCATAAAAAAAAAATCCAATATTTTTAAGAAGGTTAACTTTGATAAGCTCAAAATGACATGATATATCACACATAAACTGAAAATTATATTAGGTTGGTGCAAAAATAATGACGTAATAATGTCGTTTTTGGTTGTATTTTTTAACGTCAAAAAACGACATTATTACGTCATTATTTTTGCACCAACCTAATACCAACATCGGCCGATTGTTTTATTGTGAAAAAACTCATTTATCTTCTAAAATCTAACATATATACTCTTTGAGTGAGGCACAGTGGAGTAATAAATTACAGCTTGGATTGAGGAATCCATTTTGAATTCCAGTCAATTTCACTACATTCACTCATATGCTAATACTCTTGAATCTATCTCTTCTCCCCCTAACTATGGGTAAATAGCAGGACAGACAGTTCTATAGCTTTGGATGGCAACTGTTGTATGAAAAGGAAAACTCTTAATTCAAAACTATGTAGCCCTGGTGAAGCATATACAATGAAGCTAAAGAAAAGATCGTTCGCATTGACTTGATTTCAAATATGTTTGATTACTTTTTTTCTTTGAGTCCCCCATTCACATTTTCTGTATTTCCTTCCTAAAATGTTTTTTTTATTATTAATCAGTTGAGCTAGACATTCATGAATCAATCTCACTAACCATCAAAATCCAGCATCAGGGTTGGAATAGCATTAGGGTGGTATCCACTGTCACAGCATATTTGGTCACTGTAGGTGATTGCTGGCTAACCAACCAGTCTTGTACCATGGCTAGGTGTCCAGAGTAGTAGATCACTCATAAGTTTTTGTTTTGCTTGCTGGCACTTTCCTTCAAACTGCATTCATCTAAGATTGTAGAAATAACAAGGATAGGTCTATAGAGCTTTGATTTAGTTTGATGTTGTCTCCAAGAGATGTTAAATCTAGCTCTGAGTATCCAAGGGTAGGTCTCATCAAGCTTAAATTCAAGAGTTTTACTTAATTTCCAAGCAGTAGTACCATAAATGAAAACCAACTATACAGTGGCACCAAAAAATCTGTTTGAGGTTTTCTGGTAGATTGGATTTCCAGATTACATCCTTTTGCTTCCAATTCTTTCTCCTCCCCAATTTATAGGCAGAAGCACACAAAAGTATACTGGGATTTCTTCCTAGCCAATAAGAGAGGCCACTTGTCACTGTTATCTGACTTGGTCTATCTGTCTTGCCTTGAAATCAGAATGCTATCCAAATTTTTTCTTGTGCGTCAACCCCAATTCTTAGTTTGTGAACTTTTTGATGTTGCTTTGCTTTATTATTGTTAATTTGCCTTGCAGCTATTTTTTTTTGTTGTTTGCTTTATATTATTTTTGCCCTGTTCTTTTCTTGTTATTGCTTATTACAAACTTTGTCAATTCTGGGTTTTTTTGGGCAGTTCTGCCATTTACTTACATCTAAACATGGTCACCCACTCTACATATACATATCATTCAAGGCAACACAAGCTTTAGGTTTGTGAATTTATACATCCTTTCAATAGAATTTATTTTGATACCTCAGTATGTAAAACATTCAACAGATTTTATTCATTCACCTAAGAGAGGGTAAGACGTTAAACTACATCCGCGTCCTGGGTAAGACGTTAAACTACGTCCAGCAGTAAGGCTTCCGATCAGGTGCTTTTGAGGAGTGTGGAACCACCTCTTAATTGCTGGTGTTCACAGGTCCACCATGACCCAGGGTGGTAGCACCTGTTAGGGTCTCAGCTATGAGTAAATAGCTAACTATTACCAGCAATACTTTTTTGAAAAAAATTATTACCAGCAATACAATTTTGAAGGAAATATATTACAAGAAACGTATTTTTGACGAAACATAAATATTAAATAATATTTTTTTTTTTTTACTAGGATCTGTAGCCAGTGTTGAAGATCAAGGAAAATTCAGGATTTTGAATTGTGATTTCCTAGGCAAATAGATATTTGCAAAGATGGCACAGCATGACTGCAACTTGGTATCACTTCCCATCTGCTTTCATTATGAACATTGATATTTTATTTGCTTTTTATTTATGTTTTTTTCTCAACAGATTGACTAAAAGTTTGATTAAATGTGGTTTGATTCATTTTACTTTCAATAAAGGTGTTTATATCATTCTTAGTTTTAACCATGAAATATATGCATTGAGTTCTAGTAACAAAAACAAAATAAAGAGAAAATAACTTGGAAAATATATTCTAATCCAATTTGATCTGTTCTGTTACTGCTTCATTTAATCATTCTAGATATTTATATTCTTGTGATAAGCTGCTTTTTCTAATATCCCTGTTCAATCTTATTACATATTTATTTACAGAGTTTATTTGTCACTTTTCCATGCAACATTGGGTTTAGTTTTATTAAAACTCACAAATTTGTCTCTTCTTATCCTGATAATGACTTAAGAAAATCAAAAGCTTTTTCTTTTTGGGAGATCTATAAGGAGAGAGGTTATGCTTTAAGTTTCCATTCCTGTCTTGCCTGATGAATTGGTTCTTTGTAGGTCAGTTGGTCAGAGTGTATTGGATTTAATGCTAGCTTCCTATTCTCAGAGGTTTGCCGGTTTTAATCCTGCTAAAGAGCATAAATTTTTGTTTAATAAATAAATAAATGCAGTGTCTACTCAATTATAGAAAAATAATGCTTTAAGTGATAAAAATGAGTTGGATTAATAAAAATCCCTCATTAACATTTGTTTCATTAATTTAAAAGTCCCTCATTAACATTTGTTTCACTGAATATGACTGACAATATACTTCTGTTTTTTCTTGTGTGCAGGAAAATGGTTTCCTCTTTGATTTTAGTAAATGTGAGAATTGTTAACGTTTGTACTTGCTTTGGCAGTACATATATTAAAATTTTTCTATAAGTCCAATTCCAAGCACTTTCGATCTAAGTTAGCCATTTTAAAGCATCATATTGTGATAATAAATGGTGTGTAAATGCTATTATGTTTATTATTATATTATAACAAAAAAACGAGAAAAAAAACTTGATAATCTAGTGCTGAACACTTGAAATCAACAAACTTTCTGAAAATTTTTACATTAGGTACAAAAAAGAAAACATTTGTATGCATACAAGAAAAATATAATAAAAGACTAAACAAAATTGTCTTGTCAGTCTTGTTCAATGAAATATATATATATATGTATATATATAAACACACATGCACATACAAACATGTCCACACAGATCAATCCCAGGTTTATAAGATTTTTTTTTTGTGTAGTGATAAAACATATACACATGGATTAATTTCACAAGTCAAAAATGGTTCATTGTTAAAATTTGCATCAAATAATCCAAGAATTTATTGATTATTTTTCAACAGCTATTCTTGATTCTGAACAATTTTTATGCAATAAAACTCATGAATTTTACTGTCTTTAATGTATAGATTCCATAACCTGGTCTTGCACATCTGAATCCTAGATTACGTGATATTCAATCCTGGATTATATAGGATTACCAGAAACATGACATTAAAAGAGAATTCTGGCTTATTTCTCTCTTCATTTTCATGACAGTCACACTGACAATCCTTTGCTCGAAGCTAAACCACATTGACATTGTGAAGTCTAAAAAGTTCATGCAAGTACTAATGTGAATTACAGAGGAACAGCAGTAAGGATGTTAATATGAAGAAAATCATTTCTTCTCAACTGATAGTTGTCATGAGATATTTTCAAGTATTTTTGATATATATTTAGCATTTCTTCTATGTGCTGTGTCCCTTCAGAAAATTGGTGAACATGGCTCTCCACAATTCCCTGTCCTTTTTAACTCTGAATAAATTCTATGTTTTTGTTATTTCTACTAAACCGTGTTCAGGCATTCATTTATTCAGGCTTACTAGGTAGGTTATACATTGTTTTCCTCTGTCTCTTGTGCCTTTACTCTATCCTGTGAGTATTTAATTTTGAAAACCCTCTTTCCTCATTATGTGCCCTAGAGATTTCAACTATCTCTTTTTGATATTAAATATAACTCTCCTTTTTGTTTCCATTTTTCTTTAAAACTTTGTTGTTGTACACATGTTTGATCAAAATTATTCTCAGCATCCTTCTGTAGAACCACATTTCTGTTGCTTTAAGTCTCTTCTTCCTCTGTCAGAATATTGTCCATTATTCGCTACCATATAGGAGGACTGATATTATGCAACAGTTCAGTACTCTTTTCTAAGTTTCTAATTTTTCTGTTTCTAAATATTTTGTTTAGCTTCGTCACATTTTCTATTTCCTCTCACATATTAATTTTAATATCATAGTTATATTTTTGGCAAAATTTTATTAGAATTCATTCACAGATAAGAAAAAGAGAATGGTTTCTTTTATCAATGGACTTTGCATCAAGATGATTTTTCTCTAAACTGTTTTTATTTTTCTTTTACACACAGGCACTTTAGAAAGCAGTACGGCTACTTGCACATTAAAACTAAAAAAATTGTTTGTAAATTGTCAATCTACTTAATTGGCAATTAAATTTGGCTTTTTAACGAGAAAACTTTTTCACCTGAGCATCTGATTCATCACTGGGTAGCTTGAGTTTTTAAATACCACCCGTCTGGGGAAACAATTTCATTCAGAAGTTATGATACAGGTCAGAAATAAAAATCTATTATTTTTACCATCTTTGAAAAAAAGAGTAAATTTCTAATAATATGACCCCAAGAGAAAATCCTGTGATATTTATTCTAAGATATGCTATTTTTTTTTTTCACTTTTTAGCTGATATTGCATTGATTTGAAATGATAGAACTCAACACTAAACAAAAAAATCATTTTATTAAAAGAGCTTTGCTGTGTGCCCATTACAAGAAATAATCTAGCAGTTCCAATCAGTAGAAACAGTCAAGTAGTGACAGTGTAAGGAAATAAACTTTTTTTTTTGTTTATTTTACAATAAGGTTCATCTTGTACAAGGCTCAGAGGCCACTCAAGGTAGAGGATTATAAGAGATAGTTGATATAGATAAGAATGGAATATAAAAATTGACTCTAGACTTGAACAGGTTAAGTTTGTAGTGATCAGGGAAACATTCTCTTGAGAATCTGTTCCCAGGGTGGTGACTCATAGGAAGAAGCTATTTGAGTGGAACTTACTTCTTGCTGATGGGATATACAGGGAATGTAGGTGGTTTGCTACTATGTAAATGGAATAGGTGGGTGGGTTGGGGTTCCTACCCATAAAGGTCTGACCTGGTAGAACCAGGAGATGCAATTTGTGCGAGCACTTTCCACATCCTGCCTATGAGGTGGAGGGTGGAAAATAATAATTCTCCCACAAGAACTTAGTGACACTTTTGAATTATCAAGACTGAAAAGTGAGGACTGGCAGCTACTGCCCGAATGTGAAAACAGTACTCCATTTTTGGCCTGATCTGGCTTTTATAAAGGTAGCGGATAGCATGAGGAGTCAAGTACTTACTGGATCAGTACATGGACCCAATCATTTTTCCTGCATCTTAAGTGATGGATTGTATATAGGAATACCATCTGAGGTCATGTGCGAATTTGAGCCCCAATATGCTCTCGTACAAGACCTTGAGGAGACATCCATTCATCATGACTGGTGATTTTTGCTCTTTTTAATACAAATCCATTTGAAAAGAAAAAAAAACTACTCATAAAAACCAAAAGTCCATGATCCCAATCTACTATGATCCCTTGAAAGAAATTAAAAAGGAAATTAAAGCAATTGCAAAAGGATCAAATTGCTAACATAATGAAAGGTAATTATTGAGAAAAAATTCTAAATTCACTGCCTATCTTAATAATAGACTTTTCTATTAGATACATAACAATACTCTCTAAATGTCAGAGATAAAACATTTCTAATATCAAATAAAAAGCATGCATTCAGTAGTAAAACTAATCAAAAACTTAGAACATATATATCATGATTTAGCCAAATAAGAGACCTGTTTGCAAATGATTTCTAACTTTTCTGCAACTATTGTTACATGCAGATCATGTCCTTTAACTCAAATTTTTATATTTCTAGAAATTACCTTCACTATTAACAAGAACTTACTCAAAATTCTAGCACCCATTGTTTCACTAATGGAACATATTTTAAGACATTTTTTTCATACCAGACAGACATTAATTATATTTTAACATGATGTCTAAGCTCATACTATATTTTAGATTTTTCTATATTATTAATAAACAAAATACCAGTGTGTTGCACACATCATGAGAACACTTGCAGCTGAGGGATGGCAGGGCAAGTTGATATCTAATCTGTATTTGCTGGGTCAACGTGGAGAGTGGGTATGATGTTTAAAGATGTGAAATCCCTAATGATGTTCACCAAACTTTATATATATATTTAAAGCAGCAATGGATTTTTATGTGTTAATCAGTCATTTTTATCACTTTAAAAGTTATTTTTAGTGGATACACATATTTGAGTAGACACTTCATTTATTTTTAAGCAGTATATTTATTTTTATCTACCAGAATGAATATTCCAAATAATTTATTTTAAAAAAACTGATGTGAAAAAATGAATCCTGCCAGAAGGCACATTTTTTCTTTTAATAAGATTACTCAAATATTCCAGATGGTAGACAAAAATAAATATACTGTTTAAAAAATAAATTATATATATATATTTTTATCATAACGTCTGATAAAATTATCATTAAACGAAGAAAGAAAATCACAATATTGATACATATTTTTTAATACAATCTAAGCTTTTGCCTTACATAAGCCATTATCAAAGATGACAATTACAGTACAATATATTATGCAATACATGGACAAGAATGTGATGATAATCTGTTTCTATTTACATGGATGATTTCCAAGCAATGATAAACATGTGCATATAAGATGCTGGAAGTGAAAATCGCACCGCAGCTCATGATGTCACACATGGCCACATGGGAGTGAATTCCAGAAGTATTAAGTATGGGAAGCCGTTGGTATAAACAGTTGGCTTCTGTTACCAATTATAGACATTTAAGTATATTTGTGGAGATTTCATAGTTTATTTTGTTCAGGTTAGGTTTCAACTGTTTTATGTATATAGCTTCAAAAATTTTTAGTTTATTGTTTTCATGTTTAAGTATATACATTATATATATATATATATATATATATATATATATATATATATATATATATATATATATATATATATGTATGTGTGTGTGTGTGTGTGTGTGTGTGTATGTGTGTAAAATACAGAGAGAACTAGATAGATAAGAGGATGCTTACAAAGTTTGGGTCATTTTGCCAACTCTGATGAAATGACCAAACCTTTTTATAAGTTTTTATAAATCTCTACTTTCTTGGGTTGTGCTTGCAACTTATCATCCTCCCCATCATATATAATTCACGTTGTCATTTTCAAAGTTCATCACTAATAAAAATAATCTTTTAAAAAATAAATCTTTGTTTATTTATATATATATATATATATATATATATATATATATATATATATATATATTTTATGTTGATATTTAGGACTTAGTTTTCCATGTTTTCTGACCTTAATTAAAATGTATTATTTTTCAAAGGTCATGAACAAAGAAATATTAAAAACTGCATAAACTTCATGCATAATTGTGATTAAACTTGACAAGTTGGTAACAGTTATGAAAGTAACATGCAATGATGGGTAAAAGAAAAATCTGAGTCATTTGGACTCAAAAATTTCAAAAGATAGAAAATATGCTTAAGGCATTAATTTGGTTTCAACTCAATGCCAAAGAATTTTTTTCAACACATACTATCAATGACTTCATGATTTCCGAAAAGTTAATGTCATTACTACTGTAATAAAAAAATTAAAAAAAATGAAAGCATTACAAGTCAGTATCTATTCAGTATATTTCAAAGAATGCAGTTTCAGGTACATATTGTTAGTTTTTAACATGAAGCTATCAATAACTTATCAGCTAGTAAATTTTAATTTAAAAGCTTTTCTATTTATAGTTAATGTACAGTGGACCAATGTCCTCGTCTTCATCATTATTAGCACAATACATAAGCTATTATGACATTTGCCCTTGTTCAGATGCCCAACAGTAATGATGATAACACCATTTTCTAGAAATTGTGTCAGAAATTAATTTTTCTGTTAAAGCATAAATTTCATGTTCAATTATTTGTAATGTAATTCTATAATTTACCAAGATCTTACAATTTAATTTTCGTACGTGGAATTAATAAATAGTAAACATTTCAAATACATTGATATATGGATCAATTATAACGACTTAGTATTGGAGGTTAGGAAAATAAACATAAAATAACTCAGAGAAAATAATGATATAATCAAGATGTTGGCATTCTACACTACTTCAAACAAAAGGTTAGAAAGGATGTGGAATTAATAAATAGTAAACATTTCAAATACATTGATATATAGATCAATTATAACGACTTAGTATTGGAGGTTAGGAAAATAAACATAAAATAACTCAGAGAAAATAATGATATAATCAAGATGTTGGCATTCTACACTACTTCAAACAAAAGGTTAGAAAGGAAGCCCCCAGTAATAAGAGTTATTCTACTTGAGAAATCTTTTTTCTTGTTAAATTGTTTTAGAAGCAAGATTTGATACATTTCACCTGACAGTAGCACTGAATGCCAAATCTTTCTTTATAAAGTCTCATAATTTTTCCATTGAAATGGCTTGATGTAACCTTAAGTTGTATGATAACAGTTTCCTCTCTCAAACTTCTTGCTTGTGGAATTTTCTTCTGACTTCTTTCCAGTAAATTTCTATCTTCAAAACTTTAAATGCAATGCCAATCATTATCTTCTGTCTTTTTAATTCCTGTTCTTTTATTCTCTCTCCTTAACAATATTTTTCTCATATTCTTTAGTAGCTTTATTGTCTGGTTTGATGTGAAATGATAAAATAAAAATCAGCTAATATTACAAATTGTTTTTGTGTACCTATTCATTATGTAATTTTTACTGACATTTTTTTGATCTGCAAATATCTGTTTTCAATTGATTTTATTTTCTGAGTAAAACAATTTTAAAATAGAATAAAGAAAGTTTCAAATAAAAAGATTCAAAGGCATGTTTTATTTGGGGTGACGATAAGGATATATCAATATAAAATTCAAGAAGACTTACAAAATAAATGTATATCTGTTTATCTTTGACCTACAGTATTGACATAAAAAATTTTAAACTCATGTATTGAGTATGGTTATCCACATGGACAAAAGACTTTCTTCAAAAAACAGAAGAGAGAGAGAAAAAAAAGACAGAGACAGACAGAGAGAGAGAGGGAAAAAAGAGAGAGAGAGGGAAAAAAGAGAGAGAGAGGGAAAAAAGAGAGAGAGAGGGAAAAAAGAGAGAGAGTGAGGGGGGGAAAAGCCGGAGAAAAAAAAAGACAGAGAAATTAAAAAAAAGACAGAGAAATTAAAAAAAAGACAGAGAAATTAAAAAAAAGACAGAGAAATTAAAAAAAAAGACAGAGAAATTAAAAAAAAGACAGAGAAATTAAAAAAAAGACAGAGAAATTAAAAAAAAGACAGAGAAATTAAAAAAAAGACAGAGAAATTAAAAAAAAGACAGAGAAATTAAAAAAAGACAGAGAAATTAAAAAAAAAGACAGAGAAAAAAAAGACAGCGAAGAAAACAGGCAGACAGAAAATAGACAGACAGACAGACAGAAAATAGACAGACAGACAGACAGACAGAAAATAGACAGACAGACAGAGAAGACAGACAGCAGACAGACAGAGAAAACAGACAGCAGACAGACAGAGAAAACAGACAGCAGACAGACAGAGAAAACAGACAGCAGACAGACAGAGAAAACAGACAGCAGACAGACAGAGAAAACAGACAGCAGACAGACAGAGAAAACAGACAGCAGACAGACAGAGAAAACAGACAGCAGACAGACAGAGAAAACAGACAGCAGACAGACAGAGAGGACAGACAGACAGACAGAGAAAAAAGAGAGATCTAGAAAAGAAAGATAAATGTTTAGCATTTCTTATTTTTATTTTTTAAATTGGTCTGGTCAGGTTTCAAGCTGCTACAGGTAACATGTAACCCAGTACAATCTGCTACATGGATTAGTAGTTGGCATCTAAACCAGCTTTTCCACTGGTGAGGAGTGTCGCAGGTCATCCAACAAAACAAATAAACAATACCTGTCAAAGATTGAATTAGCTTCTTACAGGAGCCAATGATTTCAAACTTTGAATGGCAAACTTCCTATGGATGGTGTCTTGATAAAGAAAAAGAAACACTCAGTGTATTGGGACTACTCTGTCTCAGTTGAGCATCAGGAATAGTATGAGACCTTGTAAAACATTGCCATTAATCATTATAGATCTTCTATCAGGCAGGATTCAACTTGTTGTATATCAGATTACTTCTGGTCATGCTTTCAACAAAAAAAACATTGTTGCATATATATATATATATATATATATATGTGTGTGTGTGTGTGTGTGCATATAAACTGTTATCAGAAAAATAAAATCAACATTCCTGAAAGATTTCTACAAAAATAAACTGTTGTTACAAATCCATTGTTAATTGTAATTAATATTTTTTCCCTTAAAAGAAAAAAAAATTCTAGTATTGTTAGGATTTTATTTCCCATCAGCAACATTATTAGTTACTTCCTTTTTATCCTGACTATTGGTTTATAGTATTAGAAGTTATCAATTATGGATGAGTTGTTTGTTTATCTTATGACAACATACATTCCCACCATATGTCAATATAATTGATTTGGGTGTATATTGGCTTAGGTAATTATGAAAAGAAAATACACAGGGTGTTGACAAATACAAAATAAATCTTTATATGAATAATACAATATATAATACAGAAGGATAAGGTGAAAATTGAAGTTTCAAGAGTTCATATGTAAACTCCTGGTGCATATGAGAGACTGAGAAAGAATCTAGAAGGATAAGTGTGTGTGTATTTAATAAAATGTAATAGTTACTGCTTGGTGAAGAAAGGTATGTTTGCTTTCAATGTTGCAAGGACGGATTAGCTGTCTAAGGTCACTAACTAGTCATGCAAATGCTATATTTCATCTCTAGGTATGTTACGATGATTGTAGCATCAGGGAATGGACAAAATTAATTTATCGACTAATTTTGTTTGATTTTCCATCCGTTTATATACACATCTATAGATCTGTTTACAAAAGGCCACTTGCTTCTCATTGGCTGACATCCTTATGTACTGGCTGTGAAAACTTTATGATTGGTTGAACTATTTATTTTTAGAGACGGTGAAATTTTTGTCTTCTTGTTATTTATTCTTATTTATTCAATAGCCTCACCAACCTGCATTATGAGCATGGCTACATCCCTGAAGACATCCTCAGCTAGAGAGGGTTTCATCCAAGCCAAGTGAGAAGGCACTGAATTAGGATTTTTTTTTGTTACACAGACGTTTTGTTTTATTAATATTTTACAATCTTAACATTTTTATATCTAGTTATTTTTTCTTACTTTTTATATCATTGTTTTTCTAAGTACATTTTTAACCTACACAGTCATGTCATTCAAATCCTAGTTTTATTTTAGACCAATAGCAAGAAGAGAGAATGTATGGTCATTTGTAAATGGAACAGCCCAACACAGTAATTACAATTACAAAATCATAAAAACAACAATTTAAATATATGGGAAGTGTTTTAACAGAAGTGTGACATTGAAATCTGAAGGTGCATTTGGATATCAAAAATACTCTCTTAATGCTAGAAGTATTAAGTAAAGGAAAAATTTCATTAGAAACAAAGAAAAGAATACTGAGCTGTTAGGTTACAACAGTACTCCTTTATATCCTCACAGATGAAAAGACTTGAAGCAATAGAAATTGTCTACATAAGGACACTGAGAATACCATAGACTGAACATGTGAGCAATGATGAAGGTTTAGAGAAAATTAAAGCAAAAAGGTTACTTTTCCTTAACATGAGAAAGAGGTAGATGAAAGAGAGGGTTTGGAATATTTGATACTCACAGGACAGACCGATGGCAAGAGAAACAAAGGAAAAAGACACATAACCTACCTATAAAGCTTGAGTAAATGGATAGCAGAACAGAAAAGATAACAAAAAGATAAAATTTATTAAGAGCTACAAAGGACAGGAAACTGTGGAGAGTCATGATCACCGATGTCCTGAATAGAGACAGCATACAGAAATTTTTATTTGGTATCCTATTTATCATTATAACAAACACCCTCACCCATTTTTGTTAAATGGTCAGTTTTAAATCCTTTATGGAGAGCACATCGAACTCAGAAAGAAAAATAATGACAGGAATAAGATATTAGCATTCCACACTACTTCAAACAAAAGGTTAGGAAGGAAACACCTATTCATACAGGAAAGAGCAATAACAGTTACTGGACTAGAGAAATCTATTTTCTTGAACAAATGTTTCAAGAGAAAGATTTTACAATTTTTCACCTGTAAGTAGCACTGACTGTTCAGTCAATAAATACCTAATGTTTACTTATAATTAACAGTTAATATTAATTTTATTGTTCCTGGGCATCTTTGAATTTCTGGATTACACTTTTGGTCCTTCTAATATTAGAATTACAATCACTAATATTCTGTATTAGAAATTAAAGTTTTATATTCTTTTTAATAAAGTAATATCATTCTTCTGAATTTCATTTCTTATAAAAAAAAAACGACAACTTAAATTCTGCTAATAAAGGCTATTGTCTCTTTAAAACCATCATTATTTTAAGAGACCATAAATGGAATATAAACAAAATTTGGTCAATGTTATTCATACAATTTAAAAATGTTGAGCTCTGAGGCAAAATCTAGTTACAGGAAGAGATTTCGAAATAATATTGATTTTTGTTCTTGCTTCTTTCCTTAAATATTCAATGAACCGGAGAAAGTAGTCAAGTACAAAACTTTTCTGCTATGATTTATTCATCATCTCAGTAAATTGTTTTTAATGCACATGATAATAACACATTTTTGATGTAAATAATTTTTTTTGTAAAAAAAGTAAAAATACTGACTGATATGAGTGTCATTAAATTTTTCAATAAAAAAAAAAAAGAAAAAAAAAGAAAAAAAATGACATTCATTTTATGAAATTTAAATCTTTTTCTGAACTAGACAAGATAATTTCGAGGCTTGGTTAGTGAAATGAGAAAAATTTTATCCCATGGATTAAATAATGTATTCAGTCTGAAATTTCATATAGGGTACCTGCATTAACAAGCACAAATATGAGGTCTATAGATTCAAAGTAAAACCATAAGTAATTTAATCTTTCAAAGTGTTTTATATATATATATATATAATTATTAAAAAAACAAGAGGAAAAACTATTCTTAGCCAAAATATTTAGTCCTTTGTGAGACTTTATCTAGGCAAATGTAGAATTTATTTTTTTGCATGTTTTTATATACAAGAACAAGGATGTCATTAGTTTATCAAGGCTTTTAAATTTGAGAATATTCATGAATATTCATCAGGTGGTTGAAAGGTCAGTCAAAATAAGTCACAGGTGCAGGACACAAAGTGCCATAATTCAAAGTCTGGTAAGGCAAAAGTGCATCAGTAATATTCAATAAATTAAATTATTATTATTATATATATATATATATATATATATATATATATATATATATATATATATATATATATATATATAACCTCGAGTTTGGTATAATCCAGAACTTATAAAGGGAGCAAACTGCCTGTATACAGATAGAAAATAAATTATATATATTATAGTTATCACACTTTTCCACTCTTAAAACTTCATCTTGATTTTTCTGAAGCCTAGCAAGCACAATAAAGCAAAGGTGGATCTATGTTTATAAAGAATACTATATTTCTAAAAAGTTCTTTGAAATTCTTCTATCTGTCATGTCCTTTCTAGACACTGGTAATCATGGCTGTACAATTTCCTATCTTTTGTAGCTCTTAACAAATTTTCTTGTTTTGCTATCTCCCATAAATCGTGTTCTGCCAGCCATTTATACAAGCTTATTAGGTAGGTTATGCATTTATTTCCTCTGCTGTCCTTTAATTCAATATATCATTTGATTTTCTAAGCCCCTTTTCTTCATTAGTTACCTTAGAAATTTCAACTGTATCTCCCTGATTCTATCGATAAAATCCTTTTTGTTTCCATTTTCTCTAAAACTTCATTTCTCATATTCCATACCCATGTTATAGTCAGCATCCTTCTGCACATTTCTGATGTTTCAAGCCTCTTCTTCATCTGTGAGGAGATTGTCCAGCATTCACTGCCATTTAGGAGGATTGATATTAAATAAACAATCAGTACTCTTTTGTTAAACACAAAGCCTATGCAAAACAGCTTGGAAAATTTGAAACTCACAAGATTTATTGAAGGCAAGAAGGACTGACAAATGAAACTCACAAGATGTATTGAAGGCAAGAAGGACTGACAAATGAAACTCACAAGATGTATTGAAGGCAAGAAGGACTGACAAATGAAACTCACAAGATGTATTGAAGGCAAGAAGGACTGACAAATGAAACTCACAAGATGTATTGAAGGCAAGAAGGACTGACAAATGAAACTCACAAGATGTATTGAAGGCAAGAAGGACTGACAAATGAAACTCACAAGATGTATTGAAGGCAAGAAGGACTGACAAATGAAACTCACAAGATTTATTGAAGGCAAGAAGGACTCACAAAAACAGTGTGCAACCTAGAATGTGTGTAAATGAATAGAACAGGAAGTGGGAAGGAGGGATGGTGAAAAAAAATACATTTTATGAAGAACTATTAAGAGTTAAAGAAGTTGTGGAGAGCCATGATTGTTTACTTGCAGAAGGGACACATTATATAGAAGATAGATAGATACAAATTAACAGAATTTCTTATCAAGCATTCCAAGCAAATGAATGCAAACAACTGTAACTTATCAACCAAGTAATTTAGCTCTCATTTCACTCTCAGGGATAAGCTCTTTATATACAAGTATCCAACTTGGAGATGCCGATTGGTGACAATCCATCAATCACCTTGGGATTATTCCATTAAATCTTGCTTAATTTGGATTCGTTGTTTTCCAAGTTCTCTTTTTAGGATTTGGTTCCACATCATATATATATATATATATATATATATATGTACACACACACACACACTTCTAAATGGATAAAAGCACAATCTATATGAATAAATTCATTTTTCTATTCATAAAAATTAATGAATTATTCCAATTATTTGTGTAGGGCAAGGGTGCATTTAAAAGTTTCACATATCTGAGTTAAATTAATATAAAAATGACACATTCAGACAAGAAAAATACATTATCAACTCTATACAACTTCAATTAGTCAAAATTTCAATTTCATACACTCACCAAATGTGTTAAATAGGAGTGCCTTAAAAGTTCAATGCTAATGAATTTTTCATTTTACTACTCATAATTTTTGGGATTACATTTTAAATCAATCTGGAGAAACTTTGGTCACTTTTAAGAACTCAATCAGTTCAAAATTCAGCCACACTGGGCTTTCAAGTCTAGTCCAATTCAATACTTGTAGCTTAAGGTGGCAATTCTGTCAGATTTACCTTTCCGTTGTTTTATGTTGCTAAACAGTATTTCAAGATTTGGGGATTTCAAACCATGTGAATAATATTCTAATTATGGATTCTTTATAGGCTTAAAGTTTAAAACAAGGCACAAGTGGAGATGCCATATTTTTTTTATATATCTTCACTAGCAGCATGGCCCCGCGTTACCCGTGCTTGATTCAAAAAATTGTATGACTCATACAGTAATCGCTATCACTTGACTTAAAATATTTTTGCCCTTCCTTGCCTTTAAAGAAGTGCCTTTGCCGTGCTGATCTTGCTACATGCCTTACTTCTTGCCTATCTCACTGTGAATTTTTTCTAAGCTCTATACTAAACATTAAATCTGTTACGAAAAAAAAACTAAACAAAATGAACACAAAACAATCAGCTTTAAAAAAGGACTCATAACTGGAAAACCAAATGAAAAAAGAATGTTAAATACTTTTTCACGCCAAACCCAGTTCTGCAGAATCAATGTTGAGTTTGAGCAAGCCAATGAGCCAATTGAAGTAAAGTGCCATGCAGATTTAAATTTTTCCCCACTTGTGATGAATGCAGCTATCGATTTTTTTTTGCATGCTAGCATGCTAGTTAACATTCGTGTCAGTCAGATGTTGGCTCTCATGCTGACCAATAGAATCTTCCTGCCTATTCATGGCAGCCAGCTATAGTCTCTCACTCTGGCCAGTAGAAAATGGCCGCAAACTACATGAAAACTGCCATAGAAGCATGAAAAAATCGATTATTTCCACTATCGATGGGAGTTGGGAAATGCAAAGTCAGTCTTGGCCTTCCCACTAACGTGGAGCATGTGCATGTAAATTTTGGTGCAAATTCATCGAAAATTGTGACCATGCATTCGTTACACACACACATCTTGCCTTTTATAGATAGAGATTTTTGATGTGCTGTGTTACTTCATGACACAAGTGATCATGGCTATTTACAATTTCCTATCATTTGCAGCTCTTAGAATTGTCTGTCTTTTTATTATCCCTCTCGCTCCCTATTCTGCCATCCATCTACACATGCTCATTAGGTAGATTATTTGCCATTTCCCTCTGTCCCTTTTTGCCTTCAATATCTCCTCTCAGTTTCACATTTCTCAAAGTTTCTTTCCTCATTATGTTCTTTAAAATTACAGTTGTCATTATGATTCCATGTGTAAGTTTTTATTTTGTTTCCATTTTTCTTAAAACCATCTGTGGAACCACATCTGGTGCTTAAAGTTCGTTTTATCATTTCTCACAAGGCTATAGACAACACAAGGAATTAAAGTTAATATACTGTTTTCTTCATCTACACCAGGGTTTCCCAAATTGTAGCCTATTTCAACTGTTGTATGGGCAATGAGGATCTGAACAAAATGGTGGGTGATTGGAAATTTTGGTGTGTTAAAATTTGAGTATTAAAAAGATATTTCAATAAATCTATCTGGAAAATATTCAAATGAGATATGCAAAGAAGCTGTATAACAAAAATAAATAAAACAATTGACTAAATGGAAATACCTGGTTCCCATTCTCGCATAAGATAAAAATCTCTCTGCAAACAATGAATATTTTGATATTTTTCTATAGTTTTGTGAAGGGTCATTCACATTCAAATAGTTCTTCAGATGAAATATTTTTTCATGTATAAAATAGTTAAGGGAAGACCAAGAACAACCAAAATAATATTCATTGAATTTTTATTACTTTCTGCTAGTTTATGTACTTCTCCAATTTATAATTATGAACAAAAAATTGTTTAATGTTTTCTCAATACTTGCAATGCTAACTATAAAACTAAATTATATAGGTTTCAATGGGGTAAGTTTGTTTTCATTTCTTCATTAATATGATAGCAGCAGCTGTTGATGCATGTTAGCATTATTTTTTACCTCCTTTTGGTATTTTTTTTACTACATAATAAAGTCAGTTTATGAACTAGTGAGAAACTTTTACCAAAAAAAAATCTTAGTATGTTTCTGAATATTTACACTATTTGGGCAATAGAAAATTTTTTGCATTTGAAAGTGGGTGATAACATAAAAAACATTGGGAACCCCTGATGTACAACAAGAATCAAGACGAATTTTCATAATCCTTTCAGTTTTAGGTTTTCCCTTGGACTGATTATTACATTTGCAGCATTCCAAGATCTTCAATATTTCCTATCAGTGTATAGTTATAACTGATGATGACGCTTTTAAAACTCCTCTTTCCATTTCATTAACTTCAGACAGATGAACTCCTCCTTGAAGATGAAATAGAATTTTTCCCAATTTGTAATTCATTTGCCTAACCCAATATATAGAAATTTATACATATTCTATGAATAATTATGAAAATCTATATAAATAAAAATTGATATAGCAAATAAATTTACTCTTTGATTATAACTTTGATCATTAATGTAATATGACAAAGTTCTAACAGAATAAAACTTATTTTTATTAAGTATTAATGAAACACAAAATCCCAAATAAGAATCAAAATTACAGTAGAATGTAGTGAGCTGAGAATTTACGTAAGAAATTGAAATTAACAAACAATTTAAAACTCATATCAAATTATTAACTCACAAAGTTTCATCTTTCTAATATCTATAACAATCAAGTTATTTAAAGTATAATATGTTTCAACTAATGAACTTTGAAATTAAAGCCAGATACTTATAACTATGATCACACTATATATATTAAATGAAAGAGAAAAAATAATTTCTACTTCCTGCTCAGTGATATTATATTCTTTCTCCTTCGTAAAAAAGAAACATTTAAAAAAAAAAAATTATAATGAGCACACATATATATATAGACAGAGAGAGGTTGCGATAGATAAATTTTCATCTAAATTATGCAAAAATGAAAATATGTTGAATTACTGAAGAGTAAATTTATTCAATCAAATCACCATTGGCTTCAACTACGGCCAAGAGATAACTTTGGAATTTCCTACATTGCTTCTGGAGGGTCTCCTTGTTCAAGTTGCTAAATGCTGCTATAATCCTTGTCTTTAGTTCATCTTTGGTGTTAGAAGAAGTTTTGTTGGTCTCTCACTCAACTGCACCTCCACATAATTGCAGTCTGGAGAGTTAAATGGCTAGATGTAAGGGGTGATGTGGTCAGAGGAATTATCTGACAACCATGACAGGGTCCTCCTGCTTGTGTGGCATGGTGCACTACCTCCTCAAGACACTAAGTCTGAGGCCCTGTGGGAAGATGAATAGAGGCATAACATCACCATAACTAGTGACCACTTAAAACACCTTCGTAATCACCATTAGACTCATCCAACTCCTTTCAAATTTTCTGCACTGTCCTCAGATTGACACCCAAACACTCTGAAATGTTTGTATTGGAACTTCCAGCCATGAATGCCAAGCAGTGTAGCATGTCATTTCTAAATTTCTGGTGGAGAAAATTGCATCATAGTGCTCTTTTTCTCACAGATATTGACCAACTGACCCTACTATACTGTGTAGTTGACAAAATCAAAAACAAACAACACACATTCAAAATGAATAATATAAAATGGCGACAATTTACCCATCGCATTTTTGTGTATCTATGTATATTTTAAGCAGACAATGACTTCACACAATTTAAAATTTTCTTGTAAAACAACAAAACCTTCTTACTCATTCTTCATTTTACAATAAATTTATGGTAGTTTAAACAAGTTAACATGAGAATTAAAATCTCCATACTGTCATAATGCTTCTCATATTTGATTCAAATTTTAATTTACACTGCCATACAATTTTAGGATGGTCCATTGTAAATACATTTATTTGATTAAATTCTTAATCAATGTTTCCCATTTTTGAGTTGATTATTAACTTTAATTCCTCTAACCTAAATCTTTATAATTCTCTTGAAAAGAAAATAATAGTAATATAGATAAAAATAATTTTTTTCTTAATTTTTCTTTTGGTTTTCTAAAAACCAAAGTTAATTGCTTGTCTTCTAGTTTGCAACAACTCAGTAGAGCTTTGTTGAAACAAAATGTTGGATTATCAGAAGACCATTTGGTAAGACTGCAAATATACATGACAAGGATCTACAACAATGACAAGTCCCCAGAGGACCAATGTCATAAAACAAAATATAACTATTGTACTTGTTACATATACACATTTGCAATTTAGGCTAAAACTTAAGAGCATTTAATGTATTTAAATATACTTATGGGCTTGAAAAAGATTTTAAATAATAAACTTATTTATAGAGTCAGTAGAGAAATTATGCCAGTTAAATGTTATTAACACTTTTCATTTTCCAAGTTTTGAATGTACACAAGAATGATCTAGAAACCTGAAAAAATAACTAATATTTTGAAATTATAACTTGTAATATTTCATTCTTGAAATGATATGCCTTGTAACATTTATCTGTAACACAAAAGCATGATTAAAATTTAATAACTAAATATGAATTTTTAAATAATGCATTTTTGTAAAGAAGTCTTTCCTTTTAATATTTGTCAGAATCTTTTTTTTTTTTTTTAAATATTGATTGACATAAAGGTGTACTTAAGAAAGATTATATTGATATCAAGTATTTGATCACTTAAGAGAAAAATCTTGTTTTTTTTATAATTTTAATCAAAATCTTTTCAAATGAACAAAGATTATTTTATTTACCAAACAAATATAATTGGAAAAATATGACCAAAGAAAGAAGCAAAAAATAAACTCCACAATTATTGTAACATACCTATGGATGACAATGGGTATGTCCCCATTCAGATAAATACAGTAGTAAATACTGTATGTTGGTCTGCAGTTGGAGATTCATTGTGGAATTCACTTGACTCACTTCTAGCAGTTGATTATTACTTATACACACTGCTGGTGAATCTTATATGTGTTGTTCTTGTCCTAAGTATTATCATTCATGATCAACCTTCATGTGATTATTTTATTCAGTAACCTTCCCTAGTTTACAACAACAATAGAGAGTGAGCAAAGTTTTATAAAAATATAGATGTCATGTGATGTATATTTGTTGTAGCATACTTACGAATGATAATGAATATGTCCCCATTCATATAAATACAGTAGTAAATACTGTGTGTTGGTTGGAAGTTGGAGATTCATTGTGGAATTCAGTTGACTACTACTTCTACATGCTGCTGGCGAATCTTATACATGTGTTGTTTTTGTCCTAAGTATTATCATTCATTACCAACCTACATTTGATTATTCTCTTCAGTAACCTTCTTGTCATTACAACAATATGCATATTATTTTTCTTTAATTTCCTTGCCAATAGGATGATTTGCCATGAACGTGTGTGTGTGTGTGTGTGTATATATAGTCATCCACAGACAGACTGTTTCTTTCACTGTATCACAGCTCAGCAGTGTAGCTAGACATTAGAGTGCTTCAAGCCAGGATCAAAACCCGACTGATTTGGCATCAGTCAAAGCTTCTAACCCCAAGCTATCATCAGAGCAGAAGGGAAATTTTAATATTTTTACTATGCAAAAGACGTCAATAGGTAGGTTAGCTCGATTTGAAGAGCATTGCATATATATATATATATATATATATATATATATATATATATATATATATATATATATATGATAAAACTAAGTGTTTGATAGAAATATTGCTAATATTAATGTGCAGGGTATCGCAGATATCATGTGTAACTTATACAATGTGGAAAAAGTTTGTGGATTTTGTTAGATTTTCAAAGATTTATATTATTAGTCATGTTACTGAAATTCAAAGAAACATTATAATTAAAAATTATACTTATAGAATGTGTACATTGGTTGCAAGGTCAATTATTTTGAAAAAAGTGAAAATAGTTTCTTTCGACATTTTCAGTCAGTCAAAAGTCACTTGATCAAAAATATATCATTTAAACACATTTTATTCAAATATTGATTACTTTATTTCACTGAATATAATGAAATAACATTTTATATAAAATCCAACTTTTTGGAAGGATTTGAACCATGGCTTTGTGTGACTTCAAAAACCAATATATGCCTGAGCTGTCATTACAATACTATCAGAAGCTTGTTGTTAAGCCAACACTTCATCACCTCTGTGTAGCTGACATCTCAACTTGTGAGGGTATTTTCCACTAGTTGTCAACCAGCTTTTGTTCCATTAGTCTGCTCCATTGAAATTAACATAGCATTCACAGGTAAAAAGATCAACTGAAATATTAGTCTTCTTGTAGTTTGCTGTCTATTTCATTTCATTTTACCTTTTGAAAGATATGGGATTGTTTGCACATATTTTGCCACTTGAGATCTTACATCTTGTACTTTCAACACATTGCATCCAAACTTAGAAGTTTCATAGCTTCAACATTCATTTCTATAATATGGGACACAAACCAGTGCAATAATATACTCATATTGCCCATATCAGACCGGGATTTGTGTGGTTGAGGATAGTTGGCATTAAGTTACTTTTGAAACTTTGAAGTTATGAAACATTTCTTTCTATTCATCAAATCAGGCTTTTGACATTTTAAAACTTGAACCTTGCAAACTGGCTATTAATTTGAAACTTTGAAAATCGTAACATTACAAAGAAATGGTTAGCTTTTTTTGTATGCAGCATGTATTGATATTAATCTATATTCAGCAGGTAGATATTGCTATCATTCAGGAAAAAAAACATTTTGATTCCAATAAGTATTTATATATCAGTAAAGCATGGAGTAGCTAATAATGTCAGATGCAGTAGTGTATATATATATATATATATATATATATATATATATGATTTGAGATTAAATATGGATCAGAATATGAAAATTAAAGGATAGGGAACAAATAGGAAATGTTTATGAATCTAACATATTCTGTCTTTATTAATGCTTCATCAGAGAATGAGCTCTGCAGGGGGAAAAAAAAAAGAAAAAAATTCTTGTATTTTTAATTTGTGTTTGTTTTTCATTGAATTAAGCAGACTTTACA
This sequence comes from Acanthosepion lycidas, assembly GCA_963932145.1. NCBI lineage: Eukaryota > Metazoa > Mollusca > Cephalopoda > Sepiida > Sepiidae > Acanthosepion > Acanthosepion lycidas. The sequence continues at coordinate 54,699,045 of OZ010594.1, read as the reverse complement.
TGCATTTTTCTTGTTCAGCTGTGATTGTGTGTAAGTGTATAATGATTCTATTAGGTTGGTGCAAAAATAATTTCGTTTTCTCACATAGTAACACATGTTAGAAAACGAAATTATTTTTGCACCAACCTAATAATTTGCCTAGGCAGTATTTGGATTATAATGCATGTGTGTGTGTGTGTGTGTGTGTGTGTGCTTGTCTAGTAGGCATTTCTTTTTATGGATGGTTGTTATCTGCATGTTGATTTATGAATGTTTTACATAACACCATTTGTAGTGGTAGCTGTAAAGACTCTTGTATTGGGGATAACTAATTTATTTTCAAATTTTGTAGATAAAGTGTTGAAGAGCAAGATACATTTTTTTTTGTTTTTGATATTAGAAGTATCATCAATGTTGTTTGTTTTTTCAACATGTAGACTCATTTTCTAGCATTGAATATTAAATATAGTGGGTAGTGAAAAAGTTTTTTGTTACATTTTTAACTACAGAAGTATTTAATACTGTAACTTTTCATAATGTTATTTGAACTCAAAAACAGTCGAGACATAACTAGATTTCAAATGGCTTTACTGCTATTTGCTAGAAAGGTACAATTCCTCTTGAAATCATGTTGGATACAAATGAATAATTTTATAAGCTGAAGATTTTAAGAACTAAAAAAAAACAGTATTTTTACATCATGTTAAATACAAATACTAATTGATGAATATGGTACAGTGAATGTCAAATTTGGATAAAAGTGTAACTAATACATCAATTTAGTAAAATGAAAACATTGGTCAAAAGAATCTCATGACTGCAAATTATACCTGAACTCACTTATAGTGAACTAAAAAAAAAAAAAAAAAAAAAATCAATATAACGATTTAATAAAGATCACCTCCAATATTAAAAGTATAAATGTCTGTTTCTTCAGGATATGTCATCGAAAGGTGTTAAAGGTGAATTTGATTATGGCAAAGTCTGTATTGGTATAATTTGAATTTCTATGTGCTAAATTATTACACAAGAAGTCTTGATAAAAAAAAAAAGCTTGATGATGCATCTGCATTTCTGTGCATGAATTCTTTTCATTACTTAAGCCATTTCCAAAGAACAAAGCATATTTCCAGAAACTTCCAAGTCAAAAGACATTAAACAGATCTTTGTTTCTCTCTATAGGAAAAGTTTTCAGAATTACTTGAATAAAAACTGTAAAGTGTGTAGCTTAAATGTATATAAATGGCAGAACTACAAAAATAGAATTGACAAAGTTGGCAATAAACAATAACAAGAAAAGGAAATGAAAACAGGGCAAAAATAATATAATGGAAGCAAACACTATTTGCAAGGCAAAGTAACAGTAATTTAGGCAAAAAGTTCAAACTAAGAATTGGGGTTGAGACAAGCAAAATTGAATAAAAAAACATAGCATTCTGACTTGAAGATAAGACAGATCAGGACAGAGTCAGGTAACACTGAAATGTTGCCTTGTGGAGTCACTCGCATCATACCAGTCTCATGCTCATAGGAATAAAATGATACAAGGAAATAACACTAAAAGCATGTGAAATTGTACATTAAGATAATATAATTTTACTTATTTTTCAGTACTGGTTTGTGTTCATTTAATTATTTGTTTTTTAAGGTTGGATGATAGAGGAAGAAAGTGACTATCTTATGACAAGCAAAGGTGCTTAGGAGATGAATGAATGTCTTGACCCTTTGAAGGTCTATCATGAAGAGTGTGTGTTTGGTGTTTTTTCAGCACAAAAAATCCCTTTTCAGGCAGGAAATATTTCCACTGCATGCTGGGAGAAATTTTATTATTTTGATTTTCTTTATTTTAAACAATATTTCAATATTGTTTTATTTTATTCATGATATTTATTATTATTATTATTTTATATTTTTATTTATTAATAATTATGTCCCCACAGCATATCTTATTGACTAGGAAGATATCCCAGAATGCATTTGTGGTTTTGCCTATAAATAGGGAAGGGGAAGTGTTTTGCCATCATTTCCAATGGGTTTAGTATCTTTGTCATTAATGTGCAATACTTAAAACTGTAAATATTGATTCATCATAATTTCATGCTTCTACATGCAACACATTTCATTTATTTGCAGAGAATGTGTGCAAATAGCCTGACTTGATCCAATGTAAAGACGTGTGGGTTGATAACTTCACAAAGCCATTTTAGAAAATAATTAAATGAATATTAATTCTGTCACAAAAATCAATATTTAAAATTTTGAGTGCATGAAGCTTTACTTGTGAACACATTGCACTGAGCATGAGCTGTGAGACTTGCTTCAGGCTTGAATGCCTGTAGGTAGAGATGAATTCATGCTGTCCATTTTTAGACTAATTTACCTGTATGCACATCTTTTGACATCAGAATCAAGAAATAATGTTTGAATTATTATCTCTTGATTAAAAACAAAACATATTTTGGCTTTTTTCTCTTGAGAAATCTTTCTTTGATTATAAAGAGATAAGATTTAAAATCTTAATACTGGGTAACTTTAAATATTCTTAAAGGAATAATGGGTTGACTAGAAAGAGACATCATTATTACAGCTACTCATTTTGGCTACAATGTCTTAAAGGTAAATTATTACTTTTTTTTTTTTTTTATACCAAAGTTAACCCAAAACAAGGTTCAAAAGCAACTCAAGAAAAACAGTTTGTTTATCTTTGTTTAGTGGGATATCTTCCCCTATGGGTTATTAACGCCAAACTCTAAATATTTTGTATGCAGTTTTACTTTATTATTTATAATGATGGTATTGTTGTACTAATTAACCCATATCTGGAGGGAGAAAAAGTGGATTCAGGGCTTTCTCAAGGGTATTTGCATGTAAGTGAATATATCGAACATAACTTAAGTGAAAGCCATTATTCATCATACCATCTATCCAGGTTTGACATTGATTAACTTCAGTGATTATATGGTAACTGGTGTTTCAACATGATATAGCCATAAGAGCACTCAAGGAAAAAAGTTACAAGCAACAACAAGGTAATGCTGACTGAGGTGTGTGATATTAATGGAAAACATAAATATCTATAATATCTCTAATGGAAAAGTGGTAATAAAAATTGATGAATATGAGGATAAGGAGGATAGATAACAATTGAGACATGACTTCAATAGGTTTAGACTGAAGTTTTCAGGGAAGCAACACCACCAGACACAGTTATACAAAGTGGGAGGGGGAAGCAATCAGAGTCAAACTTTCTTCTTACATTTGGGCTACAGAGGATGAAGTAACTTTGTGGAAGTGACAAGCTGAGTCCCAGCTACAAGGATTCAAACTGTTGAGATTAGAGAACACAGCTCATTTGAACATTTGCTATAGAAATCACAAGACATGTCAACCTCTTTGTAACATCCTGCCCTGTTAAATGCCTCTCCGAAGTTTTACCTCCACCAGGCATGTCAGACCATTCACTAATCAGTGACCAGATTAATGCTAAACTTAAGGCCTCTCCTGATGTACCATTCTACAGAATGATTTTCCACTATGCAAAGGCAGACTGAGACAGCTTTTGATCTTACATGATGGAAGAACCACCCCATTTCAAAGTTCTGCAAGCATACTTCCTCCAAAACAGGTGCTCTTGTCACCATTTGAATCCTTTCTGGAATAGAGTTTTATGCCCCAAAAGAAATTCCAGCAAAAAACAAACGGTCAACCCTAGTTCATAACTCACCAAAACCACCACTTTGATCTCTATCGCAAGAAGCAAAGAAGTTTGGCTCTCACTGTATTCACAACTACCCACAATAGCTGCAAAATGGTTCTAGAAAACACCAAGTGCAGCAATGTACGAGTGGTCCAGATCAAGGTTGAAAAGAAACAAATTAGATCTCTTGAATGCTGGAAGATCACCAACCACTGGCTGATTACATTCAATGCCTCAAAGACCAAGCTAGTTATGTTCCATCACTGATCTGACCCCGAATTGCCACCAATCTGGATGAATGGAGGTCCTCTCTGAGAAGCACCATGCCTCAATAGACTGTTCGGCCTCAAACTCACACATTAACTAAAATGGAACTCGTATTGCTAAGGATTCAGGTAAAATGGTTGGCTTCCTGTAACACACCAGTAAGTACTTGACCCTTCCTGCTATCCTCTACCTTTACAAGTGCCAGATCAAACCAAAAATGGAGTACTGTTGGCATATTTGAGTGTTAGCTGCCCAGACCACTCTGTCCAAGCTTGAGAGAGTTCAAAAGCATCTTCAAGATCATGGGTGAGGAACTATTCTCCACCCTTTAACTTCTCTCCCACAAGTGGAATTTGGCAAGCCTCTCACTGTTCTACTGCTACTTTCATGGTAAATGCTCAGATGAACTACATTCACTGGTCCCATTGACGAAAAACTCAGCAAGAACACACCATACCACTTATTAACTGTTTACAACTTATTTAAAGCCAAAAAATATTTTAAGAAATTTTATTTTTTTGGAGATAAAAATGATTTATTGATACAAGTTTAATTAACCCATAGCTGGAGGAGAAGAGGTGGATTCATACTTTTTGCAATGGTATTTGCACCTGAATGAATATAATGAACTCAACAGCAATTGAAACCCATCTCTCCAATTAAGAATTCTCAACTATTATCAATTATACCACCTGAACATCCAAGCTTAAAACTGCAGGTATCCCCAATCAGTCACCAATCAAGGTACTGATCTGGTTCAACATTGCTTAACATTAGTGATCATACAGGAACTAGTGTTTCAGTGTGATGTGGCTGTAAGTCAAGAAATGACTAATATCACCATTACTATATAAAACAGCCAAAATGAATATATATATCCAAATAAGTTTTTTCTCTTTTTTTTTTTTTTTAGCTCAAAGACATGGATCTTCATTCTTTAAGATTATTATATTTATCAGAAAGATAAAAGAAAATGAATAAAAACACACTGAAGCAAACTCATGATCACTAACTCTTATGAATGTATTTTTTTCCTCTCTGTTTTAAAAATTATTTTTGATATTGATATTAAATTTTCCTGCAAGCTTGATTTGCTTAATCCCAAATGCATATGGATTGAAAGATGATGCTGTTTAAAATTCCAAGTGAATGCTATTTGTGACATGGAAATCCCTTGTGAAATATTATTGAGCAGTGTTTGACAAACTGTTTTCATTATAACATTTTCCTGTGTATGTTGTGTTTGCCAACTTGGCCAAGTCTCAATCTAAAGTCACTCCTATCCAAAAATCTTCATATAATGATATGATGTTGCTGCCAAATTTGACCATTTTAGAAAGACATTAACTATCTGTCCAAGATACAAAGACAGATTCATTCCCTTGCTTATCACTGATGTATTTCCTGAGTTAACAAAATAGGCCTTTTAAAGGTTTTCTTCTGAAATGGAAACAATATAATCTCCCAACAAATTTAGGAAGATTTCCCATTGAGATCAATAATGGTCCAATAAATAAAATGACTGATGATAATAATTCAGAAATCTTCCATTTTCTATCTCTGATGAGATTCCAGTGGGATTTTAAAATCCTCTAAATTGAATTTTGTTATTTAATCTTGTGTCTTAGAGAAACTTAATTCTTTCGAATATTACTTACCATTTAATATGTAAGGACATTATTTTTAATAAATAAAAATATACATTACCAATAATAACAAGAAGAATCAAATAAAATAATGTTATAAATTTGTTTAAAATAAAATAAATAAAACCAAAATAATAAAAGTTATCCCAGCATTCAACTTAAAATGGATACTTTGTGCTAAAAAAGGCTGAACAGATTCATTGCTAAAGACCCACAAAGTGGCAAGACATCCATCTCCTCTTCATATTGTATCTAATAAGGCAAAGTGACTCTTCCTCTGTTACATGCAACCTTAAAACAAAATCAAATAAAATTATATGATTTTAATTTACAATTTAATACGCTTTTACTGTTATTTTCTTGTGCGATTTCTTATTCATGTGAACACTAGGTTATCCCTGCTGTTATGATGTGAGTGAACCTACAACAAATAAAACAGTTTTGATTTCTGAATTGTGCCTTGAAGTATTCCCACATTCTTTCAACTGATCATATTTAAAATTGTATTTGTGGTTATCAATGAACACACACAGTTCTGTAGATATATCTTTACAATTGCAAAAATACAAGCATCAATCGTATATATATTGGAAAAAAAATCCCTCTCTCTCTCAGCATATTCTCTCCTGCAACTAGATATCTTGATAAAAATCTTAACACTGGCATGTCACAAATATTGACAAAAAAATATAAATGATAGATTTACTCTTCTGCTGATACTGCGCAAATCATTACTATTCATCATATTATACTATGGAATATGCATAAATCCAACTGCCTTTTCCCCTGTCCTAAAAATAGACAGATGAGGACATTAGTATGAGTTTAAATAATCTAAGTAATGATAAATCCTCATCCCAGAAATTGAGACATAAACTAGATATCTCAACAAATATCCCAATACTAGAATGCCAAAGTAATTGACAAAAAAGACTAATGTAAATTTATGGATTCTCTCTTTCACTGAGACTCAATAACTCATTACAATCTGTCATATAATACAATGGAAAAGCATAAATCCAATTAAATAAATCACTGTACCTTCTGTTTTACAACAATGGATGAGGACATTAGTAAATCATGTAAATAATGGTAAATCCTTATGCCAAAATTTCGGACAGAAACTAGATATCTTGGCAAAAATCATAATAATTAGCAAAAAAGGAATAAGGTAAAGTCAGAGAATGTCTCTTTAGCTGATATTGTCTTACTCGTTACTATTTGTCATATGATATTTTGAGATGAGATTCGTATTCTTTTTAGCATACCCTTTTGACCTTTTTTCCCCCATGATAATAATAAGGACAAAATTTCAACATCAAACTTTAATAGGCTTCACATTATAGGACAAAAAAATTAAAAAGAAACAATCAACCATATGTATTCATATATATGAGTAAGAAATTAAAAAAAGATTGCATAATATGATCAGTTGGATAGGTGTAATTCCTTAAAAGAGATCTATTAGGTTGGGGCAAAAATAATGTCGTTTTCACAACTAGTAACATATGTGAGAAAACGACATTATTTTTGCACCAACCTATATAGCACTGTTGTTTTGTAAATTTAACAATGTTGTAATGTGTCATTTTCTACTGCCACAATCATGAAAGCCATAGCCTGTTAGGGTCGTAGGGACAGCACATGTACTGCAAACCCTCTCCGGTCTAGTTTGAATTCAGAGGTTTTCCTTCTAGACCAGTTGCCAGCCAAGGCTATAGAATCCAGTCTGACCTGCTTTTTAGCCATAGCTGGGAGGAGAAGAGTTGAATTTCCAACAGTATTAGCATGTAAGTGAATGTAAAGAAGTTGGCTCTCAAATTCCTCAATCCAAGCCTGTAACCATTACTCTACTGTGCCTCCTTTCTGCTGTATGTTTTGCTTACACAATTAAATAGTTGTTGATGAAGTTTCTTTTCTAGCTGAAGGTCAGTATAATGAAGAACACTACACTTTTTGATAACACTATGTAATGTCTAAGAAGCAGATGCAGCAGACTGTAAAAATTCATTTTTTTGCCTTACAGTCTTATACAAAAAATGAAATAACCAGATAAATACGATTTGTACAATGATACATAAATTAAAAGTTTATTCCTTGAGAGCACTGACAGTCACACAAAGAATATATTGTTAAAATTGCTTTCTATTCTGGTTATGCTGAAAGGAGGAAAATGTCACAATCTGTATTTGCTCTTTATATAGAACAGTGATAGAAATAGATGAATATTTTGTATTTAAATTAAATATACTTATAAGCTATTTTCTTTACATCATGCTGCCTTTATATTGTAAAACTCAAAGAAGTGCTGATATTTTTTATTTTATTTATCATGTTAATATATTATATGATTATGTAGTACAGTGTAACCCGGATATAAGAGAGTTGTTGGGACTGGAGAAGAAGTCTCTTATATCCGGGTTTGTTCTATTTTGTTTAGGTAAGTATGGCTCTAATTTGGGACCAGAGAAAATCTCTATTATATCCGGGTTACACTGTAATATGCTTATTTGAAAATATTTCTCTCACTCTCTAAGCTATACTAAATAACTGATGATGCACAATTCTTATTAACTTGATGAAAATTCCAAGCTGCAATGATTTGTGAAAAGTCTAAAAATATATCCACAGAGTAAAACCTGAAAGAACTTGCAGACATCTACGAGTGTGCATGTGATAAGAAACATAAAATTATTCCATACAGAACTGATTTATGGCTCTTCTCAAAACAGAAAAAAAACATTCAAAAAGGTCAACATGTTTCATCTGATTTCAAAGGTGAAGCTGCTGCTGTGTTCAATGATATCAAACAAACCAGAAACTTCATTCAATGAAGAAGTTGATTGAATGTTTGTAAAAATGGTGATGTGGAAAAATCAACCAGTAATTTTAGAGAGAAGTAAGTTCACTGCCTTTTGACACCAACTTCACTATATTGTCTGACCAAAGGTTTCTTTTATAGAACTGGAGAACTTATTCATCAATTAACCTTGTAGTTTTCATTTCTTTGTTTTGAACAAAAGCATTTCATTTAATTAATCTGAAAGAATTTGACCTTGATATTACTTTTTTAAATTTATTATGTTGATAGTTGTTGTGAAGAGTCTGTAGGGAAAATAAAATAAAACCAATAAATAAAAGATTTAAAAAAAAGAAAAAGAAATTAATTTTCTAATGATGCAAGTGAGAAAGAAAACAGAAAGTGTTTTTCATCCCATGCTACATTTCATGACTTCTCTTTCAGAAAGAATAATCTTTCTCTTTCCACTTTCTAACAACATCGTTTGGGCATATTTTGGCAGGCCAATTCATGTAGTAAGTGATTTGGTCCTTCCAACTCCGTGCAGGGCTTACTTGAACTCTACCACTTTAACCAGTTATCATAACTTCCTTCTGGCTCTCTGCTTCCTCAATCCATGCTGCTATCCATTATTCCACTGTTGGAAAGCCAAGTCCGAATTCCAATTGAATCCATTACATTCACTTACATGCTAATACCCTTGAGAAAGGTATGAATCCTCTTCTCCCCTCAGCTATGGGTAAATAGCATGACAGACCGGGTTCTGTAGCCTTAGATGGCAACTGCTCTACCACAGGAAGAAATGGCAACATACTGCTGGAAAAAAATCTATTAGGTTGGTGCAAAAATAATGACGTAATAATGTCGTTTTTTGACGTTAAAACGACATTATTACGTCATTATTTTTGCACCAACCTAATACCTTGTCAGTCATGTATCGAAAAGATACATGATTGCCTAAGCATGTATCACGCATGGCACATCACTGACTGACGAAAGACAAGTTTTCCTTTCCTTTATAAACGAAAAAATCCACAGAAGCTAGAAGCAAATGCAATTTCTAATCTAACAGTTTTTTCTCGCACTTCTCCCCTGTGGAAATCCTTTCAGATTTCCTGATAACTACAATTTTCAAAAGTTTAAATTTATTGTCAGTCATCGTCATCTGTCTTCGTGAATCCTGTTCCTTTTTTGTCCTTTCCTCCATCCTCACCAGTTTTAATCTTCTTGTTCTATTTCACCCCCAATAACCCCTGTATTCTTGCTTGGGGTGAAAAGATTAAAAAAAAAAAAAAAAAAAACTTAGTATAATTTTTTTTTTTTAAACATACCTTGGAAAATACAATATTACATGATTTTTATTTTATGTGATTGTGTTCATCAGTATAATTATTTTATCTGAAGAGATTTATTTTCAATCTATCTCCGAGTATGTGAAAGTTGATATTACATTTGATTGTTTCTCTGTAATGATTTCATTATCACTGAAACAGACATTCTTCACTTATTCAAGTTAAATTTGTAAATTTTATGAAAGCAATTATGACAGACATCAGAAAGGTATTTGCAAAGTATTAATCAGTATCCATTCATTCTTATTTAAGGATAAAAGCCAAAATTACGAATAGAATTTGGGCATTTGTCCAGGGCTTAGCTCAAGGTATAAAACAGGCTCTTTTTGTTCTATTTTTGTTGTTGCTTTTTTGTTAATCTTTTAATACTCTGTCAATCTGGAAACATATTCTAAGCAGAAAGAAACAGACTTTATTAATAGTGTAGATTTTACCATTTCACAGATAAAAATTAATTGTATCCTTTTATATAAATAATTTGAGAATCTCTGAAATATACCATCAAAGATAAAAGTGAAATCACTTAAACATTTCACTGAACTAAATTACACTCATATGCACATTTTATTTAAAAATATTTTTAGGAATAATCATTAATTTATTTTGTCTTAGCTTTTGGTAGATATTTTTCTAAGACATTAATCAAATCCTCTATGTTAATTTAAGATATACAGGGTGAAGCAGGCAAATTTATATCTTCAATTTCATGCATGCATGTTGTTTTTTTTTTGTATTTTATCTACTACACAGTAAAGAAGGTTCAGTTGGGCAAGAGTGAGAAAAAGAGCACCATGATGCAATTAACTTTGCCAAAAATTTGAAAATGACATGCTGTGCTGCTTGGCATTTGCACTGGAAGTTCCAATACAAACATTTCAGAGTGTTTGTGTTTCAATATAAAGAGAGAGCAAAGGATTTGCAAAGAGTTGGATGAATTTAATGGTGTTGGGAGTGATTCCTAGGGATGGTAACTTTATAACTCCACCTTCCCACACGGCCTTAAACTCAACACGAGCCGTGAGGAAGTAGTGCTGCCCTGGGTCAAACAGGTAACTGCTGGAAGACTATATATAGCAACAGTACTCTACACCATTATGTGTGGGGTGCAGTTGAGCTAAAGACCAACAAAACTCCTTGTAAGATGAACTAAAGGCAAGGATTATGGCAGCATTCACCAACTTAAACAAAGAGACTGTAAAGAAGAGTTGTAAGAGATTCTTTCATCATCTGGAGGCCATAGCTGAAGCCAATGGTGACTTTATTGAATAAATTTATTCTTTAGTATTTCAAGACATTTTTGTGTAATTTAAACGACAATTTATCCATCATAACCTGTATACTTATTTTTATTGAAGATGATCAGCATAGTAATTTTGACAGAATCACTTCATAAGAAATCTTCATTGCAGTTTTGAGTTTTCAGAGTTAAAATTTCTGTACATTGGAAACTTCTATCACTTATTGCAGTTTGGTAGAGAGATTGAGAAAGATTTTAAAATAGGCATATTACTACATAATCTTATAAGAAATATGCATATTATCAGACAGTCACATACTACTATCAATAATAAGAGCAAATATAAAATATTATGTATATTTGTTTTTTTGTAAAAGGTAACATCAGCCATTTCATGACAAGGAAACATCTGGCTTTCATTGACCATGCAGTCAGTACTGCTTTTGCTTGAAATTTCTAAAATCTTTCTCTAAAAACAATTTTTCAGGAAAATAATTTTCTCAAGTTCCGTAGCCATTATTACTATTTCCAGTACTGATTAGGTTTCCTTCCTAGCCTTTTATTTGAATTAGTATGCAATGGCAACATGTTTATTTTTTCATTATTTTCTCCTTCATGTCCTATCCAATTTAGTTTTTGCTGCTGTTGTTGATAGTCCTGAAGTGATGTGGTTTATATTAATAGGTAAGATTTTTTGTGATTCTTCATTTGTAGACCTAGTACACAATGTTAAAAGAAGTTCAGTCTTTGCCAAGAACTTCAGGCTTAACTCAGTCAAAGACATTTTAACCATTGATCTGAGAAAGTAGTCATATACAGCTGACAGTTTAGATATTTCTGAATGGATTTGGCACCATGTATGACATGGTTATTGTTATGGGGATCTACCTTCATGGACAAAATAGACTCATCTTATGACTATATTATGCCTCGCAAGAGGACTGTAGATGGAAGGCGAGTTGACTACTGTACTTAGTCGTCAGACGGACGTGCAACACTTCTGTATTCATTCTTTTTGTTAATAATACATTTTCACTGAATCACCGAGTTCAAGTTTTCTTTCGAACCTCTTCCGGGTCCACAACAGTTATTTAAGAACATGACTCAAGTTTTCAGATTAATGCTATATTTTTGTATTTTCCTTTTTGCCAACACCACAAGGTTTATACCAATAATCGACTTCTGCTTGAGGTAAACATATAGTGTTTAAAGCAAAATCCTGTTTATAATGAACAGATGAAATTAAAGATGGTTTACAGGTCAACAGGATGAAAAGAATTGTGACAAATTGTTTGCTTGCATAAGTGAAATAATAAAATGACTTATGATGAAATGTTAAATATATTCCTAAGATCTTAACACTCAAGACAGGCTTTGAATGAATCTACTAAATGTAGGTTCTTTATATTCTAGGATTCCATAGACCTAACTGTTTTCATTCTACTGTTGCCAAATTCACCCATCTCTATAGGGTTTCACATTTAACTTGAAAACCAGGCAAAAGTGAAGTGTCAATTATAGGCTACTTTTGGTGTGCTAATGAAAAAAATATTTAAAAAAAAAGAAGCCATCTTCACCTTCACCACTCTGTAAACAACTTAATTTTCTAAGTGAAACTTTAGTCTTTCTCCTGCAGGTGAATGCAATTGCTTAACTACTATTACTGAATTTAATGTTCTGCCATAACAGCTAAAGAAAACTTGACTGAAATGGAGAATTTGTCAACTGCAGCTGTCATATACTGTATAAGAGCAAGTAATACTTTATTAAATAAGACCAAATTTGTTTATTTTTCACTTACAAATTAGACAGGACTTTCTTTTCAAACTAATATTTAGCATTATCCAATTCATCACATGATTATATTTTCCATCTTTTAACCCTAGAACACTAACCATCAATTAAAGTTACACCACTACTAACCATGGGTATATTATACTCGATTTTGAAAATATAAAAAAAATATTAAATATAGATCTTTATTTGAAATATTTTACATGCAGGCACTTCAAACTTTGTAGGAACTGAAAACATTTAGGTAAGAAAATCAGGTACTGAAAATTGTAATTAAAAATAGGAAAATTTGCACTGGGTACTATATACCCATGGTTAGTGTTCTAGGGTTAAAAACTATTTCTATTTCTGTTCTCAATAAAGGATTTAACTTTTTGAAACAAATTCAGGAAGTCATCTGTTGCAGCCAACATTTCAGAGACATTGCAAAGTCAAGAAATATCTGAAGAATTAGAAACTTGGTTTCAAGATTCCATTTGGATGCACCTGTCAGTTTGTCACAAGTATTTGCAGAGTGACAATTCACTACTAACACTTCTAATTTGATTAAACATTTCAGAGTCAAAAACATTAATGCTTATTGGTGATACTAGTTTACCAGTACTATATGAACATGAAGTTTTCAGCTGCATTTGCTTACATTTTCTGCATGATTAAGTTTGGATTTTTATCCAATACAGTGAACTCTAAAGCCATATTTAAGAAAAAAATTTTTTTTTTTTTAAATCGCTGGCAATGTGTTATAACAGGTGATGGAAAACTGGAAATTCAAAAACTTATTGGAATAGTGAAAGATGCCTTTCCAAAACTTGCAAAATTAAAAAATTTTCATTTGAAACAAGGAAAAGAGCGCTGAAATGCTATGTAATATCAATCATTCTATATAGTATTGAATAGTGGACAACATTCCTTCAGATCCAAAGAAGACTTGAAGTAACAGAGACATCTTTCTACTGAAGGATTCTAAGACTGACTGAGATGGAACATATCAGCTGAATAGAAGTTTTAATGAAAAAGTTAATGAAAATGGTACTTGTGCTAAGAAAAAAACAGTTGAATACATAATGGGAATGAGGCTTGAAGAATTTTATGCTCACAGGACATGCTGAAAGTAAGTGAGCTTGTGTGAGTAAATTTTGAACACATGGAATGTGAGCAATAGTAAGGAGACAAATGTTTAGAACGACAAAGTATAGGAAGTTATAGAGAGCTGTAATAATCCTAGTCCAGAAAAATGCATAAAATTATTGCAAACGGTACTTTCACATGAATTCACAAATGTTGCTGTTAAAATTATTTGCTCCATCTTTGGTTAATTCAGTTGAATATAAAAACTAACGAAGGAAAAATGGTGTGTAAATTGTAGGAAATTATTTATAATAATAATAATCTTTTAAAAGCTGTTTTATCTGCTCAAAATGTCTCTGGGAAATAGGGCTCTCATTTTAATTATAAATTCCAACTTGGTTTAATCAGAGAGTGCGGAAGCTAGCATTATTCTGAAGTACTGACAAAACTAAGTGCAGTATTCTTGCAACTCTTTTGAGATAATTGGCATTCTTTCCAAAAACACTGAGGAATTAAGACACTTGACTGCTCTTATGTTAGATGCATAATTAAACAATGTATTCCTCTGAAGATATTTTTGCAAATGTTTTATCAAGAAAAGAATTCAGAGGGAATTCTTTTGTATTAGGTTGGTGCAAAAATAATGTCGTTTTCTCACATATGTTACTATGTGAGAAAACGACATTATTTTTGCACCAACCTAATAATCAACAGGAGGTTATTTTTTGAAAGCAAGACTGAGTGATGATATTCCCAATACTTCTTGATTCTAATTTATCCAGTAAATAGTTGTACGAAGCATAATTATTACCTTTCTACTTGCTATGTAAAACCACATATTTTGTTAAAGTTTCTTATTTTACAACTTGTTTTGTTGTTTATTATTTCCTAAGTCCGAAATAAAATTGCTTTTTTCCAAGCTCTTCTACATTGAAAGTGTTTTGAATTAATTTTTTCCTACTTACTTTTTACCTACATCCCACTAATCGATTAAAGCTGTGAAGATTGACTAAAGGCAGTACACAAGCTTCTACTAAATTAATAAAAATGATTTTCGTCGAGCAAAAACCTTTTCCTTGGTAACTTCAACATGTGCCCTGAAGGGGTATCAAACATGGAATGAATACTGGAAGCATCATTTCTCCAAGACTACTGCCTAAAAAGTAATCTATATAAAAGATGCTATCCAAGATTATTTTATTTTGATGTTTTCTTTCTAAAAAAACAGAAAAAGAACTTATTTCACCTCTGACTGTGAGAATTACAGTTCTTCATACAATGTCTGACTATACACAACAGATAGAACCTTTTAAGAGAAACATGGGAAAATAACAATATACTAACATTTGATTACTTCTACCTACAATATTTTTATCAAATATTACATAGTTAAAATGGAGTTAGAAACTCAAAAGATTTTATATAGTATGCAATGGGTATATTTTTGCCATTTTATATTTTTAATTTTGTGCATGCATGTTGATTATTTTTGATTTTGTCAACTGCAAAGTTGTGAGATAAAAAAAAAAAACCTCCATGATGCAATACACTCCACCAGAAATTGAAATGCTGTACTGCTTGGCACTCACACTGGAAGCTTCCATATGAACATTGAAGTGTATTTGGGTGTCAATCTGAAGACATTGCAGAGAATTCAGAAAGAGTTGGGTGATATATCCAGTCAACCTCATGGTGTTTGGGGAGGACCACTAGTGATGGTGACATTATGCCTCCATTCATCTTCTCAGAGGGCCTCAACATCAAAGACTTCAAGTGCATTGAAGAGATAGTGCTACCCTGGGTTAAGAGTGGCTGCTGGAAGACTATGTCTGGCAACAAGACTTTGCACCATATCACACAAGGAGAAGCCAGTTAAGGCTGTCAGACAATTTCTGCAACTACAATCACCCCTTACATCTGGCCACCTAACTCCCCAGACTGTAACACTTGATTATTATGTGTAGCACAAAGTTGAGTGAGAGACCAACAAAACTACTTTTAACACCAAAGATGAACTGAAATTATGGATTATGGCAGCATTCCCCAACTTAAACAAGGAGACTGCCCGGAAGACAGTCATCAGGAGGCCATGGTCAAAGCCAATGGTGACTTTATTGATTAAATTTACTTGTTAATATTTCAAGATATTTTTGTGTAATTTTGATGAATATATCTGTTAAAATGAGATGTCAGTATCATTTTCATTTCTGTGTAATTTAGACGACAATTTATCCATCGCACCCTCTGAGTGTGTGTGTGTGTGTGTGTGTTTTATATTTAGGCAGCATATCTTCATTCAAACCTGTTTCATTGAATAATATAGCCATATTGTGCCTGCTTATTTTTATACTGATCAGTTTCTTGCTGTTAGGGTAAAATTCATCAAGGAAGGTGCAATAGTCTTTATTAACCCCAATCAACCAACCAACATTTAACAAAATTTTTGTAAGTGTAGTAGCAACATATTGTACTGCACATAAACATTTCATGCCATTTTGTATTTGTATCAATTTCAGATCAACTCCCTTATATCAAAATGCATGTTTTGTAAAATATTCCCCAACTATAATAAAGCATTTAGCATTCCCTGACAGAGCAGACAGTACTGCTTTTGATTGAAGTTTATATAACCTTGTATCTTAAAATAACTATTCAGGAAAACAAGTTCATCAAGTCCAGTAGCTATTATTGCTCTTTCCATTATTGATGAGACTTTCCTTCCTAACTTTTATCTGAAGTGATGTGGAATGTTAATATCTCCATTATATTAATATTTTCTCTTTCAGTTGCATGTGCTATCTATTGTAGTCATTGGTGCTGTTGGGTTAGGGTTATGTGGTTTCTGTACATAATTTTGCAAATGCATAGCTTATATTTTCTACCTGTATAACCAAGGATTTTATTTACAGAATTAACTACTGTAGCATGCCATCTTCTTGCATGAAATTAGTGGACATAATTTTTAAGTGAAAAGTAAAATAAATTGTTTTCATATGTAGTGTTATATTACTTGTTGAATAAAACCTTCATAATAAGCTCGAGTTTGCCAACACTTTATCTAACCAAGAAATATAACTTCTAAGTGAACTATCATGAAATTTCTCTAAACTTGAAAGGTTAGAAATCAGCAGAAATTCACCTTCACCTAAAGAGTGGGAAGCTTCAACAATTTTTGTGGAGGTGTTAAGCTACACTATCCAAATAAACTGAATGTAATCATTAACTAAGTACTCTCAGTATATATATATATATATATATATATACATACATGTGTGTATATATATATATATATATATATATATATATATACATGTATGTATGTATATATGTATATCTATGCATATATATATATATATATAAAGAGAGAGGGTGAGAGAGGGAGTATTTCTGACTGTAAAATTTGTGATGATGATGCAATGAGTACTTAGCAGAATTTGTCTATGAAGCCTGAGGTGTGTGCAAGGGATTTATTGGCAACCTGTTGGTAACAACTGAGGAGATATTGGATTAATATTTGCAGGGAAAAAACTGAGTGAAAAATTTACTGAATTTGTCAGTGCTGAAAAGTGTAAAAAGATCAAAGTCAATGCTCTTTTTTTTGCAGTCTAATATTAGGCAATTGAATGACAAAAGCAAAAAATTCTGTGTCACACCATTTGTTCTCTGGTGTAATAAATAAGATGAACTGTCAACTGTCTGTCATTATCCCTGGGATGAGGTATAATGTATTAGGTTGGTGCAAAAATAATGACGTAATAATGTTGTTTTTTGACGTATTTTTTAACGTCAAAATACGACATTGTTACGTCATTATTTTTGCACCAACCTAATAAATAACTGTCAATTTCTTTTTATCATGGATGACCTCTGAAACACACCCAGTATCATATTCCACATAGCTGAAAAACTTTGATGCAACTGTACGACCTTTCAATAATAATCAGAGTTTATGTAATAGTAACACAGTAACAGGAGACACAGTGGAGTAATAGATAGTGGCTCGGATTGAGGAATCAGAAAACCAAGTTCTAATTAAATCATAATTTCTATTTTCCATTGTGCCACTGAATAAGACATTGATCTTTAACATGACTGATGCAAATCAAGGTCAGTTGTAACCTAGGAAAGGTTATGGAATAGAATAATCTAATGAAGGTTGGTAATGAACGATAATACTTGGGACAAGAACAAGATATATAAGATTCGCTAACAGTGCATAGAAGTAGTAGTCAACTGCTAGAAGTGATTCAAGTGAATTCCACAACAAATCTCCAACTGCAGGATATCTAGCAACTGCTCCACATGGTCAGATATAGCACAAGGCTGAATTTAACGGCACATCTGACTGAACACAGTAACAACATTAACTACTAAATGTAAAGGGCAAAAAAGCATCTGTGGAAATAATAGGAACTTTATGTTAGAACTGACAAGCACAGGAAGCTCCCTGTAATAGATGTGCTAAAAATAGGCATTTAGTAATGATTTTTTTGTCCAGCAAGGCCTGAAATATCTCTTGTACTTCTCTCTCCAACTTCTCATATGATAACACCTCAGAATTTTTAACACTTGTAACTCATCTTAATAGTATAGCTGCAGCAGTTGAGGCAATAAGAACATTGTGTTTCAGACTAAGTTCTAGCATCAAGTATTGATGCCTGACTTTGGTGGTATAGTAATACTGAGGATAATCCATTGACCAGTTAATACAGACTGGTATTTATCAACCTCCCCACGAGGCAGGAGGTGGCACAAGTCCTATTTTTATGTGGCTCAATTCTGAGACTGTAAGCTTGGGAAGAATTTCCGTGTAGATCCCACATGCACAGGCCAAATGAAACTCTGCCCATAGGCATAACCTTGTTTGGGTTCCTCTCTGCAGGCAGAGAGTTTCACAAGTCCGTCACAAGCATGGCAGTGAACTGCCCAACTCTAACGAACTTCATCTAATTAAACAAGACTAGCAAGAGGCATTAAAAACAGAACAAGAACATTCTTTAGATTAAATAATGGGTTCAGTTAGAAGCTCCCTGTAAATAAAGATAAAACCTTATTGTGGAAATGACTTGAATTCTTGATAAAATCCCCAAAAGAATTTTCAGCTTCTGTCACTTTCCCACAACTTTAAGAAAGATTCCCTGTGTTTTATCTATAAATATTTTCACGGTAATTTTTCTAATGAGCTTTCCTCTTTGGTACCTTGACTTTGTGAATTTAAATTCACTAATAGATTAGAAGCTTGGTCTCATTATTTTACATTTGAAATGGCTACATGTAACAAACTTTTATACTAATAGTTACTTTTCTTGCAGATTTTGCTTTCCAGGGAACTTTGATTTTCTGTATTATTAATTCCTGTTCTTTAATTATTCTCTCTCGTTAACAATGTTCCTGTTTTGTCATCTTCTCTCGTACTCAGTAACCCTTTGAGCCTTAGTGATTTTACTGCCTTGCTTGGGGTGAAATGATTAAAAATACAAGGATTAAATGGGAAACAGATCATAACACTGTTGTACTAAGAGATTTTTATACAAATCCCTCAGTGGCTCTGTTTGCATATATATTCAGTATCTAACACTATCTTCAACTTTATTGAAATTTAAGACTCCTGACTATTGTTTGGTGAATGTAAAGCTGAGAAAACATCAATACTTGTGGCTGTCTGTGCTGCCTGATTTATACACTGATATCATCCTGTGACAAAACTTGATGAGGCCACATCCAAGTATGTGTAAATTTCACAAGGAGAAAAACCTCTATTAATGTGCCTGGATTGGCCACTGTTTTTTTTTTTTTTACCCATCAATTTTTTTTTGTTACTAATCTTTAAAATTATTGTAGCCATATAGCTACTCATTCAAGGAAATATTATTTTTTAAATTAACACATTATTGCAACTCAAATTCAGTGGATAATTGCCAAAGATATTATTAAGCTGAGCAATTTACCTTAAATTGAAGTGACCATTAACAGGTGGAGAAAAATGTAGTCATTGATTCTCAGATTGGGAACTGTTTTAACCTCTTAGATCTATACAAGGATTACAAAAATGGCAAGCACTGTAGTACATTATTGATTCTTTCATACAATTGACTTGAAATCTGTTTACTGCCATTTCCTGATATTTGATAAAGCAAAGCATTATGCTGCTTTTGAAGCCTGAGGTCAGTTTTACCAATTCCACTGGATCCCATTTGGAGAAAACAATAGAGTTTGCTGCTTATAGTGCATTATCAACAAATTCATTTTCAGATATGTTTGCTTGCTCAAATGATATAACTAGGGCTGGTGGAAGAGTCTTGTAGTCCCCCACTGAATCTATGATATGTAACACACCAAATCTATGATATTGGGCCCCCAAATCTAAAATTTTCATAAGTTAGTCTTCATATAGAATACAAATTTTAATATAACCTAATTATGTACAATAATCGATCATATGGAATTAGAAAAATTAAAAATAAATAAAATGTAACTAAATAAAAATTAGAGATATCATAATAGATCATTCCATCTTAAATAAATCAACAATGATTTGTGGCAATTTTTAACAGCAACTTGACATTTTTTCTTTAAAAATTTTATCATTTTCACACATTCAACATTATGGATATAAAATAGAGAATTTTATAAAGTGTTTTTTCAAGACTTTAGAAAATGAATTCCGAGATTTGAACAAAAAAACGAGAACACCAAATTTTTATCCTTTAATAGTCAGTTGTGCTTAGTTTAATTTGTAATGTATATAAATGTAGGTAAATAAAAAAAAAAAAAAAAAAAAATCAAGCGCTGATAAGATAGCAAGGTTACAAAGCACTGTCTGGGAATCCCAATCATTAGTGGGTCATCAGGTGTTGTACACACTGGTCCTGGATATAACTATAGGGAAACTGGTGAATAACAAGACACTAAACTAAAGAGATTCACTGAAGCTGCAGAGAGGATTAATTTGACCTAAAATCCAAAGTGCATATTCTTTCCAACTTCCATGGATCTTTCTGAGTGTGAAATTAAACAATTTTCTCATATCAGCTGTGGTACAAAAAGTTGGTCATATCAACTGGGTACAACAAGCCTAATTCTAACTGCTGACAAACTGAATCAGATGGCAATATTAATCACAATGAGGATTCCAACCAAAATACAATATTGGATACAGCTGAATTCATTGCTACAAAGCAAGTCATTGCTTCCTCAACAAGGAGATACACATTTTCATGATAACCAGGTTCGTTTATGGCAGGCTACCGAAGCATGTGATCTCATTATTTCAGGGATTCATTGCTCAACTTGGATTATTCTTTGAAGATAAAAAAAAGCAAAAAACAATGAAACATTTTACTTAGCCAGATAGAGTGCAACAATTCTTTTTCTAATTTGTCATGCACAATGCTCTTTTGAAATGATACTTCTGATTATTTGGCATAAAATTATTTTCATTGTGACTGACAAGACTCTATACATATTGTGTCAAGACAGGGGCTTGTTATTTCTTACTGAAATTAAAACAACACTAAGTAACTAACTTGGGTTATAGTGCACATACACACACACACACATATATATATATATATATATATATATAGGCACATTTTCCTTAGTAAGACTGGTAGACATTAATTTCATTGTATAAAAATAGAGATATATACTGAAACAACTGTACACACTAAATGTTTCTATTAATAAGAAATAATGTCATATTTAAAAATCCATTAATTGCTTAAGAATTACTTTATGTTCCAAAAAATGATGTACAGAGTTATGGTCCTTTAAAAGTCCAAGCAAGAGATATTCATTTCTTAAATAAGGTAATGGAGCATTGTTTTGCTGTAATAGCTTCTGGTTGCTTAATGGTAAAGCATTCTTGACTTTCCTAAAATAAAAAGGAAATACGGGTTTGATTCCTGTCTTCAGTTACAATTTCTTTAATAAGACTGTCCATCTCTAAGTAAGTAGACATCCATTTCACTGCTTAATAAATGGAAGTGTCTACTGAAACATGTGTACATGATAAATATAATGTTTGCAGTAATATTCTTTTACCTTCTGTTCGAAGTAATCTGTTATTTGCTTTGAATAATTTTTTTCCACACCTTTCATTTCCAATTTGGTTTTTCAATGTGTGTTAAATAGTTTAATGACTTATTTACAGATATTGGTTCCTACTGTTCAGGGTAATAAGGATGTTATGGAAGAAAGGAATATTTACCAGTTTTAATTTCCCCTTTATAGGCATATCTGTGATATAGTAACACATTAATGCACAGATGGGACAGAATAGATGAAACAAAGTGTAGTGACATTAAAGATAATATAAGCAGCAGCAGCTCTAAAATAAAATTCATATCAGTAGCAGCTCTCGAATATAAAAACATGTGAACCTTAAAGTAACTTTCTCTTCTTTCAGGTTTCCCTCTTTCAAACTGCTGACATGAACTTTGTATGCTGAAGCTAAAAGGGCTGAAC
Source organism: Acanthosepion lycidas (assembly GCA_963932145.1). Classification (NCBI taxonomy): domain Eukaryota; kingdom Metazoa; phylum Mollusca; class Cephalopoda; order Sepiida; family Sepiidae; genus Acanthosepion; species Acanthosepion lycidas. Next base: position 54,676,739 of record OZ010594.1, on the reverse strand, counting down.
ATGCTACACATAAAACAAACCAACAAAGTAAATTTCCACTATAACATATCAATGAACATTTTTTTGTATATGCAATTTACTTCGAACAAAAGAAACTCTTGTTTTAAACATTCCTTTTGTTAATTTTGTTTTAATAAAATGTTACTTTGCATTGCAAATCAATTGCTCTTATTTTTTTACATGTATTCTTTTCACCCTCAGTATTTCATGTACTATTAAATGTTCATATAAAGAAACCTACTTGTGACTTCATCCCAACCAAAAGGGGGCCTTTTGCAAGTACCACCACTCTAAAAGAATTTTGGAATTTGCCACAAGGAGTTACTTTTGTTCTGTTTGTTGTGATATAACAGAAAGGTGATCACATAATTTGTGATAAGTATGTCTATCTTATATAAAAATCTCTTTGAAAGCAATATGTTTGTCATTGCTTTATCTCAGCTATTCTGCTGCATCTATGTATTACAGTTTTACTATGTCATGGATATAATAATGCCTATAATGAGGAAATGCAAACTGGGAATATTCTTTTCTTGCATAGGACTCCCATTAACTGGTGACCATGATGTGATTTCATCTCAAGCAAAGGGAGATAATCGGCTTTTGCATCTTTATAAATTCGATTGAATGGACATTAGATATTTGTTATCTTAACTGTATCTTCTCATTTAAAGAGTTTGAGCATTTCCTGATGTTATAAGTACAACACATATTTTATAGTTTTCTGACATCTAACAAGTAATATGAACATTCATTTCTCTCACTGTACTACAGAAGGAAATTTGAGATTTTCTTCCTATTTCATTTTTAATCCAAAGCTGGGACTGAACCTTTATTCTCTTTTGTACATTCTCTATAAAATTTTTGAAATTATAATCTGAACCTAATATGCATATGACATAATCAAGAAAAAATCTCAAATTCCTTTTACAAATTAATTTTTTTTTTTTTTTGTTTATGCATGCTACCAATGATATCTCCTCACATAATGATTGCTGTATTGCTGATTATTTCGCTTGTGTCAGATGAGAATCCACGATGAGAGAATACAAACATGGATTATTGAATAATGTTTGCATAATGGAGATATACCCCCACTCCTGCTGAAACCTCTAATCTTGAGAAAGAAACACTAACATGAAAAAAAAAAGCAGTTTTGAAAATTATACAATAATTCATTTATTAAAGAATTGATGGATTGGTCATCTAAGAACTCTAACTCTCAGAAACAAAATCTAAGAAACAAATTGATTCAAATATAACTGACTGTAATTAACATGTTTTGTAAAAGATTTAGTAGTCAGAGGCTGGAAATGTCCCTTGAAATCAGAAATAAAGATTTAATAACTGATTACTATGTAGTCTTTTGTTTGATTATTTTCCTGCCTTTTTGGTCTGATTGATTGAAAACAATCAAAACAGAAACAGCACTATGTGAAATGAACATTAAACATTTATATGCTGTTTGTTGGCTCAAAGCTGACTCATCAGTTCAATAAATGATCATTTTGTAAATGATTTAGAAGCTGTATTCAAGTTACTAAAAATATACAACAAATGATACTGCTGTTTGTGCTCAAAGTGCGCCAATGTAAATTCTATATTATATTCTTTTATCAGCCTTCAACATGCATTTCACACACATTCTTTTTACACCACTTGCCAATCAAACAGACCAGTCAAAAATATAACGTCACTGGAAGCTCATTTAGTTTCAAATCCTGATCAAAAAAGTATAGCAGGTTTTTCTGCATAATTAATTTAAACTACGAGTTATATGAATGTATGTATATTAACTGAATATATATGCCTGGAGTAAGAAGTGAATGGACTCTTCCTATTATAAAAGAGAAAGACTGCTGCATAAAAATGTGTAACTGGAAGTAAAAGTTATTCTTCATAAGTTGATTCTTCTGTCTATAGCAGAGAAGAAGAATTGAATAAAGCTTTGCAAAAAGGCTTTTTGCTTCGATGACATAACTGTTGTTTTATGGTTAGATTTCAGCAATCCTTCAAAATACAGTTACTTTCTTAATCTCAGAAGAAATATTAGGAATGAATTAGGAATAAAAAACAAAGTCTTATTTATCAATTTCATTTATTCATTCCTCAAGTTAGAAGTTCAAACAACATTCTTACATTTAAACTTGATGTTGATACAGTGCACTATTTTAGAAGTCAGGGGTACTGAACCAGATCTTTAAAATACTCATTAATTTACTTTATTAAAAATATAAGCAGGCACTTTAGAAAGCTCAAGAAATGTTATTATTTAGTCTAATCAGACTCTGAATTTCAGATGGATATCATAGATGGTACCAGACCGTCTTCAGAAATATCTAAACTATCAGCTGTATACAACTGCTTCATAAAATCATTGAAAAAAGGCTTTGAGCTAGTGAAGCCTCAGAGTCTTAGCAAAGATCATCCTTCTTTTGACACTGTGAACTTGTGCTACAGAATCACAAAGGACTGTACCAAATAACAGGAACCATGTCACTTGAGGACTACCAACAGCAGCAACAACTAAAATAGATAGAGCATGTAACTCAAGGAGAAAATAATGACATAATCAAAATGTTAATATTCCACACTACTACAAATTAAAGGTTAAAAAGAAAACCCCCATAAATACTAGAAAGGGCAATAACAGCTAATGGATTTAAGAAATCTGTATTTCTGAAAAAGTGAAAGATTTTATAAATCTCAACCAAAAGCAGCATTGGTTGTTCAGTCAATGAAAGGTGAATGTTTCCTTTTAAGGAAACAGTTAATATTAGAACAAAAACAAAGAGTAATATTTAACCTTAAAATTCTGCTAAGAGAAGCAAATGTAGAACGTTGTGGAGAGCCATTATTGCCAATGTCTAAAAAAAGGATATAACCTGTAAAAGACGTAACTGCTTAAGATATTTTAAACTGTATATTAAAGCTAAAATAGACAGTAAACTGGCAAATTCTCTTTCTTAGTGTTCATAATCATCACTTGGTTATTCTTATCAGTATTTACTAAGCTTCATTTAGAGCAATTTGGACTGGTGCTACAGAAAGAACTGTACCAAATAACAGATACCACATCACTCTAGGACTACCAACAGCAGCAACAACTAAAAAGGATACAACATGTAACTTGAATAGAAAATAATGACATAATCAAAATGTTAATATTCTACACTACTTCAAATTAAAAGTTAAAAAGAAAACCCCAATCAATACTAGAAAGAGCAATAACAGCTACTGGACTTGAGAAATCTGTATTCCTGAAAAATTATTGTAAGATGAAGATTTTATAAATTTCAACTGAAAGCAGTACTGGTTGTTCGGTCAATAAATGTCAGATGCTTTCTTGTATGGAAAATGGCTGATATTACCATTGAAGTTCTCAACCTTAAACAATTATCCAAATATGAGCAAATGGTTAAATATTAAAATTATTTGAAGAATCACATCATTGATAGGCCCAGAAATTTTCAGCACATCTTTCTCTTGAGAAAGAACAAATATATTAATACATGTCTGCACTAAGTTGGCAGATGCCCAACATGCTTTGCATATTTAGTGGATGACACAAAATAAAAAAATTCATTTTATCATTTAGTTTTTACAATAATACATTTTTAAATATTAATCAGAGAATCATTTTTAAGAGTAAGGGTTCATTCTATCTCCACCCTTCATGCATTAATTTGTAAAAGCCCTTCTTAGTGATTTCTGCTCTTAAGGGAAGATGAGAAAAAGCTATCAATCTTAAAAAAAAAAAAAAGTGAAATTTAATCACTGAATTTTAAAACGTTCTTTAAATGTGTCCCCCCAACGATGGAAGGTGATTGTGGCTCTATTTAGCATACCTTTAATTTATTATACATAATCTGCCATGTGTCCTTGGGAAAGATAGAATAGTTTCTTGTTTTCTACACAGTTCTCAAATTCAGTGTTCTCCTTGTCCTAGACTGATTGCCAGCCAACACCAGAGAGTCTAGTCTTTCTAGCTATTTAGACTATAGCTGTAGACAAATTAGATTGCTGCTTTTCCAGAAAGTATTTGCACAAGCGTAAATGTAGCAGCAACAGCATTGGATTGAATCTGAAGTTCTTTCACCAATTTCATTTTCTGACATATTGACTTTTATGCTACACATGCATCCTGAATTTTGGAATATTTCCCCTAAAGTTTCTTTTACCAAGTTCCTGTGTGACAAGTCTCTTCAAGATGTAGGCAATCATAGCTCTCTATAATTTCCTGTCCCTTGTCGCTTTTAATAATTATTTTCTTTTTATTTCTTCCATATTTGGGCATCCATTTACTCAAGCTTAGTTTATGCACTGTTTTCCTATGTTTCTCTTGCCTTCAATCTGTTCTGTGACTATCAGATTTTCCAAGCCCTATTTCATCAATATTTGCCCTAAATATTTCAACTGTCACTTCCTGATGTTAATTCTGTGGGGAAAATTGTGAAAATGGCCTACCTCAGAAACGCCTGCGAATCTGTGCGATGTGCAAACTCCAGTTTGCTAGCGGTAAAGGGGACCAAAATTGCGGCGTCCACGTTTTATGCCGGGTGGTCTCGGTTAGTTAACACGAAATCCCGTTGTCTCGTCATTCGCATGCAAATTGTGGTCAGTCCTCGGCTGTATAAAGCAGGCACATTTTGCTGTTTCGGATCAGAGGGCTTTTGGCTCGTGAGAAGGTTGGGCATGTGACACCGGTTTTGTCGGTTACCCTCCTCACGGTTTTTTGTTCCTACCCGCTATTATCACTTGAGTTGTTGCATTACCCCCACAAATTCTAACTTGCCTTCTTGTTTCCATTTCCTCTAAAACTTTGTCATTGCTCACATATCCAGTCCATAGTATCCTTAGGTCCTTCTATAGAACCCCATTTCTGCTGGCTCAAGTCTCTTCTTCATCTTTGAGCAGATTGTCCAAGATTCCTTGCCATGTAGGACTGTTTAGTAATTTTCTGCACCCTTTGTACACTTACATGCTTATAAGCATTGACTGGCATGTTCATCTATACACAAGCAGATATGTACACTGCTAGTAATTTTTTTTTTTTTTTTTTTTTTTTTTTACTGAAGTTCAACAATACAAGGCCCAAGGAATACTCCAGTTACAAAGGGTTATTGAATGAGGTATGTGATGTGAAAGTACGAGGAAAAAGTATCAAGTGAAAGATTCAATGAATGAACCTAAACTTTAACAGGTTAAGTTTGTAATGTTTAAGCAAGCAACAACACGAAAGAGTGTTCCACAAAGTTACAATTCTTGGGAAGTTTTTAGATGAGAATACACTGACAGTAATATTTAATATAAAAAATAAAATCAAAAAAATGAATAATACTAAGTTTAGCTCCCCTTACCATATGGTGAACTGGCCTTAGCATCAAATTTCAAGTCTATTTCCTGTTTTTTTTCAGTTGTGTCTCTAAGTTAAGCTCTGCCTTTTAGTGCAAAAACAATCTGCTTCAACCAATTCTGTGGAACTCTTTCTAAAAATTTCTCATCCTCCTGAAAGTCTGCTTTTCTAAGAAAAAGACATTCTTGTTTTTTAAAAAAACGAATATTATGATGATAAACAACATTTTGTAAGTTCTAGATATTTTAATTTCTATATATTGACGCAAGAAGTTTCTACATGTGCACACGTGTAAAGAGTTTCTACATGTGCACACGTGTAAAGAGTTTCTACATGTGCACCAGCATAAGGAATATATTTTTTTGAAAAGTTATTTTAACAACATGATCTGATAAGTTTCAACTGTTTGGTCATTGAATGCTGAATATTTCTACATAAGAAAGCTGCTAATTCTATCATTGTGAGTTTGCCATTATTTTATATCTTAGTTTATTCTGCAGCAGTACTGTTCATTTCCACAGATTTTTCGAGGTTATATCTCAATCTTTGTTGTTTTTATCCTAATATTTTTGTCAATGTGTTTTACTGAATTCTTTAAGTGTATATTGTAAAAAAATAGAAATAGATCTGTAGTGTTATTTTCCTGCTCACAGGAAACATTTGACCAAAATTATTACTGGCTATTTAGTCAATGAATATGGAATGTTTCCTTATAAGAAAATTGCTAATATTACCATTCCCTCAGTGGACTTATTTTTAGTTCTACGAGATATTCATTGGTATTATTTCAGTCATCTTGTATTTTAAAGGGTTAAAAATATATTGCTGTCTTCTGTAAGTACACTGATGGCAGTGAAGACTGCAAATTCTTTTTCTTTGTGAAACTGTCAACAACAGCACCTCACAACATGTTTTATGCTGACAAAGACACTTCAACATCAGCTGTTACTGTCCAACTTAAAGCATTCATAAAATTAACCTCTGCTCACTAGTTTATTGTAATTGAGACCCAATTTAGCCTTTGAAACATTACAAATGCAGAAAATCTTTTTTTGTCATGTTTTCTTTACTGCCATCTCGGATGATAGACAAAGTGCATTTTTGTTATCTCAAGATTCTGTTACTTACAGTTACAATAAAAATAGCTTTCACCTCACTAATTAGTGAAACCAAAGTAATAAGAAGACCTTCATTCAACTAACAAGAAGTAATGGCTGTAGCGGATAAAAGCAATATTTAAATAATGGTATAAAAACAGATATAAAATAGGAAAATGGATGGGTAGAAATAAATACAATCACTATAAATGGAAATTAAAAAAATGAATCTATTAAGAAATGGAGAAATAGAGGGGGGGGAAACATTAAAAAAAGCTAACTATCTCTTATACCTCTTGTCAGAATTTGATCAAGGACAATGAAAATAGCTGTGCATGATAACTAAAATAAAGGGGAAAATTAAGAATATGAAATAATTTGACTCTGACCTCTTTAATCTGGCAAATTACGTGGTTCAGAACTTTTTTGAATCACCCTCCATTAGTTTGTTGAATGGTTATGAGAGCAATACTACATGCTAATAACTTTCTGTAGCAGAAACTGAATGCAACAGAGTATTTCGGTTGCTATAGTCTTCCACAGTTCTTATATTTAACTGCATATTTACCAACTCAGAAGACTAATGATATAATATTTTGGGGTTGTAGTCTTCTTGTAGTCTTTCTATTGCACGAAACAACAAGAACCTTGTTTGGAAGCATTAATGATTGTTTTATTTCCTGTTTTAAGTTTCTTTCTACCTTGAGTAACAGCAATATACATATATTAGGTTGGTGCAAAAATAATGTCGTTTTCTCACATATGTTACTATGTGAGAAAACGACATTATTTTTGCACCAACCTAATATATATATGTCCGTGTGCGTGTGGAATGAGCTTGCAAGACTATATTCACATTTTTTATGGGTAATTTCTGTCATTTGCATTTTCAGTGTCCTGGCAGTAGCTTGGTCCCAAGTGTCCCAGCTGAAAGAGGTTGGACTGTATTAACATAGTTATATTACATGCTAATTACATTGCAACCCAAAAATCATTCTTTTTGTCTGCTTAAGTTTGATAACAGATTTTTCACCCTATCCTGTTTTTCTCTCTTCGATAAATATGTCTGATTTTAAGCATTACTTATGTTCTATACCTCCAAGAAGATCTTTGAAGTATAATTTGGGGAACCTATGAGATTTTATTTATATAAGCCGTCAAGCATTTCAAAATACCTCAGATGAGAAATTCAGCTCTGAAACAAAATCAAGTTACAGCTTGCTCAAATATTACCAGTGTGACTTCACTCATTCTATGTGAATCCTTCTTCTATGAGCCGCCTCCCTGGCTCTCCACAACTTCCCATCCTTTGTGGCTCTTAGTAAGGTTTGTGTTTTTGCTATCTTTTAATCACTGATTTACTAATCAATTACACTAGCTTATTAGGTAGGTTATTGTGCAAATAGTGAAAAGTTCACATTGGCAGAATTAAGCCCTGACAATTTTAAATGCTTGATATTTGCACAAGAATTGGTGTCAACAAAAGACTCTGAAATCCGAAGAAGGATTTTAAATAAATTGGAAAATGAAAGTGCTTTAACGTTGCAAAACTTAGCAGAAGATTGTCAGAAATTTATAAATGTTCATCAAGATGCCAAAGACACTGAGATAAGTGGCATGTCACACATTAAAAAAGTGCATCAAAAACAAAGTGAAGAAGGAAAAACAGATCACTCCTAACCACTGTTCACTTGTAGAGAATTACATTGGTATAAGGATTGCCCATACAAAAAGAAACAATATTTCTGGTGTGGAAAAAAGGACATAAAAAAACCCACTGTAAGACAAAATTTAAAACACAAGTGAGTAATTACATTAAAATTACTAATGTGGATAAATCTTCTATAAGAAAATTTGTGCAGGTGAAAATCCTTAACAAAAACATCAGACTGCAACTCGACTGTGGTTCTGATTTGAGTATAATAAATGTTTATACATAGAGATAACTGGATAAAACAACATTAATGGTTGCCAAAAAAAATCACTCATAGTGTTACAGGACAAAAAATAAAATTCGAAGGAGAATTTATAATGAATGTACTGTTAAAACCTTGAAGTTAAGACTTTGTGTCATGAAAAACACAAATAACCTGTTTGGAACAGATTGGATGGAACAGTTGAATTTATGAAACAGTCCGATCAATTCATTTTGCCAAAACAAAGCAGAAAGTCTACATGGGGAATTAAAATAAATTCCCATGTGTATTTTCTGGTGGGTTAGGCAGGAGCAAGAAAATAAAAGCTAAATTCAAGCTAAAAGAAAACATGCAACTGATTTTCAAAAAGAAAAGAAATGTACCATTTGCTTCACTAAAACAAATTGATGATGAGTTTGATGACTCGAAAAAATGTGTGTTTTGTCGAAGGTGGAATATAGCGATTGGACTTCAACCATTTATGTAAAGAAAAAGTCAAAAGATACGTGTTTGCGCACATTTTTCCATGTGCTTAAATGATGCCCTCAAATGTTATCATTACCCACTTCTACAGCTGGAAGAGGTTTTTTGCGCAGCTTAGCGGGGATCGAATATTTTCCAAATCAACCTAACTGATGTGTATCTTCAGTAGACAACGAATGTTCAAGATTACTGACCATAAATACACATTGTGGGATGTAGAAATTTAATCATTTGCCTTTCAGCATAAAGGTCGCTCCAGCGATTTTTCAGCAAGTAATAGACACAATGCTATCTGAAGAAGTGTCAGGATGGTGTGTCCAGTAAAAGGTGCTGAAATGGTGCACTATAATCAAGTTAAAAGTAGGTCTTCAACTGAAGAGAACACTACTCTAAACAAGGTTGAACCTATGGAGGTTCTTTTTGATACTTTCAATGTACCCAGAATGTATCCAAAAGAAATGGTGTAAAAGAAAAAGAAGCAATACAGAAAGGATCAAAGTCAAGCCAAAAAGGGAAAAAAATATTGACTCTCTACAGATTTTGGTTGGTTGGTTGGTTAGGTTTTATGGTTATATCAACCACTGTGGGTCATTTAATGCCAAATTAAGGCATATATATATATATATATATATATATATATATATATATATATATATATATACATATATATACACACACACACATATATACCTATATATATATATATATATATATATATATTAAATATACAGTACTATCAAACATACAGATGGCAACATTATTTTTTCAAAAACGCATAGCTGGCAACATTATTTTTTCCAAAAAACGTATAGCTGGCAACATTGTTTCAAAAACGTATAGCTGGCAACATTGTTTCAAAAACGTATAGCTGGCAACATTATTTTTCCGAAAATATTATCCGAGGCCTCGTTGTTGGACGTAGTTTATCGTCATACCCAGGATGCGGATGTAGTTTAACCTCATACCCAGGACGTACTCTGTACAGAGTAAATCCAAACATCTGGGGTGTTGTAGCATACCCTATGGCTAATAATGAGCATGTCCCCATTCACATAAATACAGTAGTAAATACTGTATTTTGGAGATTCATTGTTGAATTCACTTGATTCACTTCTAGCAGTTGACTACTACTTCTCCATGCTACTAGCAAATCTTATATGTGTTGTTCTTGTCCAAAGTGTTTATGTTCCTTACTTATCTTAATATGATTATTCTATTCAGTAACCTTCCCTAGGTTACAACAATATGATACCAAAATCTGGACTTTGGCAAACTTGTGAAGATTATAGAAACCTAAAAACCATTACTAAATTTAAATATCAAATTATTAAATGAGAGAATTTTCTCTAAAATCAATTTACTGCATACATACTACCAATTACCAATGAAATAGGAAGACATAGAAAAAAACAGCTGTTACTACACTCTTAATTATTTCAATATCTGTGTATGCCTTTCAGTTGATGAAATGCAGGTGTGACATTTCAGAGATTCGCAGATAGCATTTTTCTCCAGATTGGCTTTGTTTTCCTATGTCTGAATGAAGTCTTAGTTTTCCCAGACACAAGAAGTAAACTCCAAAGATTTCAGACAAGTAAAAGAAATACTGAAATATTTCAATCAATAAGTACTAATTCTTTCAAGAAAATATTGAATTCCTAATTTTTAATATCAGCTCAAAAGACCAAACTTCAATGACAGTGAAAACTCAAGAAATGAATAAGTTTACCAAATTTACAGTTACATTGATGCTATCAATGGTGTATTTTGAAGAAAATATATTCTTCAGATTGCAGATGTTTTTGTTATGACTTCCAAAGTTTATTAAAACAAATTCTAATGCCTAAAAATTACAGTTTACTTTTAATGAATAAGATGCATTTGCAAATATTAAAATCGTTATCAAATTGCCAACATTTCCACATCCTGAGACATACATTACTTTATAGTTTTTGTTTTAAATACTATGTCTCTTCAGGATGTGGAAGATCATGATTCCTCACAGATTCCTTTATTATCTTTGAATTGCCATGCATTCTTGGCGAAGATTATAGAAAGGTTTCCTGTTGTCTATACCATTGTTTGGAGAAGTTGTTTATAAGTTTTATTGTAATGAATTATCTGCTGACTGGGTGAAGAACACTTTTGTCTTTGCGCTATGTTGAATTTAATTGTTATGGGACCTTAACCATAATAACATAATGGACTATTCCATATGTAATAAATACTGCACCTCAAGAGGAAGCAGTGAGTCCAGTCTGAAGTCTGGAGTGAAGTCCATCAGGAGTCTGTAAGTCAGTCAGAGCGAGTCGGTCAGTCGAGTCAGAGGCAGTTCAAAAGAGTCGCATTCAGACAATTACTACTAAACCTGATTGTTCGTACTAACACTTTCTACTTCTCTGTATATATTGCTGTTTGTAATATATCTGGGTCATTCCATATCCGTGTTCGAGATCTTCTTTATTGGTTCTACCTTGGACTATCACCGTGGTACAAGGAACTGGACCATAACATTAATCAATATAAATAGCCGTTGTAACCTAGAAATCGTTACTGAATGAGGAATAACCAAAACAGAGATTGGAAATGAAATGGCAATCTTTATAAGACCAACAAAATACAATACTCACCAGCGGTGTGAAGTAGGTAAATCACTGCTAGTGGCGGATTACTTAGACAGCATATTACCCCACTTAAAATAGTTTCCAATGTATTTATGAGGATTGGGATATACCTATTAGTGTTCATAGATATGATATATAACCATAACTAAGCTTAGTAAATAAGGTAACTGTTGTTTATTCCAACCCAAATAGGAATAACTGCAAAACACTTTCCTCTCCCCAATTTATAGGTAGAAGCAAAGAAATGAATGATGGGATTTCTTCCTAGCCAGTTCTTGGTTTTATATGACTCAGTCCTGGTCTGTCTTGTATTGAAGTCAGAATGCCATATCTGCTTGTTTATCTTACTCTTATGTGTCAAACACAATCCTTAGTTTGTGAAATTTTTGCCTTATGCCTATTGCTTTGCTTTATCACTGTTAATTTGCCATGCATTTATTGTTTGCTTGCTTTATATTACTTTTGCCCTGTTCTTTTGTGTTTCTTTTTATTGCTAACTTTATAAATTCTGTTGGACTGTGCTGTCATTTATTTTACATTTAACCATGACCACTGACTCTACAACTGTTCTATGCTTGATTGCAAATTTCATAAACCAGTAAGATCATATATATGTGTCCCTATATAGTGCAGTGGGTCTATCAGACATGATAGTCTATCTTTTTTTTTCAGCCTGGATTTGATTTCAGAGTAATCCCTGGAGTTTGAGATCCCAGTTTAACATGCTATTTAAATTCTAACTAGAATGCAAATAGTTTCATGGCTTTTCCAAGGATATTACTGCAAAAGTGAATGGAATATCCTTGGTCAGATTTTGAACTTGGTTTACCAATAATAATAATACTATTTTACACCCCAAATACTAACATTCAATGACACTTCAAGTTATGATGGAGATGTATCATTACAACAGATTGGTAATTATAAAACAGTTTCTCCAGCTTTCATAGAAACTCAGAGAAAATGTTTTATATTTGACTCTGAACTATTAGCTGCATACTACTTCTATTGCATTTTAAACCTGACTCAAGGTAGAGATGTTATCATCTATGCAAATGATCAACTATTAGCATAGGCTTTCAAGAAGTACCTATTTCAGATCTGGGTAACAGAAAAGGTACTGGTCTTCGCTAACCAAATATACTGCTAATATTCTCTACATTTTTGGACAGCTGCCTTTCATGTTCTTAAATAACTTAAATTTCAATTTGATTTCATACATGGCCCCAAACCCATCAAAAATATCTCAACTGTCAACTGTATACATCTGATTTTACAGATCATGGGTTAAAAATGTCTTTGAGCAAGTGAAGCTTGCTAAGGCCATCCTTCTTCAACCCTTGAAGACTCATGCTACAGAAACAAAGAACTGCACCAAATAACAGAAACCACATCACTTGAGGACTTAACAGCTGCAACAACAAAACCGGATATCACATGTAACTTGAAGAGAATATAATGGTGTAAGATGTTTACATTAAACACTACTTCAAATAACTGGTTAGAAAGAAAACCCCATAGACAATGGTAAGAGTGACAACAGCTATTGAACTTATGAAGCCTGTTTTCCCGAAAAAATTGTTTTAAGAGAAAGATTTTATACATTTCAACTGAAAGTAGTATTGGCTACTTGATCAATGAATGCCAAATGTTTAACTGGGAAAACCTAATATTACCATTACAAGTAGATGAGCTTCTTTTGTAATAGGAAAAAAAATTAGAGGAAATATTGAGAATTGGTAATAAACATATTCTAAATGGTTGGACACATTTTAGACATTCTGTATAATCCACTGATCAAGTCTTTACACTGCCAGATTCATCTGATTGCATCTTCAGGTCTTCTGTTAATTGAAGGTCATCATGAATGTTGATCAATTTCATTGGATTTGGAGGCAAGTTTGATACAGTAGTGACAAAAATTCTTTCTCGGATCCAGTCACCGATTCATTCTCCAAGCCTTTTTAATCATTCAAATAATTTCAATGGTGAATGTCCATATTTCAAGAAAAAAATTATATCATTGTCGTGAGTGCAATGACGACATATAACTCATGCTTCCTTAATGACTAACACCACAGGGAAGTATCCATGCATATATGGCTGTTAGTTCTGATTGGTTGCTGAATCCTATCAAGTCATTGCAAATATTCCAAAGATATTCAAAAATAGCCAGGCATATTTTGTACATCTCACAGAAGGAATAGTTTAATATATAAAGGCTGTTACATCTAATAAACATTAATTTAATTTTATTATTTTATATGGGAATAACAAGAATACAAATGAAAAAAAAAAATTCCATCACACGTGTGGATATGAGTAAGTTAAATTATATGCAATGGCATGAACATTCACAGATTATGGTTATGTAAGGGAAGCTGAAAAGGTCACAGCCCAAAGAACATTCCTAAATCTGATCCAACATTAGAGAACTTTCCAACTTCAATAGTGTATATGTTTGTGTGTATGGATTTGAATCTAAAAGAATATAGAACAAATGGGAAACATTTATATACTTAACATGTTTTGCTTTTATTAAAATCTTTTCAGATAATACAATATAAAGGAGAAAAAGCGAAAAAAACATTTCTGGTATTTTAAATTTTCTGCCAACTGCTTTCATTAATTAAACAGACATCACATCTTGTCAGGCAACATTTTTTGTATATAATGCATGTCTGTAAGTATCATAATTCCTGTTGGCCTATGCAAGATTTGGATGATAATGCATATTTGTTCATATACACACACACACACATACATACATACATACATACATACAACAGTATGAAAAGAATTTACATTATTCGGACTATTGTCCTCATCTTTTCTTTGTCGCCATATTTATTACAATGCTCCGGCCTTCTTCAGGTGGTTGGAATGTCGAACTCAACTTCTTATTTGACAGTGGAGAAGTTTCAGAGGGAAATTAACAGGAGATAACTGATAACTAACATCCATTAAACATGGCATGTGGAACTAAAACAGTTCTCCACCAGTCAGCGAAATAAAGGGTTAAGTTCGACATTCCAACCACCTGTAGAAGGCAGGAGCATACAATGGCTGAAACATTGTAATAAATATGGTGACAAAGATGAGGACAAGAGTCCGAATAATGTAAATAATGTACATAATACCTCATCACAGCAATATAGAGAGTATGAACAGAAATAAACACTGACCTAAAGATTGCATTAAGGCATGAAAGTGACAGTCACCATAAAACCATGCAGTGGTACTTCTCATGTCCACTCTGTATCAACAAATTTTCTTACTCTATTATGTCACACTTCTTTCATAAATAAAACAAATTTTAAAATTTTAAACTATATATCATTGGTGACTATGAGGGTTGGGCTTCTCAGGCTCATCCTGAATGAATCAGCATTCAAGTTTATCTGTTTAAAAACAGCAAAAATCTTTTGTGGTGCATCGTTTTTATTTTTGACCCAAAATGACTTATTTTAACTCTGTACCTCAATATATTGACCAAAATACATTTTTGTTGATATTGTTCATAATAAAGAAAAACTCAAAAAAAGAGAGAGAAAGTAAAAAAAAAAAAAAAAAAAAGTATGAAATAAAATTAATGTGGCTAGTCGGGCTGTATAGATCAAATATTAACCTGGAGACATTTCACAGACAATGTATTTCTTGCTTTAATTTTATAGTTAATCTTTTAAAATTCTCTAATGACTTGTATCCTTTGTTTTTCAGAGAACACATTTTTATTTCAACTTATTGTTTTCAATTGTCCATTTTAAATATTTTATTCCATTATTTATTAAGGATTTTTAGCAGAATGTATCAATTGAAAAAATGGCTAATTAAATCTAGCCTTACTTAAAGTTGGCGAAAATCAAAGAAAGTGGCAGCCTTAACTCATCAACTTGATGGTTGGGGTGAGGAGTGTAACTGGAGTAGCGATGAGGAAAAATAATATCAGCCAGCAGTACCAATCATAAACATACAATAAATTAAACTAAAAATTCATAGAGAGATACATAAACATACTATTTAGGTTTATGTACATGCCCACAGATACACATACACACTAAGCCACACACAATGTTCCTGACATTAAAAAGAAAAAAAAGACACCTCTATCTAACCCTTAGCCTCAGTGAGTGAACTATACCTTTCTACTTTCTGAACCTAGAACAACTATCCCTACTTCTACCATCAGTGACTTGATAACCAGGCTATAAAACAATAAAAAATGGAAAGGGTGCAATAAACAGGCAAACATATCAAAGACATTGTCCCCACTCTTTTTCTTACAAGTCTGGAAAAATATTTTAAAATACATTTTTATTTTTATAGAATTGTCACAATTAATATAAAATAACAATTTTTTTTTTAATTCATGCACAGAGATTTTAAAAAATTGTATATTTTAGAAAGTTATTCCAATAGTCTATTTTGTTAAAGATTGTACAATTGTAATGAGCCCAAAAAACATTGATGACCTAGTCACTACTTTAAATGAGATATAACAAATATGTATATATAAATATCTGAATTTTTTCCTGGGATATACGTAATTTTCTAAAAATATCACAAACACACACACACACACATATATATATATATATATATATATATAATAGCTGGCTACTAGTGTTTGATGATTACTATCTACAATGGTGGCTAGCCAGTCCCTACTGTAGATGCTCGCTCAGGCACATTTGTGTTTGCTCAACACCCATAGAGCCCACATGGTTTATACTGCAACTTTGCTGAGCAAATCTTAGTTACAGATTCTGGGCAAGAGCATGTTATCTAGTATGGGCAAGAATTTGAACAGCATGCTGAAGCCCTCAGCCATGATGAATGGTGGCTTCATGCTAGCACTGCTATCGGTGGCTCACAAGAGTTCCGTCTACACAATTTCCCTCACAAGGCTAGGATCAACCTGTGGTATTGTTTTCAGGCACTTCCCAAAGCTGATGCATCCTGGGATCAACCTCGATCCAGTCCGGTATCATCAGGAACTCGCCTTCCTGACAAATCAACCATGGTGTGATTTGAACCTGGGTTTCATGGTCAGAATGTGAATGTTCTAACCACTCGGCCATGTGCCCTATATATATATATATATATATATATATATATATATACACACACACAGAATCTTGCTAAAATTTACTTATTTTAAGGGAAGCAATAGTAAACTGGACAGTGCTCATATCACAGATTAAAGCAAATGTTATCCAGAATTGTCTACACCACCCATTGGGAGTTTTTTATTTGCAGCATAACTATGGATGCCTCCAAATAGACTTTATGAATGCCACCACACCATTGTGCACTTCTTCACATGTACTGCAATAAAATCCCACAGAGCAACATATTTCCCTCTTTAGTGCTAACAGATGAGAGCAGGTTCTGACTACATGCAAATAATAGTTATTTGAAAGTGTGATACAGAACTGAACAATGCAATATATAGATACACAAACATAAACCTTCCATCAAGGTGTTAGGCACTGTAAATTACAAATCTGACCTCTAGCAGATGTGGATGGTATACTGAATAATACCACGTATATGTAAAATACTGTTAAACTTGCTGCAGTAGCGTAATATGTTACTCTAACAGGACAATATATATCCACATGTTCATCAGTTATCAACTATGGGATTACAATGGGACAGTGCTTGACTCTTTCAGTTAGCACCCCCTTTTAATGGTTTCTGTAGCACAAAAGGTGCAAAAAGTATAGAATGATGTATTCTAAGAAGTTATTCACCATCACTGTTAGTGGGCATTTAAAAATTTAGGTATGCCTTAATGTCTAAGGCAGACATGTAATGAAGGAAAACTGGCTCCAAAAGATAGTGATACCAATTATTTTGTGATCACTCCAAACACCTCTTTTCGAATCAATTATCAGTTATCTCCTGTTAATTCTCCTCTCCAAGTTCTCCACTACCTTTACTGGGTATTGAACTCGAACTCTTTGAGTCTTGTCACTGGATCTAACTAACGCCTTTATCCACTGTGCCATGGGTCCTTAATAACCGACATCCATTAAAAAAACATGGCACGTGGAACAAGAATAGTCTAGTGAGGGAAATAGAGGTTTCAGTTCGACATTCCAACCACCTGAAGTAGGCCGGAGTGTACAACGGCTGAAACGTTGTAATAATAAGTATGGCAACAAAGATGAGGACAATAGTTCGAATAATGTAAATAGTGTACATAATACCTCATCTCAGAAATATAGACATATACATGCACTGTCTTTAGACTGACACTTAAACACCCTGAAATATTCATATTGGAGTTTCTGACATGAATTCCAAGCAGTATGGCATGCTGTTTCCAAATTTCTGGTGGAGCAAATTCCATCATCTTGCTCCTTTTCTCATAGACAGTGTCTAATGAACCCTACTATACTGTGCAGTTGACTAAATTGAAAGCAAACAAAACACCTGTGCAAAACTAAAAATATAAAATGGTGACAATTACCCATCATATACATACATATATATATATATATATATATATAAAGGAAAAATCTTAACACATTGAAGAATTGACTAATAAAAATATTTTGACAGATAAATTTTTAGTATCTGCCTCATCAGACAGAAATTACAAAATGGTTTAAATTTATACAATTTATTAAAAATCATTTTAAAATTAAATCACAAGAGAAAAGAATTGCTTGACCTAGAGAATTTTTACTGGGGATTTACATTATTGAAGAGAGGAGTGGGGGAAAGAAAAAGAAGAAACAAGGTGTCAGTACAATAAGCAGGGTTAAGTGTGGGAAGTGTAAGTGAAATACATTGAAATTAAGTAAACATTTATATCATCATCATCTAATCTACATCAATGCAATAACAAATCTTCATAATCATATATATAAAAAAGATAAGATATAATATAATACATAAAAAATCTTAGATTTATTCTAATTATAAAATTTATTTCATAATTATAAAATGTATCATATACATGTGTGTGTGTGTGTGTGTGTGTGGTATATACCTATATATACTTAGTTTCAGTTCTGGGAAAGAGCACATTATCTAGTGTGATCAACAGACTGAACAAGCCAGCACACTCAAACCCTCAGTCATAATGACTTGTGACTTCATTCTTGCACAATCATTGACTGCTCCTAAGGGATTCCATAGTGTATTTGCTTATTTCTAAAATTACATATACCATAGCTACCCAATATTATGCTGCTAACCACACCTGTCAAATATTTTAACTCTCCACAGGGGATATATAAGCAAACAATTCCTGATCTATTTTGGTTTAAGTTGTATTAAACATTAATATAAATTCAATTCAATTTTTAATGCAGCCTTCTCAACTCTTTTTTTTTTCTTTTAATTTTTAATTTGCATAAAAGTGATTGCAGACATACCAAGTATAATGACTCCTCCTGCAATATTAGTCAATTTCTCCAGTTTTCCTATTTCTTCATTGATAAAAGCCCAGCTGTATAAGTTCTGCTTGTTTTTGCATACAAGTATTAGCTTATCAAATGCCATTCTGCTCAGTCAAATTTATTTTGTATTATCATAGATGGCAGGCTGAAAGCAAGACAAGCTAGTATCATTCAACATGAACAATCAAACAGAAAAAAGTAAAAAGGAAGACAAATAATTTCTGAACTGCATTTCAGATCCTAATTAGATGTGTCCTATATTTCACACCAGAACATTCATAGACTTATCACTGGGATCAGTAGTCAGTTCCTGATGCATTAGTTATGACGGTCTTCGTTTGTCAAAGAAATAGAATTTTATGGCATCTCCACATAAGGCCCATGGGTAGAGACACTAACTTCAGAATCCTATAAAATGTATGGAGTGAAGAGAATGAGAACACGGTCCTTGCAACTATTCTTAATAATACCAGAGTTGGATACTGCTCATGTTAATCCATCCTCTATTGAATTGCTATCAATGGACTTAATATACAAGCAGAAGAAAGTACTGCTTGGCTACAGTATGAATTAATATTGAAATCCTGGCCAGCAAAATAAACAGCCCAACATGGGATTTACAAATTGTAGATAGCAAAATTAAGCAAGTTTAAAATTTAGAAGATGGAAAATGTGACACTGAAATCTGAAGGCACAATGAGATAGTCAAAGATGCTTTCAAAAATGGTAAGCAAAGTATAAAGAAACAGGAAAATTTCATTGGAAACAAAGAAGAGAGTACTGAACTCTTATGTAATATCAGTCTTACTATATGGCAGTGAATGCTGGACTATTATAGATAGAAAAGATACTTGATGCAAATGGGGTTCTACAGAAGCATGCTGAGAATACCATGAACTGAATACATGAGCATTTTAGAGAAAATGGTTAAAAAGTACACTTATATATAGCATTAGGAAGAGTTTAAATTTCTAGACTATATAATGATGAAAGAGAGCTTGGAAAATTTAACACTCACAGAAAGATAGACAAAGGAAAGCAGCACATAACCTAACAGACTTGTGTAAATGGTTGGCAAAACAGAGATGAAAGGCATATCCCCACTCAGTTTTGATCTCAGTTTCCCTTTTCTATTTATACAGCTCTAGCCTGATATTGAGCACTTTTTGCCATAAATATAGCATACCTGAAAACTATGCACTCTTGTACATAAAAGTCGAATAATGAAAAGCAGCACTTATTTTATACAAAACAATCTCTTTCGTTGTCAATTCACTTAACTCATGAGAGATTGAATTTTACACAATGAAAATTTCAAACCAGAAGTGAGCATATCACTGTGCAAAGCTGGAAACTTATTGATTCATATTCAAATATTTTTATCTATAAAAGGCAAGATGCGTGTGTGTGTAACGAATACATGACCGCAATTTGATGGATTTGCACCAAAATTTACATGCACATGCTCCAAGTTAATGGGAAGGCCAAGACTGACTTTGCATTTCCCAACCTTCATTGATAGTGGAAATAATCAATTTTTTCATGCTTCTATGGCAGTTTTCATGTAGTTTGCAGTCATTTTCTACTGGCCAGAGTGAGAGCTAATAGCTGGCTGCCACGAATAGGCAGGAAGATTTTATTGGCCTGAATGAGTGCCAACAGCTGACTGACACAAATGTTAACTAGCATGCTAGCATGCAAAAAGATCAATAGCTGCATTCGTCACAAATGGGAAAAATTTAAATCTGCATGGCACTATACTCCAATTAGCTCATTCGCTTACTTAAACTCAACGTTGATTCTGATTCCACAGAACTGGGTTGGGTGTGAAGAAGTATTTCTTGTTAACATTCTTTTTTCATTCGGTTTTTCCAGTTACCAGTCTTTTTTTTAAAGCTGATTGTTTAGTGTTCATTTTGTTTAGTTCTCTTTTTATAACAGATTTAATGTTTAGTATAGAACTTAGAAAAAATTTGCATTGTGAGATAGGCAAGAAGTAAGGCATGTAGCAACATCAGCACGGCAAAGGGCACTCCTTTAAAGGCAAGGAAGTGATAGCGATTTCTGTATGAGTCGTACAAGTACCGTTTTTGAATCAAGCATGGGCAACGCCGGGCCATACTGCTAGTATTAAATATAACAGGTTTTCAATTGTATGTGTTTTTTTTAATACTCATAACAGACTTTTATATTCCTATCCAACAATTTATAAATTTAGGAACTATTTAATTCTATCTGGTTATTCATAGGATATTTAACCTTTAGTAATACATACTTTGTTAGATGTCAGTATGTAGATATATTTTTCTATGTTTATCTGAATACAGAGAGAGATTTAAATTCTTAGAGATGAATAAATATAATACGAAAAATACAATATTTAAAGTTATTTAGAAAATTTAACACTCACTAGACATATTAAAGGTGAGAGGAGCAGAAGGAAACAGCAAGTAAAGTAACAAGTTTGTGTAATGTAAATGAATAAAAAAACAAAAACAGCATAAAAAAAAACATTACTAAGAGTTACAACAGACAAGAAGTTATGGAAAGCCATGATTGTCAACATCAAGAAGGTTGTTACGATAATGCTGGTTGTGTTTAGGTAGAAAACATATGTCTCCAAGTATATTTTCACACAGCAATTATTGCGGACTCAAATTTGAGTCCAAGTAAATGAATAAAGTAACAAAACCATACACAACAAAATGACAATTTATTTTTACCAAAAGTATACAATGACAATAGAAGATTTTTGCGGGTCACAAAAACAATGACTATGAAAGAAGAAAATATTTAAAGAATGTATTGCAAGAAAACATTTAAACTAGAGAATATGTTTGTGCGTATGAAGTTTGTGTAGGTGAAGTCTGAAAGAAAAGTAGTTGAAAGTGAAGTGAATGTGTATTCGCCATCTAAGAGAAAAATAGAAAAGAGAGTATAACTGAGAATATCATTTCTTATTTATAGGCTTGAGGAACATCCTCTAGTGACGGTTTTTTTAGTAAAATTAAGTGGGGTAACTCACAAGGTACACAGTAAATAAAAGTAAAGACAAATTAATAAATGAAGGGGATAAAAGGAAAGAGAAATGACATAGAAAATATATAAATATTTGTGTAAATCCTTATTTTATGTAAATAAACCATTGATCATTTCTTCTCTTTCTATGTGCTGTGTGCACAACTAGTTGGAAGTTAGTCATCTTATTAAGTCAGTTTGCACTGAAATGTCAATAAGCGATGATCTCAGTTATAAAGTCAAAAAATATTCTTTATGACAAGATATGGATATTAAGAGCTAGATAGAATTTTAAAATGTTATTTATTCTGAAATGAGAGCACTTTCAAACCATGGCAGATCAACCGATTTTTAAATCCTTATAGGGTTTATAAATTTATGTGATAATGAAAGATTGATAATAAAGTAATTTTTTAGTCTATTAAACTAAAAAAAAAAAGGCAATTTAAAATTGTTTTACCTTTTTGTGAGTTTTATGTTTTAAAACTTTCTCAAAATATATTCATGATAGGAAGTCTTATTTAAAACAAAATGAAAGTTTTTAAGACTTTCATTTTATAACTTAATTTACTTTGTATAGAGTAATACATTATCAGTATCTAACTATTATATTAGGCCACATGCTCCATTTATCTTTCTCTTGCTGTCTGTTCTTCATTTCCTTAGTAGAATTAATGGAAAACTTTTAAATTAATTCTAAAACATTCTATGTTTATCATTATATTTGGGAAAAAGCAATTTCTGTCAATATTATTTGATGAACATCAAAATCAGGTTCCATCAACGAGATAACAATATATAAGCAGACTAAATAGAAAACAAATGCCAACAAAAAAAATGAAAAGAAAATAAAGTGCAAGGAAAATTGAAAAAGAGCTTAAAAAGAAAGTTATAAAAAGAAGAAAATTCCCCCAAAAATACCATAAAAAGGAACAAGAAAGAAAAAAATACAAAAAAATGAAAAGTAGAGGCAAAAAAAGCACCAACAAAGGGAAAGAGAAGAAAGTAAAAATGGGAATGAGAAAAAAAAGGCAGAAAGCTAAATGCAAAGGAAAAAGGCTAAAGGGATATTAACAAAATAAAAAAAGTAAATAAAAGAAAGAAAGTAAAAATAAAAAGGGGAAAAAATTTCAAAATGGACAGGAAAAAAAGAAAAGATGCAAATAGGTAAAACTCTTCAAAACAGTGGAAACAGAAAAAAAAAAGTTAAAGAAATTAAACCAAATGGAAAATTATTTTAATCAATTTGGAAAGGTAAAAAACACATACAAAAAATAAAATTTGCAAGATAAAATAGAAAATCAATAGTTAAAAAAGCAATAGTTTGTCTCAACAGATAAATCTTTAATTTAAATCCAAAAATCTACATGACCAGATCATTACACAGAACTATTAAAATGATAAATACTCTAATTCACTTTCAAACTGTTCAGTTGGTTTTGTCCATACAAAATTAACATATATAAGTAGTCTTTGACATTTCAAGCTACCTTTAGGTATTATCTCAAAATCTACACAAAATCCCATCTTACAAAGTACTGAAAACCTAATTTCAAATGGATATTTTCAGAACCATTTAAGACACCTTTATTATTATTTCTCTTATTTGGCCTTGTACTGTCCTATGTTCGACTTTTATGTATACTTAAAAATAGTGTGTGTGTGTGTGTGTGTGGTTGTCTGCAAATTCTGTCAGTTGATATAAAAACAATTTTTTTATTTAATCATTTCACCCTAATCAAGACAATAAAGCCACTAAGATGCCTACTGAGTGCAAAAGAAACAGAGAGGACAATCAAAGATGACAAAAGATATTGCACTTAGATTTTTGGAGATTGTAGTCGACAGAAAGCAAGAAACCAGAACAGAGTTCCAAAAGGAGAAGTGTAGGAGAAGAAACTATTAGCAAAGAACTTATGGATACAACTAGCAATTTCAACAGTGAAATTATGAGACCTATCTGCCAATCTGGTACTGCATTTAATTTTGTCAAATGAGGTAACAAATAAGAAAGCTCATCAGGATAATTACCATGGAAATATTTAGAGAAGCTGTATTACAGCAATGAGAAAGTCACTGAAGCCGAGATGCCAGGTCAAAACCAATAACATTCTAGATTCTTTGGATTTTGTCAAGAATCTCTAGATATCTATCAGAAGTAGCTGACAAGATGTGGCAGCAATATTTCATGTATGAAAGAATGATAGACTTATAAATGTTCAAAATAGATTCTGGTGAAAAAGAATTATCTAGCATTACATAGCCAACAAATTTTCCTGTGAGCAGACTAACTAAATATGCTGATATTTTCTCTCTTAGCTATTAATTTCCTTTAAGCATCTTTCTGATGCCAAATGATGCAAGGTCATGCTACATTTGTATGCTGAGTGAATAGTTTAAAGTAAGCAATGTTTGATAACACATGAAGATGGATGGATGAAGATTTTTTTCTAACAGTAACATGACATTCCATATTCTGCATTCAATAACATGACCTTCTATATTCTACATTCTTTTCTGAATGAGTTATTTCAGGATCAAAAGAAAGAAGTGTACTCCAATATCAGTTTTGAATTTATGACCTATGAGGTACAATCAGTTTTGAAATTTTGTATGTTTCACAACTGTGCGGCTATGTGCCAGAGAAATCTAGCCTTTATACATGAACTCACACTCAGAGGTGTTAGTAACATTAGTTCGCAATTTTTTATGGTAATTCACTCTTTTCGCCAGATATCAATCCATCATTCCTTTTTAAGAAGTTTATCCGACTCAAAAGGAGTATTGTACAAAGTGAGTGATGAGAAATTCTCAGTTATGGGTCGATTCCGACCAATCAGATATTCTGTATGCGAGGAATGAAATTCCCATTCACTAAGGTTTGAGCCAGTCATGTGATACACCATCTTATATAAACAAAACACAAGTAAGCCTTCTCTCTCCATTTTCTCTCATGTCTTATTCCTTACTGCCAAAATGTAACCTTCAAAAACTCCCGTCTTGACCATACGGTTAGACGTTAAAGAACATTACCAATTCACACAAGTATGAACTCTTAACTCTTCAGAAATCTTACCAACTTTACCAATTCACATTTCCTAACATGCAACAGGAACTTTATTCTTCTAAAACTTCAGTTTAATAAATACTCCAACTTTATGAGCTCCACTGCAAATATTTCCAAATCTAAGAGATATTAACTCATTCAAACCTTCAACTTATAGCATGTACACCAAAACACCAATAAATTCAGTTGTTATGTTTTGAATCATTACGTTGTCTTGTATTAGGTTGGTGCAAAAATAATGACGTAATAATGTCGTTTTTTGACCTATTTTTTAACGTCAAAAAACGACCTTATTACGTCATTATTTTTGCAACAACCTAATATTTTATACTATGTGCTATTTTACGTGTTGTTGTAAAGAAAAAAAAAGAAAAGACTGTCAACTTATAGTAGCAACTGCAATAGATTTCATCTGTTTCTTGACCGCAACACTTGTAGCCAAATCACAGTCCACATCATAGCCTGTCTTAACAGTCCAACAAGCAAAGTAGAAATGACAAAATGGGGTCATACATCCAACCTACACTTCTCACAAGCAAAAAACACGTTTTCCACCCACTAGCTCAGAAAATCTTCTGCCTTTATAAGTGAAAAAACAACGGCTTTGTTTCATCGAGAGATCTTTTTGATTGGTCACGCCATTCAGGAGAGGGGAGCATAGATTCTAGTCATTGAAGTAGATTTTTGCTAACTACTTTTTGGTAATTTTTCTTCGGTAGATCACACACAAAATACAAACTTTCTTCTGGGGTAACCAATTATCTCTTTCACTACAAATATAAATTGCATTGTGACCGCTACATATTTGGTAACCTCCAGTGTCTTTGCTAGATCTTTTCCACATCATTTCCAATCAAAGATAAATAATTGTGGTGATGTGCGCTACAATATCATATTGGTCAACTGATGGCATTGGTTCTGTAGAAGGATGCTGACCATATCATAGATTAAACATGTGAATAACAAGGTTTTCAAAAAATATGAAACAAAAGGACACTTAGACTTAGCGTCAGAAAGTAACTGTTGAAATTTCTAGGACACTTAATGTGGAAGGAGGGCTTAGAAAATTTGATACTGACAGGACATATTAAAAGCAAAGCAGTGAATAATCTACCTAATGAACTTGTGAAAATAGTTGAAAGAACAGGTATTAGAAGAGAGAGCAAAAAGACAAAATTTACTAAGAGCAACAAAGGACAAGAAGTTGTGGAGAGTAATGATTGTCCACATTGTGAAGGGGCCTGACACATTGATGAAGATGACTATTCACATTAATATTAATGGAGCAATATTTAAAAAAATGCTCAAGAAAATGTCTGTAAAACATTCTTCTAAATTAAGTGAGTTTTAAAACAGTAAAAAAAAAGATATAGCAAGATATGTCATCAGCTTAAAATCATTAAAATATTGTAGTTAAGTGTTAATCGTTCGAAATTATAAGAAAGGAATATTTCTCTTCTCCATTTCATTATAAACGACAAGTGTAAAAGTTAGATAATTACCAGAATCAAACCAGTGCTTAATAAATATCACATTTTCATTTTCACCTTTTTCAGACTAATCAAGTGCTAAAAATATTACATCATACAATATAATGTTGGTAATTAATTTAAAACTTGAGTAATTATCAAATCTTTTTTTTTTAGTTTTTTTACTACAAAATACTGATAGTTTGAAACTAGTGGGAAAATGAAATAAAATTCACAAGTAAAATAATAATAAATCATGAAAAAAAAAAAAACTACTTTTTTCCATATTAGTAGTAAAGGAACCAGAAATGTGATTACCCTGCTTGACTTCTTCAAACACTGATAGGCAGTGTTGTTTAAGTCTATTAAAATACAAAAATTTCCAGGAATCACTCACTTACTCTAGGATATAGCACCACATAGAAAAAATGATGGTGCTACTGGGAGCTGTTTATTTTGCTAATCTACTGATCATTGAACTCTCTAGTTTCCATAGCATGATGTTCACACCAGTCTTCTAAAGTGTCCACCTATGAAGTAAATCAATATTTTCTTTGGTCGTTCCATCTCCGTACAAGGCTAACTTGAGCTCGGCTATTAATACAATGCTTATATTTACTTACCCTAACTACTGGACCAAAAAGAAAGCAGACATATCTAAGAGACACCGAGAACTTTGTTTCATAAGAGTTTCTATGAAAAAAAGTGAAAAAAATAGGTCCATGGTAGAAACCCACCTTTTTCGATGATTCTTTCTTTGTTTACGCATGGACATACACAACTTAAAATACACCCAACATACAACCTATGAAATTCCATAAACACTTATTAGCTTGAACTTTTTATTGACTGAATTAAGGAAGCTACCTACTTTAATTCTACAAGAGGACATAACCTTTTTAGCTGGATTCTATAACCGTACTGGATTTTACTCTCTAAGAAGCTTCTCTGGTATTGTCAGAAGAATCTGTGGGTTGTCACTTTAATATTGGTCGCAAACTCTAATTCAATGTCAAGCTACTAATGTTTATTCAATAGCTTTACTGTAAGATAACATCTGACAAGAACATCAGTTGTTATTTATGCAAAATGAAAAGGACAGTTCTTTTACAAAGCAATTATAGTAATTATTACTGAAAAAAAGAAACAGTTTTGTGTAATAGAAAAAGAAGC
The DNA here is from genome assembly GCA_963932145.1 of Acanthosepion lycidas. NCBI lineage: Eukaryota > Metazoa > Mollusca > Cephalopoda > Sepiida > Sepiidae > Acanthosepion > Acanthosepion lycidas. Next base: position 54,649,121 of record OZ010594.1, on the reverse strand, counting down.
TTCGAGAGTTCACAGTATGGGGATTAGATAAAAAATATTATTAATTTGATAATTTAGTTTCCAGTAGAACTGCTGGTTGGGCAATCTTCCATGAGACAGAGTTGCACTGAAAGTTTGAAAAACTTGTAGGGTTTTAAACAGAACCCCTTGCCTAGCATGTAGATAACCAAGCTAAGTTAGTGATCTTTGCACAGTTAAGAGCAACTGAGATGAATTATGGCCCTTGCCACAGTTAGATATATTCTGCTCTTGAGAAGAGGTTAGAGCAAGACATGCTGCAATCAATGTCCAGACTCACACCATGGGAAACAAAGATATTTATAGATGATAGTTGACGGCCTTACTTCTACTTAACTCTTAAAGGAACTAATCTTGTAGAATGCAGACCTCATCTATTTTAAGTACTACATTTATGTCATGTCATATTATTGTTTTAAATTGTTACATGTAATAAATATGGTAAATGTATTTTGGAACCCTTCTTTTCATTTCCTCTTAGTAGCTCATATTTATTCTTTTTGTGGGCTCATTGAGGTATGGAGCTATTATAAAATAACAACTCAACAATCTCTTTTAACAATATTACTTCTAAAAGAAACTACAAAATTTGGTTAAATATTTTATTGATTGGTGTACTCATTTTCATATTTTAATTTCTTAATATTTGTTTAATGTAATTTCTGAATGTCTTGTTTTGCATGTTTTAAAGCTCAGCTGATGTATATGAATGGTGACATAATTTATTTGCCATATTTAAATATACAGAATACAGAGAAGGTTATAATTCACAATATTTAAAACAACTGGCATAATGTTCATAATTATAAAAAAAAAAAAATAAAATAAAAAAACATAAGTATTTGTTTTTCATCTTTAGAAAATTGATTGATTTTCTCAAAGGCATCAATTTGTGTTACCGTATTTGCTTTCACATAACACGCACCCTTGCAGAAGTCACCCACCTATTTTTACAAGGATATTTTGTGGAAAAAAAATTATGTTTTGTCATATATTTACTGAAATATATTTTAAAGTGGTTTTTCAAGCGAAAATGTATTATTTTGTGCATGCAAATACAATATTGTAAAATTTGACTGGAATAAAGCATGAAATCATATATTGTAACATTAACCTTCAAAGGAAACTAAATTAAATTTGCCTAGGCAGAAAAGAATTGCTTGCACATTTGTATAAATAAGTAGTGGTACATATACAAAGCAAATTGAGAGAAAGCAATCAGCAAAGTACAATAAATGTGAATGAATTGTTATAGATAATTACAGTAGATGCAGACAAAGTTTACTATTTCACTGAATATTACCAGTAATATATAAAAAGCAACAGGGGGAGAAAACTGAATGCATTCTAACAGTTAAAAGTTATTTCAGCAAGCAGTACACATATTTTATTATTACTAACACCATTTTCAATATTTTATTATGAATAACAATTTTTGCTTTTAATGGATTCAAGCTCATCTGAGGACCTAGCATACTACTACAGCACTGGGTCATGTTCCACTAATAATATAATTGTATTAAATGCAGGTTATACTATATATATATATATATATATATAGTGTACCTGGTTGCTAATTTTTCATTTATGTAAGTTTGTTTTAAGACCAAGGTTAAGTCTTTCATAAGTATACTCAATATATTTACAAAAAACAATAATTAACTGACACCTCAAGAGGCAATATTTTTTTCAAAATCAATACTTATAAAGATATGATATTTAAAAAATAATTAAACTGGTATGGCATTGAAAAGTTTATATGCAGACTTTTACCAGGAAGCAAGAAAATGGTGCAAAATCATTTCTTAGAACCAAACAGCCAGACTACTAGAATGTATCATTTGCCTATAGAGGTGAAGGCTTGTGTAGAACCAAACACTTTTCAAACTGGTGTGCATAGTATGTCAGAAAGCCTCCAAACGAGCCTCATCAGGATTTAAATTCAGACTGATCATTCTCTTACACCAATTGCCAAGGAGGCATAAAGAACTCATTCTTCCCTACTATTCAACCCACAAAGGAGATTAAGAAATTGAGTCATCTTTTTCAAGAGTATTTATGCATAAGTGAATGGTATCAACTAAATTGAAACTGAAACACTGCTCTCCGGTTTCTCATTCCAGCCCACTATTCAACACACCACTTGCACATCCACACACACAGATATATATATATATATATATATATATATATATATATATATATATATATATATATTAGTTTTAAGGTATGCTATATTTATGGGTTAAAGGGGCTCAATATCAGTGATAGAGTGTATGTAAATATAAAAATAGAGATTTAAGTCAACACCCAGTGATGACTGTTTCATGCCAAATGCAATCATCAGGCTATGTGTGTTCTGTTTTTGCTTGATTATTTTATATACAGGTCAGTGATACATTGTGGGTAGTCTATTATATTGATCTAACAGTTGTTTTGGTGGGTAGTAACAGTTGTTACAATTCAATAAAATAGACTACCAACAATGTTATGACTGGTTTGTATATATAATCAAGCAAAAACCCAATGTGCATGGCTTAAATTACTCTACAAATGGAAAGATTTTATAAAAATAATCATTAATTAATAATAATAGGATGCATTCTGTCAAATTTTTAAAAAGTTCTTCTTCAAGATTCTGAAATTTACTTATCTCTCAAAGGAGAACATTTCTTTTGTCCGCAGAAGTTAAAGACATTGTTTGAAAAGAACTTTCTTGAAACTGAGTTTAAACTACGAATAACTTGAGTAAGTATTGAGTCAAAGCAAGAAACCAAATGCATTGACAATTGGGAAACAACCTAAAGCAGGACACAGCTGTATTTAAAGAACAGTACTATTAACTTACATTGAAAATGCCTAAGTAAATTTGTTTCATTTTAAGCTGAGTCCTCACAAAAGGTCATCTTGAGAAAACAAATCTCAAAGCTTTCTACTTTATACACACGTAACTCATTGATAATATTATCCAGTTATCTTATTTCACCTGATAAAGTCTATCCTTTGTCAGAGAATTCCTACATATTCCAACAACACACTCTTTAATAAGCACGATTTAATAATATTGGTATATTTAGTCAAATTTTTTAAGGGTGTATCTGACTAAATTTCAAAGTTAAAGTGTAAATTTCTGGAGTGGATCAAGAATGCCATTTTTTTTTTTTTTTTTTTTTAACCATTTAGGATTCAACAGGCTCAAACCTACTGCATAAATATTTTCTCAAGGTCTCACTATTTGCGTGACTTCCTGTGTAATTTGTGATAATGTTGTCATATGTTATATCAGAGTATACATGGCGTAGGTTATATTTGATTGAAAATTCAGAACTGTTATTAACAGAACAGATTGAAGGCTGAATAGTGAAAGTTTTTGAGCTGAGGAGAAATAAAAAAGAAAAAATGATTTGTTTTTAAATTTTAATCAAAGGCCTGCTTTATCAGTAATATCCATTTAGTCAAGAGCATTATTTTATTAAATAATGAACTTTTTGTAGAACCCCTAAATCCTAGCCAACTTATTCAACTTAATATATAATTGAGACAGAGATTCACCTAATCCAATTTGATATCAATTGATTGCATTAAAACAAATCAAAGTTCTGTAAAGAAAATAAAGTGTCTCAAAGTTTTAGTTGTTTTATTTATTTATACTTTGCTAATTAAGTCTGTCAAAAGGAAAACATTTGATTTAACACGAAAGACAATCCCATTTCTCCATTGTTAGTGATTTGGAGAATTTCATTAACTTTCCATTAGAATCATCTTTTGTTAAGAGTTTATTATGATTGTTTTTGTATAATCTACCATATTGTATTCCAGTTCATATAATGAGCCTACATAGTTTATTATATTAGACATCAGTCACTTATGTGCCATGTGTGATATACACTTAAGCGATCATGTATCTTTCAGTACATGACTAACTACACAAATTTTTCCCCGCAGTAGGTTGCCATTTCTTTCTGCAGTAGACCAGCTGCTATCCAAGGCTATAGAACCCATTCTGTCCTGCTATTTACCCATAGCTGGGGGGAAGAAGACGAGGATTCATACCTTTCACAAAGATATGAAACACATAAGTGAATGTAATGGTTTTGACTAGAATTCGAACTTGGCCCACTGATTCCTCAATCGGAGTCACTACCTATTACTACAATGTGCCTCCTATTAGGCATAACAATTTATAATTTTGCCAATAAGTTGTTGTCGTATAATAAAAACATAGCAGATATATCAGTTATATTGATTAAGGTAAACATTGTTTTCAGGTTTGCCTTAAGGAATAAATACCAAAATATTTTCAAGAAATTGGATGAAAATACAATATTATTATAACCATTAATCCATTTATCAGGGAGTTCTTTGATACCTTTTTCTGCAGATGAACTCTTGAATCATGTCTTCATTAGAGAAGGTTTTTCCCATCAAAGCATTTTACAGTGATTGAAAGAGTTTGGTACTAAGTCAGATAAATGTGACAAAAAATTTTTTTCTGTTGATGAGGCCAGTGCAGATTCCAACCAAACTTTTATGGACACACTGCAGCTGCTGGATGTATAAACACACACTTAGTCTTTCACTGCATTTTAAGAACTCTAAATGAATAATACTTCAATGATCCATACCAACACGCGTAAGGATTGCGAAATAATAATTTGCTTTACCAATTCTCTTCAAATTTGGAGGACAGTGGGTAAAACAGAAAGGAAATTATGAGCATATGCAAACCAATAAAATCCCACCATCACAGAGACTGACTGGCAAGCTGAGAAAAAGACAGAAATAAATTTTCAAGCCTATGTGAAATTGCTTTTGGACCAATGAAAACCTTGTCTTCACAGAAATTAGCCTTTGAGCCAAGAAAGAATGAAAAGTAGTGGTCTATGTGAAATTCTTTTTGACATAAAATGAGGATAAAAATTGAATTGATTAGAGAAAATGTCTGAAATCATGTGAAAGGTTTCGTTTCTTTTCATTACATCCAGCATTGGAGTTTTTTCTAGTGTCAAATTACTAACCAATTATATTATTGGCTTTTAACCTAGCATGTGACACTTCAGAGAATTTTCTATCAACAATCGCAGAAAGATAAGTATTTCAAACTATCTCTTAGTCTACTTTAGCAAATATGAAACCATATATACATTCAGTGAGCCACACTCTTATCTTTGTTGTAAACATTTTTTAATATTATTTTGTCAGATTATTTAATGTTTTCAACTTCATGACAATTTTTTACAACTATGGACTTTAAAAATTTCTAAATTTTTTTTCCTGAAATGAGCTACTGTCACTACATCAAGTATGTAAATTCATGGTTAAATTCCTAATCTTATTTTGTTATAATTATCTATATGTTTCCTCGTTATCATTATCCTTCATTTATCTTCATGGCATGGGTAAATCAACTTCATTTTAACTCCCCATGCCACAATATATATAATACTACCTTTCTTCTTTGTTCAGGTTTTTGCAGTCATTTCTAAGTTTTATTCTGGAAAATACACTACTTTTTCATTGTTATGATCTATTTTAGGAACTGTTAAAGTGATATATTCATTACAATTACTTCCTCAAAATTAAAATTACTTATTACTATTATAAAAAAAAAAAAACAAGTCTTTCTTACTATTGGTTTTTGCATACAAAAATCAGATCTAAAAAAAAGATTTAAAAAATGGCTGCTTGAATTTTAACAGTCATAGAAAATTTTTTTTTTTTTTTTTTTAAGCATTACGCTCCGAGCAAGGCATGGAGCCACTATGATGCAGGGGGTTGCAGAAGATTTGGAGTGGGAGCAGATAGGAGTGATAGAAGAAAGGATGAGGAGAGGGATAGTGGATAGATGAAGGTAACTGGAGATGTCAATTGACATTACATTTGAATAGTTGGAGATTATAGCTCTCAGGGAAACAGTAATTGGGAAGGGTGTTCCACAGGCGAGAGGTGTGAGGTGTGAGGTATGAAGCTATGGGAGATACAAAGAGATTTTTGTTATTTTGTTTAATCAGCTTAATTATTTTGGGCATTCATGAGAAACAAGGTAAAAATTTGAAAACCTTAGACATTTGATGATTTTGAAATGTTTTAGTGATTAGACTTGTCTAGAAAAAAAATGTTTTCTTTTGTGAAACCATTTTAGATTTTAAAATAACTGCAATTTAGAACCTAGAAAAAATATTTAGAATTCATCACTGATAAAATATACAAAGCCAAATTGAACTATTTCACAAAATAATATTAAATCTTTCTTTCCTCCGGTTGAGATCACTGACAGAGTTGTCGTAATGAAGAAAAATATTGATACATATTAAGATTTCTTTTCTGATTCATGAAGCAAACAATCTGAGACCACAGCTGCATCATCTGTAAACAGTAGCTCTCTCATCAGCTGCACCAAAACACTTCCCTCCCATTATTAACATTGGTAGGAAGATGTTTTAATTTGAAAGAGTTACTGTATAAGATGTATGGATTGCTTCTTCTTTCTACACTCACATACTGCCTCAGTTATTGCAACAGATATGGAAAACCTCCAAGACTTCCATTCAAAAAGCCAAACCATGAGAAAATATCCAACAAGATTTGGTTCCCATGTACTCGATAAAAAAAAAAAATATCGAGGAATATTTCCACCACAAACTTGTAAGTACATCAGTGAAGTGCAGATTGAAGAAGAGATCCCCAGTGCTGAGGCAAATTACTCTGTGGGAAAACAAGTTCATGAAATTCATTGCAATCTTTGCAAAAAATAATTAAAATATGTAAAAATTCATTAACTATTTTCAGATTTAAATTCCATAATCTAGGATAGATTTTTCATCATCTCGAGAACTGCATGAGGTCTTCACAGTTCTAAGTCATACCAGATGCTTTATATATCAAATACTAAATGCTTATTTGCACTTATGCAAGAGAATAACATTCACAGCAATGAATGAAGATTGTAAATTTCAAATGGGCTTTTGTATATGAAACTGGTTGTCTCACCTTATAGCCATGTATTAAACATTTGTTCTCATCTGATCAGCAATGTCAAGCATGATCAGTGCTTAAATAGGTGATAGTTTGAAAATATGAAGTGCAGAGTTAGAATTCCAGTTGAGTTTCTTACATTCACACTGAAACATTGGTCCTTATCCAATCACTGAAGTTGAAGCAATGTTGAGTGTGGTCAGTACTTAGATAGGTGACTATTTGAGTGCTGTAATCTTGTATGTGTGAGAAGTGTAATGGATAACATATTGGAATGAGAAATCGAAGAGTTGAGGTAGAATTCCAGTTGACTTTCTTTACATTCACTAACACAAAAATATCCTTGGAAAAGGTATGAAACCATCTCTTCTCCTCCCAGCTAGGGGTTAAATAGCATCACAGACTGAGCTCTTTTGCCTTCATTAGCAACCTGACTACTGCAGAAAGTAATGGCCACTTACTGTTGGAAAACGTCTGCTACATGAATCAAAAAGTGATATGGTTGCTGAAGCATACATCACGCATGACACCTAAGTAGGGAGGTTGACAACAGGTCCTGAAGAAAGACTACAAACAAGTTAAAATGACTAAACCCACTCAGAGAGAATGACTTCAGAAGTCAACAACAAAGAAAAATCTAAGGTGAGTCCATAAAGCAGTTCATGGATATATTCCGTTATGTCCTGGCAACACCTGTATTGACACTTAATTTTCTGGATTATTTCATTGACATAGAGAAGAAGGACCTACTGCATGGATAGAAATCTCTACCCCATATCTACCTACCTAGAGCTTATGCATTGTAGAGTCAGCAAATAACAAGACCAAATGGACAATGAAACATGAAATATCTTCCAGAAGACAATTGTATAGTCCCATTAGACTGACAGATGCCTAGAAATTGAATAGATGTTAAGGAAGGTCATTTTTTTCAACTTTTATCTGCTGCTAGGAAAATTGGTTCACTATGCAGTACTTGATTTTTCTCACCAGAATCTGTCTTGCAAATTTCTATCTTTCGTTCATGTATTGAATATTGTTGTCACATGAGGTCTGGTGCATCTGTTTTATATCTTGAGATTCTTAAAATCAAAAAAAGCATGTGCACCATTATTGATTCTGACCTGGCATCTTATCTTCCCACTGCTGTACCTTCATTTTGCCCCTTCTACAAATATTTTTATGGCCACGTTCTGATGAGTTAACAGCTTCACAAATTTAAGTACTGTACTAGATCACTAGTTAGGCCGCATAATTTTTGAAATAGCTTTTATTTAAATCTTATGCTGTACCAGTCCTACTATATTGTAGTAAATTGTGATCAATCTTCTCACAGATGAAGAAAAGACTTGAAGCAACAGAAATGTTGTTCTACAGAAGGATTCTAAGAATACCATGGACTGAAGATGTCAGCAATGGTCTATAGACAATGCCAACAAAAAGGACACGTATACTTAACATTAGCAAGAGATAATTGAAATTTCTAGGGCACAAAATGAGGAATGAGGGCTTGGAAAATTTGATACTCTCAAGACAGACTGAAAGTAACAGAGGCATAGAAAAGTAATGCACAACCTAAGTAAATAGATGGTGGAGCAGAGTTTGAATGAGATGGCAAAAAGGCAAAAGTTATAAAGTGCTAGAAAAGTCAGGAAATTGTGGAGAGCCATGATTGATAAAGTCTTGAAAGGACATGGCACATAGAAGTTTCTTCAAGATCCACAGAGTCAACCTATAATTTACTGAACCTTTTAGTTAAGGTTTCTTGGGACAGCATAGAGTTTGGCATAATCAGAAGGCCAATCTGCTTGAGCTCTTCATCACATTGGAATTTAGCATGAATTTAGAAGTCAGACAGTTTTCTCTGCCCAGTTTCACTCAAAAGAGCAAAATGATACAAGCAATAAACAATGTAAAGCAATTCTAAGACACAAAACAAAAACTATGTTCATATGCAAATGATATAAAGTCTAGTGATTATAGACTTCTGACTGAAATACAAAAAAAAAAAATGTGTGGATATGACCAACATTTGTCCATTTGTGTTGACTAAGTAGAAATCTCAGCATGCATCAGTAGAATTTGTCTGTAATATTAAATTGAAGACATCATTTTCAGGAACATTCCCTGGCTGATAACATCAAGATGTCACCTCGTCGACAAATCAATTATGGTGAAATTGTAAACTGAGTCTCATGGTCCTAACACTGATGTTCTTATCCTATGACCACGTGGACATTGGCAACAAGAACAAGATAATATATGCATGAATATAATACTGGTGTTGGTAAAAATTTATCAAATCTTTCTCTTGAGACAATTTTTCAGGAAAATGTTTTGCCAGTCCAAGAATTTAATTGCTCTTTCCATTACTGATAGGGCTTCCTTCCAAAACTTGTTTGAAATACAGATTATATACAAGCGAGATTACTTTTTAATAAATTCAAATTTTAATAACATTTAATAAGTCTTGAGATTGACATTTTTTTCAGGTGTAAATTAAAATGAACACAGCACATGTAGGAAGAAACTTTTCCCTTTATCATCTTTCTTTGTCTACCATTCATTTATTCACTGAAACATGGCCAGCTAGTCTCATTTTCTGAGCACACATGTCTGCTAGGGAATTTAACCAATCCCTGTCACAAAAATCTGATCAGACACATTTGTATTTGTTCAATACTTACACAGCCCACCTATGGTTTATACTGCAATTATAGTGAGTGAGAATTTGTTACAGTTTCTGGGAGAGAACGCATAATCACCAGTTTGAACAATGCCAGCATATGATCACTTGTGACTTCATGCTAGCAAAACCATCAATGGCTTCTAAACAATCTTGCCAACTCAATTTCACTAAGAAGTCAACTTGTGGTTTTCAGGCACTTTTCAAAAAGGATGCAGGCTAAAACCAAGAAGACACATTACTGACAACTCAACCCAAATCTCATGGTTGGTAACTCAACATTCTAATCACTCAGCTCATGCTTATAAATTAGGTTACTGTTTCAATTGACTTCACTATGTCCGCTGAAATCTAAATTCTTCAAAACAACTTCCTTCATTCTGTGCCTCAGAAATGTCAGTTATCACTTTCTGATTGTTAGCAGTAGTACCTTTGTAGTTTTCATTTGAACAAAATGTCCTAGTTTCTCATGTTATGACTGGTATTTTCAGCAGTCCTGAGTAGAACCACATCTATTTGATGTCTCTTCCTCATCTGTGAGGAAATTGTCCATCATTCATGGCAATACAGATGATTAAATATTATATAGCATTCCAGCACTCTTTTACGGAAAAGGTACTTTTCTTAGCTTTTAATACTCTGTTCACTTTCTGAAAGGTATCTTTCAATCTCTGCAATGCATCTTCAGATTTTGTTAGCAAATAACCCTCCCCCCCCCCCAGGCAATCTGTTACTTCCTTTTTACTCACTTAATGCTGAATTCTCAGCAAAATAAGTCTTGTAGAAATCATATTTCAATTTTTTTATCATCTGAAAAAAAAAAAAAAAAAAGAAACTGGATTCCTAACAATTAAGGAATATTATAATGTCAGATTGATTTTTCCCACAAGGAGAAATTCTCATGTGTTTTTTTTTTCTCAATTTTTTGTTTCAGATATTGCATTTTTTATTTTTTTCACTTTTTTTCTTTTGTTTTAGAATTTGTTTTTTCTTTTAATTTAGATACTCTTCTACTGTTTTTTTATTGTTTTACAGTATAATATTTTTTGTTTTGAAAATTTTTATTTTTTATGTTTTGTTATATATATATGCTTTAGATATTATTTTTTTAATGTTTTAAATCATTTTTTTCAACTTTATTTCTGATATTTCTTCTTAGTTTATTTTGTATATATCTGTTTTACTTTCTCGTTCTCCATCTTAGTAGTTTAGTATATGAAGGTTACAGACCACAGAAATCTACCCTTGATGAAACATTCAGCAACACACAGTTTTTTTTATTCATTTATTCTCTTTTATTAATGCCTGGTGAGCATTAAGTACTTGGCTATTGACAATGTAAAAATATTTTTTCTCTACCTCTTCTTCCCTGATTTTGAATTAAATGTTTCCTTTACTGCATTTTTTAGTTAGTTGCCCACCCAATGCAGTAGGAGAAACAGAACCCCAGGCCTCTTGATCTGTTCTTTTCTCTCAGAGAGTGCATGTACACAGGGTGTGCAGTTAGGAATCAGTTTTGCAGGATGCTTCCATTTCACAACTAATGGGAGGAAATGATACGTGGAAAATAGCCAAATGAAAAGATCAGGAAGAAGAGAAATTGTTTCCTTAAATCTAGGAACTAAACTGTTTCTCTTTTCTCAAATCATTTATATTCAATCTTTTTCATCTGCATACACATTCTATGCAAACTGACTGATCACAGAACAAGTTGTATTGAAAATCAATTTTTGCAGGAATCTGAAGTTAACTCCTCAATCCATAAGAGGAAATGATCAGGACTCAATGTGACAACAGCCAAAATGGGCTTTGTTACCATGGTAACTGTTATCAATTTGGAGCTATTCAAAAATCCAACTTTATTAAAATTAAAAAGAAAAATTGAACAGTTTCACTTGCATTCTAATGTGTATTTGCCATGAACAGTTTTTTTTTCTTGTTTAAGCATATTTTATTCAGAATAGTAAAAAGCATGTAATCAATTATCTGTGTCCCCAGTGGCTAATGCATCTTCAATTTCTTTTACATATTAATACAGAGCCATTTTAAAAGTTGGAATAAATGAAGTTAAATCCAGCAGGCTCTGACTGCATTATGAAGAGTAAAATTATTGGACACCTTTAATAAATAACATAAAAAACTACATGCCTCTTTAATCTTCCTCAAAGGGCTCTTTGATTATAAATTATAAGGGATTAGATCTTAACCAAAATGTGAGATGGAACTGCAAAACTAAAGTCCAGCAATAGCACTTTACAAGCATAGAAAGAGAAAAATGTTACATATATATATAAAATTTGTTTAATTCCAATTTATTTCTTACTAGCATAAATGCTATTTTTAGTGAGTACACATGTTTCAGTTGACTTCCATGTTTTTTTTAAATTTTCTTATGACACCTGGCCAACATTGATGAGTTCATCTAAAGCAGTAGTTCCCAAATGGTGTGACATACTTCACAGAAGAGGATAGCAAATGAGGTAGAATGATTGAAAGACAATCAAAGATTTATACAGTTTCCAAAAAATTCACATGCCAAAAATAAAAAGGATTTCAAAATTTAAAAAATTATAATTGATTCCTTCTAATTGCATGCATGAGTTCCTGCATAAATAGTTATAATTACTGACCAATTTTATCAAGGATGATATTTTTGCATTACATGAAGTATTAAGAATATACTAATTAGGATCTGCATACTGGAGTACAGAGTTATCAATGATATGTTCTGACTTTAAATCTGCTCTCTTTTTATTAATTTTAAATGGATCTTTTGTCACATAAAATTTGGTGAGGCATGAGCAAATTTTCATTTTGAAAATGTAGCCCAGATATAAAAGTTTGGAAACAACTGTACTAAAGAAAACAGAGCATCTTGACAAAAATCAAAGCTGTATTCCAGTCCTTGAAGTACAGCGTTGATTCCTTTCAGCAGGCACATTTTTCTATAGTAGAAGTTCTTGATCCGAGTCAGTTGATATTAGTTTCACTAAGAAAAGAAAAAACAGGCATCTTGACTTAAACATCTCTACTCACTAAAATTTATGCTGAAATTTTTAAATTTTAGCAATGCTCATAAATATTCATAAGGTTAACTGAAAAGTCTAGACAAGTTGTTTAAAAATTTTGAAAAAATAACATTTTTTACTTTTGTTTATAAATACTTTTTGCAAAATTAAATCCTTATATTTGCCTTGATAAAATCCACTAGAGGACAAAACGCACTGGCTAAGTTTTCCTTTTGTCTTATATATCTGCACACAATGTTGAATTTATCATATATTGGACAAGGCTTCAATTCATAAGTTTGAAAGTAATATGGAATTATTCATCTGCTGCCATTACTCTCAGATCTAATCAGACACCTAATGATTTTTTTATCTGTTACAATCCCTTAACTATTTTTTTTTTTATATTTCACCCAATATAATGGCTAACAGCCACTTAACCACTTAAGCCAGAGGGTCACTGAATGCGGTGCATGATAAAAATATATGAGGATGATGTAGGAAGTTAAGAGGTGAGTATAAGGAGGATAGAAAACAACTCACACTTAACATAGAGAGGTTAAAATTTTAGTGTTCAGAGAAGCATCGATGCAGGAGTCTTTTAGACAAAGTAACAGTTCTTTAAAAAAAACAAAAAACCTGTCCAATTTCAGCTATGAATGTTCAAGCTGGTAAATCCATTGATTAAATTTTAAATCGAACATTTGATATAAAACTGATTTTTTAACCTATGTATTATAGATACAAATGTTTCTGGCATGAGGTATTTTAACTCTTTATTATTTACATTGGAATTTTGAACCAAACCCTTTATTTCATCCACTGGGGTAGATTGTTCTAGTTCCATATACCATGCCTTTTCTAATCCAGAAAAATAAAAAAAAAATTAAAAAATTAAAAACAGCCCTCGCCTATATTTATGCTGGTATATACATACAGACATACATACAAGAAAAAATATATTCTAAGTCTATTTGCAAACTAAACCAGCAGCCAGAATAACAGAAAAATCATAGTATAGTAACATTTACTAAATGATTTTAATATAGCACAAGACAAACACAAGGTCCTGTTACAATCCAGAATGATGATATTTCCTCATTCTAAAAACAACCTTTCCACCGATAAGGATATTTTGTCATTCTAGAAATAAAGATCAAATATTTCATCATTCTAAAAATCTGAAACTTCATTAAAAAAAAAAAAAAAAAAAAAAAAAATGACCTTTTCACCACAAGCAGTGTCAGTAGCAGTAGTAAAAAGAACACCACAGATGTATCTTCTTAGCTCTTTAAGATGCTTCCCTTAGCCACAAAATACTCAGAACAAGCAAAAACAAGTAAGCCCATATTTTTGAAGAAACCAAAAGAGAGACAAACACTGAGAATATTTAACACGCAGAATACCAATACTGTAATTAACATCATGAAAAGTAAAATACACATTCTTCTCATTTATATCAACATATGTCTCAAAGTCTTATTGTTTATGTATTGTAAATTTTATTTTCAGTATAAAACAAAGAGAAAAGGAATCCACTATTAACTACAAATATATCTAATAATGGGGTAACGCATATTAACAATCACGGCACATCTTCCCTGTTACAGTTGTCAATGTGGATTACATCTAACAAAGAGGCGGAAAACTATAAAGCTCGCCTTATAACCATTTCTACTTCAGCAGGTCCTCACAGAGTTTAATCTAGTAAGGGGCCACAATAAGGAATTATCTGGTGGGACTGAACTTGCTGTCTTAAGGATAACCAGCCACCATCAGTCACTTGCAGATGCTCAATTCTTACCTCTGCCATAAATAGTTTTACATTTTCTCTATTCCTTTGCCTTTCTCTTTTTCTAATATGAGGAAATAAAAAAGAAAAAAAACATCATCTAATGTTAATAGCATATACTAACCTTCTCTATTTTGCCTTCTCAGAAACAAACATGTATTTAGTGTGTGTATATATATATAATGTGTGTTTTTCTAAAGAAACTGAATTGACTTTTTATTAATCCAACAGATTTTTTTTATCACTGCCAGAGAAAGCACATTTATTTTTAATAAGATTTCTTGGACATTCAGGACAATAGACAAAAATAAATAAATACACTGTTAAATAAATAAATAAAATGGAGCTTCTACTTAAATATTAGTATCCACTAACAATAACATACATATGTATGCATATTAGGTATTGTCTGAGGATCATCAAGTTCCTTCAGCATGCAGTCTTGTATGTCAATACTGTTGGTACAAAATGTTCTATACTACATTCTGAGAACACTACCCCCATAAATATGGCAAATTTTATATATATGTATGTGTGTGTGTATGGTTTGGTTTATGGCAACCAACCTCAATGTCGACAAGATTTTTATTGTTGGCAATATTTTTTTTTTTTTTCCAAAAATGTATTGCTAGTAATGTTTTTCTTCAAAAATTCATTGCTGGTAATATTTTTTTTTTTTCCAAAAATGTATTTCTGGTATTAAAACATATTTTTAAACTTTCATAGTGTTTTGACCCCTGTTTGGGGGTTAACTATTTGCCCATAGCTGGAACCTAATAGGTGCTACCACCCTGGATCAGGGTGGACCTAGGAAAACCAGTAATTATGAGGTGATTCCATGCTCCTTAAAACCTCCTGATCAGAGGCCTTGCATTTGAATGTAGTTTATCATCTACCCAGGATGATGTATTGCTGGTAATAATTTTTTCTTCAAAAATTCATTGCTGGTAATAATTTTTTCTTCAAAAATTCATTGCTGGTAATAATATTTTCTTCAAAAATGTATTGGTGATGCTAACACCTATTTTTACACTTTCATAGTCTTTTGACCCCAGTTTGAGGGTTAACTGTTTGCTTATAGCTGGTACCCTAACAGGTGCTACCACTCCAGGTCAGGATGAATCTGGGAAAACCAGTAATTATGAAGTGGTTCCATGCTCCTCAAAACCTTCTGATTAAAAGGATAATTTATCGCCATACTCAGGACAGTATATGTACTGTTAAACACATGAACACTATAAGCATATGTGTGCAAAAACAATATCTGATAGCTATATAGATTAACAAAAGGCACACAACTGTACATGTATCAGTCCAGTGTTTATATTATACTCACTTTTTGGGTTAAGATCTGAAAAAAAATCATAGAAATATGATTTCTAGTGATGTTCTTAATTGCGTTTTAATTCTGTTGGCACAGGGAATATTTTTTTTATTTCTAAATTTTATTTAGTTATTTATTTATTCTTTTTGGGAAGCTAAAAAGAATTTTTATAAAATTATGAAATAACATAATGAATTGGTTTGCATGTCATTCCATTTTTTTTTTTTTCTTTCAAGACTCTGCAAGAACATTTCCAAATAAAACTGAGAAATATTTTCTGCTGCACACGCATTTCTGTTTAATTCCTCCATTAAATGAATCTATTTCCTCACGATCCAAAGTTATTGCAGGTTTTAATTTTTTTTATGTCAAAATTGTCACCATACAGATAATTACAGTACATATGTTTCAGTTTAATTTCTATTTTCGGACAATTTGTATAAACATATCAAATGCCATTAAAAGCATTGCTGCGTAAATCAGTTTGTTTTCTATGCAACATTGATTCTCTTTAAAACACTCACAACACATTTGTTTTTTACTTTTTTTTACAAAAGATGCTTCTAAAGTTTAAGATAATTTTTTACAAGATTTGATTTCATGCTCTATCCCGAAATATTAACTTTTGTTATTTACTAATCTTAGGTTGATCTGGCACAAGGCCACAGTTATGGGAAATGTGAGATTTGCCTTGTCAAAATTCTGGCTCGTTTTTTTTTGTTTTTTTTATCAGTAGTTGAAAAATGAATCATAAAAAGCAGAATGCAACACAAAACTACTCTAGCCATGAGATTAAATCGCACTTTTGAATTATCAAATGACTGATGGAAGATCGCATGGCACCAGTTTTTTCAAATGGGAATAGCATGTCTATCTTAAAAATCAGCATTCGAAATCATGTGGGTTTTACTTGAATTGAACACTGACGACTTATGCAATTTATCCCTCACTGGCATCAAACATCCTTTGCTGTTTATCAGAATGTACTATCTGTGCAGATTGATTAAACATATCTAACAGCATAAAACAAAGCTAATTTTAAATTGGAAGCAGGGTTTCTACTAAACAGAATGTAAACCATGCCATCACAAAATATACTGGCCAAACAGAGGTTTCAAGTAAAAGAATATATGAATATAAAACATATTCAAACTAAACATGCGGAATGCTCTTATGTACTACAGAAATGTTCATGATCCTAATTTTGAACTGATAGCTACTGTTTTAATAAAAAAATGAATATAATTTATTCAAAGGGGCACTGAGAAAGCTACGAGTTTCCAATGATTCCTCTTAGACTAAAGAAGTGCTGAAACAATGATTTGATTCAATTGATCTGTTTTATATGGCTTTTTGACCTATTGCAAGTAATTTGAAACCAGAAATTAGTTTTAAATTATAAATTTCTTAATTATAAAAATTGAAAAAAAACATGCAATGATAACAGCAAAAATTGCAATATGAACACTGGTAAAAATGGTTGCTGAAGACATTAGATTTATAATACCCAGAAATTCATACACAGATGTCCTCAAGGACACATGGCACAGTGGATAAAGGCATTAGTTAGATCCATTGACAGGACACAAAGAGATTAATACCTGGTTAAGGCAGTGGAGAACTTGGAGAGGGTGAATTAACAGGAGATAATTGACATCCATTAGATATGGCACGTGGAACTAGAAAAGTCTACCCCAGTGAGCATAATAAAGGGTTCAGTTCAACATTCCAACCACCTGAAGAAGGCCGGAGCATACAACATCTGAAACAATGTTGTATTAAATATGACGACAAAGATGAGGACAAGTGTCTGAATAATGTAAATAATATAAATTTCTTTTTTTGAGATAATGATAATTTACTAATTACCCCATAACTGGGGGAGAACAGATGGATTCACACCTTTCCCAAGGATGTTTGTGTATAAATGAACATAAACTAACCCAACTGGAATCCCAAAGTGAGTTGTTCTTTCGTTACATCACCAGTAAATCACTTGGCATTTGCAAGCTGACCAGGTTCAATGTTGTTTAACTTTGGTGACTGTATGGGAATTGGTGTTTCAACATGATATGGTCATAAGCTTAAAACAATGAGGTATACTGAAATTGATCAGAATCTAATTTCTTTATTGATACAATTAACATGAATCATACTCCAACTTTTCTTAAATCTACGCATGATAACCCTAAGGCATCTTATGTTCTGTAAACATTTTAAAAGGAGTGAAACAAGTAGACGTTCCATCTGCATTTCTTTTCTGCATTGTAATTTCTTCAATTATACACAAAACAGAATCCACTGGCAAATCAAGCTTCTCAATATGTGGTCATTTCCTTTTGCTGTGAATGAATCAAGCCAAGAATTGAATAAATTTATCAACAGATTTGCTAGAAATGCAGAGGGCATAGGTCTGATTATAAATACACAGAAAACAAAGTTAAGGCCACTTTCAAAATAACATTTTTTAATGTGCCATGTTCTTTCAGGATGTAGGCAATCATGGTTCTCCAACTCCCACTATCCCTTGCAGCTCTCAACAAGTTCCTTCTCTCTGCTTCCTCCCCCAGAACACGTTTTGTCATCTACTTGCTTAAGCCAGCCAGGTATGTCACACATTGTTTTTCCTTGTCTCTCTTTCCCTCTATTAGACCTGTTAGTATCAGATTCTCCAGGCCCTCCTTCCTCATTATGTGTCCCAGAAACTTAAGATGCCTCCTCCTGATATTATTTATAAGCCTTCTTCTTGTTTGCAACCTCTCTAAGACCTCATCATTGCTCATACGCTCAGTCCGTTTTATTCTTAGCATCCTTGTGTAGAACCACATATCTATTGCCTCATATCTCTTCTTCATCTTTGAGGAAATTGTCCAACATTTGGTGCCGTAAAGAAGGACAGCTCAGTATTCTTTTCTTTGTTAGAAGTAACTGAATTTGTTTATCCTGGCCACAAACTAATCTTTTATTGTAGTTTCAGTTCCCATTCAACATAAAATAGGTCTTGGCTGGGCTGAAAAGAACTAATCATTCCAAACATCCTCCTGTATTCCATGGAAAAATCAAATTTAAGATCTACAACACATATTCTCCCAGTACTGATTTATAGCCTAGATTGTGTAAACTGGACTCTTCTTAAGAAAGTAGAAACATTGCAGAATCACATCATGCAATTCATGACCAACAATAACATAATGATACAAACCCTTCTGGTCACAAATGGCCTGACCTTAATCAAGAGAGAAACACTTAAGTTATATAGTTAGAAAAAATGAACAAGCAGGAGATCCCAGTGAAGAAGGTCGCATGACAATATGATCAAATAGACACTAGTCAAAACCTTGGATTTTTAAACCAAGACTATGATCTCTGGAGTTAGTTCTGTCATCCTAATATATTAATGATAAAAATGCTTACTAAAATCAAATCTCAGTAATATGGATTTTGTCTTTCCCCTGTGTCAAGAAATATTTTTTCAGCATAGATCAATAGTAAAACAGTGCAAGAAAAATTTTGGACAATTATTTATGTAAATATCCATTCTATTTCATAGTGATTTACTAAGCATAAATATGGCACAAGGCCGAAGCTATGGAGCACTCAGTCAGGATAGAACTCACTACTCAGTCATGATCTCATGAGACAAGCTTGCTACCCATTACAACATGATGAAGTGCCCATCTACTCTGCTTTATATATATGAATGTATTTGTATAGAGGCTGAGAAACTGTTTAATGGAAGTTAGAAAGTCAAACAAGAAATGTGAATCCTTAAAATTGACTTGTTTCAGACAAGCAATAATTTTCTGATATAAAAATTCTCCAAGTTGCAACAAAGTTCATATGAATGAATGAAACTGTTTATAATGTTGACTGCATCTCACCAATATATACATATGCAGCATAAACATTAAAGAAAAAATAATTTTTTTTCTTCATGCTTGCAAATACAATATTTCCATGAATACAAATTCAAGCACTGGAGAATAATATATATTTATAATACAAAGCTCAAGAGCCACTCAATGAAGAAGGAAACTAAATTCCGGGTGTGACATGAGTGCAAAAGAAAGTAGTATGAAGTCAAGAGTATAAGAATAGATAATGTTTGACTATTGGCTTTAAGAAGATAAGACAGTTATATTCAGGAAAACATCTACATTAGAATCTGTTCCATAAAGTAGCAGTTCTTGGGAATGTCTCACAATTTGAATATAGAGGAAATGAATATGATTCAACTCTGTGGAGGTAGCATGGTATGCTTTTGCTGTAAAAGTCTGAAGGTAGCTATAGATGTGTGATCTTGTGTCTATAAGAAAAAAAGTTGCAGTTCAGAAAATAAATAATTCCCAAAAAGACTGCATAAACAATTTTAAACTATTATTTCTTTTTCTTGGTATTTCTTTCACAATAGAGTTATCATATACAGAAATCAGGGAAAGTTAAGTCCAATCTATTCCATCTGCAAAATAAAGGAAATTTTTCTATTTCATGGGAACTGGGAATTTGACTAACAGCTAAATATAAGGAGTTATAATTTATAAATATTTTTCTCTTGGGATATAGGTGCGAAAAAACATTTTTTTTAGTCATTTATCAACAAGTAAGATTATAAAAAACCACAAAGATGCAAGAGGTTATTGAGGGTAAAAGAAACAGAGGATTCAAGGAGATAATGATTGACATTGAAATTAAATTATTTAAGACCATAAATAACAGAAAAGCAGGAAGGCAAAAAGAGAATTCCACAAGCAAAAAGTGTAAAAGAATAAACTATGAGCAAAAAACTAACAGTTACAACTATCAATTTTAACAATGAAATGATGAGACCTAGCAGTGAATCTAGTATTTCACTTAAATTCATCAAGTACCACAAAGGAAAGCTCATAGAAAAGACATTGGGAAAGTGACTTAAGCTGAAATGACTAACAACATTACAGAGTTTTCTTTAGATTTGGTTAAGAATCTCTAGAACTTCAAAAAAATATTTTTAAATTCACGTACACAGAATTAGATTGGTAACTTGTATACCTTTTCCATAGCATGTCACCAATGACCAATGTTCTATACTGTAGAAATATCTTGAAGAAAAAAGAATTACAGTGTAACCTGGATATAAGAGAGTTGTCGGGACCGGATAAGAAGTCTCTTATATCCGGGTTTCTCTTATATATACATTAATACAGGCTCTAATTTGGGACCAGAGAAAATCTCTTTTATATCCGGGTTTCTCTTATATCCGGGTTACACTGTATAAAAAACCTCTATCAAAATAAATTTCTTGTTTTGTTTCTTGAGTGTGTACGGTACCCAAAAGTTTGTCCTCTGCTGTAGTCAAGTATTGTAATTCTTCTGTATTAATAAAGTTAGTGATATAAATTCATTAAAGTCATTTAAATTTTTGGTTGTCATCTTATTACACAGTCAGCTCTGTTTGTGGTTTCAAGCATTTCTTGGTTCCAATTAATTCATATCACAAATTTTATGCTCCAGACCTCCATATTGTTAGCTCAAATCTCTTATCACATAATTAACTAATTCTTGATTACAGGCTTGTCTGTTAAACAAATATGAATTCCCAGTAAAATGCTAATGAATGTTATTAGGTTGGTGCAAAAATAATGACGTATTAATGTCGTTTTTTGACGTATTTTTTTAACGTCAACAACGACATTACTACGTCATTATTTTTGCACCAACCTAATATCTTTATCCTTTTGAAATATTCAAATTGTCTTTCCTTCTAATGTTAAGATATTTATTTCATAGTTCACAAGATTAGCATTTGTTAGCCCAATTTGAATGAGACAATCAAAACCTTTTCTGAATACACTTTATGGATAGAAAATGATTACTTTGTCCATCATGAAATATTCAAATTGTCTTTCCATACATATACACAGACGCTTCTGAAACAGGAACACATTTATTTTGTAAATCACATAAGGGTTTTCCCATCCAATTTGAATGAACCAATCAATAACTTTTCTGAAACCACTTTATGGGCAGAGAATGATTAATTTAGCTCTTTATTAAATATTCAAATTATCTGTCCTTACATATACACAATCAGTTCTATAATGTACACACTTAGTTTACATGATTAGCATTTTTCATCCCTATTTGAATGTACTAATCAAAACCTTTTCCAAATCGATTTTGTAGACATAAAATATGTTAGAATCATGTTTTCAGCACAAACTTACAGGCATGCATTTAAATTTTGAGATCATCAGTCAATGTGTTTTCTGTTCTATGCTGCAAAATTTTCACAAAATTCATGCTGGTAAAACATTTTCTCCGCTTGCTTCATTGTTTTTGTTTTAAGCCTGAAGGCTCCAATATGTTTGCAGATCTGAATTCAGTAATTTCATTCAAGTAGTTAGGAATCACTAGATAATAAAATATATTTTTTGAGATGATCTGCATAACAAGCATCTCTCATGGAATCACGTTATGTCTGAAATAATACCAACAAATATATTCACATTATTTTTTTGCCTGTTTAATAAACATCATTAAGTTTTTTCAAATAGGGAAAAGTAAAGACAAAAATCCCTTGATTTTACTCTTATGTAATACAACATTTTATAATTTCTGAACACTCTGACAGGGAAATTTTCATTTTTCAAGGACAAAGATGACTGCATATTCAGCTTTTGAGAAATAAACAAAATCTTCCATGCATTAGTTAAAAGCACAAATTAACTGTTATTCTAACAACTGTGTGTACATATATTAAATATAGAGACATAAATGTATGTATATGTGACATAATGTGTGCATGTCCAGGTGTGTAATTTTTTGGGACCTTAACGTTTTTATCAATGATGCATTTCCAAATTTACTCCATTTTATGATTAAGAGATTTTAACTATTTTTTAAAAAATGCTATTGATTCTTGTATCCTGAAAACCAAAAGATAAACAAGAAACTAAATATAACAGACATTATATATATATATATATATATATATATATATATATCTATACCCACCCACCAATATATTTCCAGAACAATCAATTCTGTTTCTTTTTATGAGTTTTAATAAAATTTTCAGTAATCAAATGTTATGTCAGATACTTACGGAAGAAGATGTGCCTAAAATAACAAGGTGAGCCATTAATTTCAAGAAGCATCTTCCGTTTCAAACCAAAACACAAAAGAAAAACATTTGATTTGATTCTGCTTATATTATTTCTGCTCAGAAGCCACCTGCACTTTAAAACTAATTTAACAATTTCTATTGATAACAGTAAAATACGTTCACCTCTCATTCCATGTAGTATATTTATAAATTAATCTTAAGTAAAAAGAATACATTTGGTTGAAATAGACTTTTATAGCATTTTTATATTGATTTCTAAGTCAATATTTAAATAGCTGTACAAAGACTTATTCAACAATATACAAGTCATTCTGTTTCACTAACCTTCACTATCTTTGAGGCAGACAGCTTCATTATTCCATTTTACCAGAAATTGGCATCTTTCTGAGTGATGACTTTCAAGATATTATTACAGACTTCAAAATGGTCAAAGTTCTTTCCATGAAATGAATTTTGTAGGGATCAAAATAAGCGAAAACTCGAATGTACAATATCAAGTAAGAATATTGGGTATAGGAGGACATTCTAGCCAAATTGTATCAATTTTTGCCATGTGTGACATGCGAGGTCTGTCTTTGTCCTAATGGAAACAACACACTTCTTATTAACCACTTCTAGATGATTTTCTCACCTAAATTTAACCTCAGATTCTGCAGAAGGAATTCACAATACTTTTCTAATTCCCTGCGATACCTAGGATCCTCTTCCTTGGATGCAAACTGGCTATTAGAATTATTAATATTGGCTCATTGCAATTTGTCTTTAATTTCTTTCATTCCAAATTGCTGTAAACACTTTTTTAATGGCCTGCAATAGTTGTTTGTTTAGTTTGTTTTTTTTTAAATCAGTCTTTTTTTATATTTGAGCAAAGAATTTCAAATGGAAATAGAGTCCAATTTTTTTCTGTTAAATCATGATGCACCCCAGCACTGTAGTAATAAGGCTATTTAAGAACATGACTTGTGTTCTTAGGTAATTATTTTGGTTTTATCAAATCTTGTAGTGTTGCATAAAACTACACCTAGTGGAGCCTCTCCTATGTTCAATTTACTTATATTGCATACTCTATTTCTCCTAACTAATCAACACACAAAACTATTTCAAGTGTTTAAAGTTAATACACACAAGCATGTTTTTCATCCAAACTTGACTATCAAAGATTGATAATATTCAAGTCTCAAAAAAGTTAAACCTCTTTATATGCATGTATCTTAAATTTCTTTTAATACACTTTATCAGTTTCTAATTATACTGACATATGTGGGTCCATATTATTCTTATATATAAATGGACAACGAGGTCAATAACAGTGGCGAGTGTCTGTTTCATGCTTAAAGGCAATTGTCAGATGCCTTTAAGAAAAGAACAGACTGTCACCACTGGTTTTTGACTTCAATGTCCATTTTATATTTACATATGCTCTATCCCTGATAAATATAGCATACCTTAATAATTATATATATATATATATATATATATATATATATATATATATATATATATACATACACACACACACACACACATTGAGAAAGAAAGAGATAGACAGAAGTTGTGTCTGTGCGTGTGCTTACATTAAAAGCATTAATGTCTGTTTGCTAGTGTTATACTCCACTACAAATTAGATCGCTTTCTGATTTACTCAACATGTCAGCTAGATGTGAGTGCTGAGAAAGCAACCCCACTCCAAAAAAGTCATCTTCTTTTCAGGTTCTCCAAGAATCAAATCCAGCACTGCAAAAATCTAAAAATCCAATAATGAATGTTGCCATCAAGGGGAACATCAACAGAAGTCACTTGCTTTTAAGAAATTCCATCATAAACAACTGGCAGAGAATATGCCCAACAAGCCAGCTGTTGACACACAGCAAGCTCTCAACATCACCATTATGATTTCAACCAACCAACCTGACACACACTTCTACTCAAAACCCTCCAACCACCCACATCATGCTCACAGACTTTGTTTGCATCCTCTGTATCAACAAAGTTAGATTCATAGTTTTATTAATCCATTGACAGAGAATGAAGCCAGCAGACCAGCTGTCATTTTGCCCAACAAGCTCTAAACGTCAGCACCATGACTTCAGTCAACTGACATGAGACACACATCCACTCAAGATCCAACCTCCTCCAAATGCCCAACACCAGAGGGACATTCTGCTTGCATCTTCTGTATTGATTACGTCAGATTCGCCGATTCATTAATCCACTCCAGGCCTTTCTTATCACTACTATGACCTCAGACAACCAACCCAACAATCCGTCAACACCAGGACTCAGGAAGACTCATCTTTCAAAATTGCTTTTCTGCACATCCACTATGATTGCAACTAAAGAACAATACACCAACAATTTTGTTACCTTTTCATACTGCACACATTTTCTATACTGGCAAAACCAGATTATGGTTTCACTATCACATTCCAGGCATCTGTCAAGATCATAACCATGGTCAACCAAACTGACAAATCCAACCCCTCTCGGTGTTACCAACAATACCCTTATACCAAATCTTTTCCCTTATAAAAAAAAAATGTTACGTCACCAATTTTATTATCAGACAATTTTATAACAGAGACATTTCCAATTGATCAAGCTTCACTAATCCAATTCAGGCCTCTTTTGTCATCACTACCATGACTTCAGTTAGTCAACCCATCAAATCCATCAACTCCAGTGCTTACTAACTCTACACTCATTCAAAATTGCTTATCTTGCCCACACAGACACATTCTGCTTGTATCCACTGTCTTGACAAATACAAATTTCATTTTTACAATCATTTTGTCTCATTTTCATCTCATTGCTCAAACAGTTGTTTTGTTTGTTCTCTCATGCTACCATATGCATGTTTATAACACTGGGTTGGAATTAAAAAAAAAAAAAAAAAAATGCACACAATTTTGTTCTTTCATTTTGACCAGAAGACACCAACAGAGGAAACAGTAATGGTTTTAATAAGAAAAACACAGACTTGTGTTTAATTCATAGCTTATAAACGAGAAAGGTTTATATACTTATTAGTATAGAATTAACTGAAAACCTGAAATGAGTATTCAATGTCACAAGACAGAGATTGCATATAAAACGAAATAGTTTTAAAAGTGTAAAGTATTTTAACCTCTACCATAACACCAATTTTTATGCTCTTGCAATTGTCATTGGACAAGCTTCATTAAACTGAGTTCGTTGAAGCACTTTTCCTTTTTTAAAACAGTATTTTACTGTTTTTACATTATTTCTATACAATATGAAAATAAATATGAATTGTTACAGGACTTGTCTCACCTTTTGTCATCTTCATTAACAAGAAACATTTCACTGTAATTCATTTCAAGCAGCTTGTCCAAAGAACCCAAAATGCTTTGAATCAACTCGAATAAGTTTAGACATTAATTTTCCCACTTAATGACAAAATGGAAGTAATGCATAAATGCAGATATGAGAAAAGAGATTTCTTTTATCTATGCTAAAGAAAATCAGAATTTAAGAAAACAATTTACAAACTTCAAAGGATTTTCTCTTTGTGCTTACCAAGCAAATATTCAGCCATTCAGTTGTGTGCTTTCCTATGTTGATTAATGAAGTATCTTGAATGCAGATTTCTTTTGAGATTGAAAATGTTTTCCCTGTACTGCGTTTTAAAAATCAAAGTAGTAGGTGCATTATAAATTTGCTGACGTAGTAATTCTGAGTTCAGTCTGTAGGGGCCAGGTATTGTGTACTCGGACGCAATGGAAATGAGGCAAGCAATAACTGAACAATAATAAGTAAAAACCAGATCAGATACCTCTAGACATGGTCAGTGGAATGAGAACAATCTACCCCCGTAAATTAAATAAAGTGTTTCATTTAAAATTCCCTGAAGGTTACCTGGATTGACAGGTAGCTCAGGAAGGCTGGAGAGCACAATAGACAAAACATTGTGGCAATACGAGCAAAGATGTACACAATACTCCACAAGTAAATAATGTAAACAGACATTGAAGTAGGAAGTTGTACTTCAACTTTTCTAAGATGAAGCATTATCAATCATCATTAATGTTGATGAGTATTTTATTTCATCTGAATTTGGATTTTATTTTTGTTTCAAATTGATGCTTTTAAATACTGTCTGGAATGGTCATGCTGGTGAGAACTTTTTGACTTATAAAATGAACATACTGGTTCAAGTAAACATTTCACCATAAATTTTTTATCTAAGTGTAAAACAAAGGTTTTGGTTCAGAAAATAGTCTGTGGAAATATTTTTCCAAATTAGAAGCATGCTGGACCAATTTCGCACCATGCCAAGTGGAAGGAAAAAAAAAAATAATAATAATCATGACAGCAATTGTACTTCATTCATGAGAGTATTGGCACTTTCAATCTGCAGCAGTGAGTGGTCAATCATGGCTCTCCACAACTTTCTTTCCATTGTAGCTCTTAGCACTGTTTTTCTACTATATCTCCCTTTCACGGTTATGCCATTCATGAAGTAGTTTACTCAGTTTTCCACTGCCCCCTCATGCCTTCAATATCTCCAATAAGTATCAAATCCTCCAAATCTTGTTTCCTCGTAACATGTCCTAGAAAGGTTTCTTTATTCTAAGTATAAGTATTCTTTTTGTTTCTATTTACTTTAATACTTTTTTTCTAGTGACTCACATGCACCATCCATGGTATTCTCAGCATCCTTCTATGGAAACCATATCTCTGTAGTTTTGAGTCTCCTTTTCATCTATAAGGAAATTATCCAGTATTCACTGGCATAAAGTAAGATTGATATTACATATAAGTTGAGCAAATGTCTTTATTTCTAATGAAATTCAGTAGACAATGAGAATCAAAAATAAAGTCTAAGACCTTTGTGAGATTTGAAGCCTTGAAACTTTTGCTTCAAGAAAGTCGTTTTAAGCATTAAACTACAAGAGAAATTGAAAAAAAAAAATATAACTGATGACTGTTCTTTTAAGTTACTGATTGTTAAACCTTTTGCTAGACATGCATCTGTTGATAAATGTATCAATAGAATCAACTCCTTAAATACTGGGCAAGTGTAAAAAGGAAAATAATGGGAGCATACATTCTGTGAATTCTAAGAGGCTAAATGTCTTTCAAGTGTGGCTGATATTTGGGTAGGACATTAAAATTAATGCATAGACAATGCACCCCACTTAGTCTGTTGAATTAAAGGGTAATTTTAACTTTTCATTTTATTCTTGAATTCACCTTTTCTTTTGAGAATTGTCCTCAATTTTTTCTCTGTAAGAAAATGTCTTTGATGGAAATGTTATTCAATCTTGTTTTGTTTCACTCTCTTCTGTTTTCTCTAACAATTCAACCTTTAATTTTTGTTTGTCAATACACAACACTTTTTCAACTTCTAATGATGACCCCTAACAAAAAATAATATACACACATTATATATATATATATGTAGTCAGAGAGAGAGAGAGAGATAAACATTGTGTCTGATAGATATGTATAGTGACTGACACAAATTTCACATTATCAAGTATGAATTTAATTTTGGACAATTCATCTAAGTGTTGAATACTGTTAAATAGCAAATTGCCTTTTAATATGGAAACTTTAATAATATCTGTTCATGATGTGAAGATGAGTGTGTTACACAGAGAGTTAAAGACAGAAACACAAGTTGATTTCAAATAAAAAAGTTCCGAGTCTTTTTTGTGAAAGTCAAAATTAACACTTCAAGTGATAAGACTTTAATTTTTTTTTCAGAAACTCACTTAAGATGAAACTCTGCACAAACAATTACAATGCAATTAGAATATTAAAATTATAGACAAAAATTTAGGCTCTACACTATTTCAATGAAGACACTATTTTGCAATAACAAAATTATCCAAACTTATTGCATAGAAGACAATCAGCTAATGATCTTATCTAATTATCCATTATTATCTGTGAAGGTCATGGATATTAATTATATCCCACCATGTATCATTTGCCTAATGTTACCTAATCAGTGTTGATTTACTCACTGAAATATAGTTATCTTATGCTTAATAAATGGCTGAAATATCTTGTATGTGCAAAGTCTTTTCAGGATTTGAATTAACCACATTTTTCAGCTGTAATTTGAACTATGCTTCAGAAAAAAAATCATTATTTGAAAAGAATCCCTGATTCTTTCATGATTCCTATAATTTGAAGGAATGGATAATTATGACTCTCTACAACTGTATTTTGTTGCTGTATGTTACTTTTGACCCTTTACCATCCTTTTTTTTCTTTATTCTAACAAAAATTTCTTAAGTAAATTACTCACTGTCTCACACCTGCTTCTCTTCAAAATCAAGTCGCACACAGAAATTTAAGAAATCAGGTTTGTAGCAAAAGGCATTAGAAAATAGGACACAATAAAGGAGAATGGGAAGTGCAAAAGGTGGCTGCCAAAATTTAAGTATTAAGACGTAAGAAAATATCATTTGAAACAAAAGAAAAGAAAGTTAAGCTGCTCTGTCATACCTATCAGTCTAGAGAGCAGTCAATGCTGGACAATTTCCTTACACAGAAGCAATGTCTTAAAGTGTAAGATGTGGCTCTACAGAAGGATGTGAACAATACCATTGATTTAATATATAAGCAATGAGAAAATGTTAAGAAAAATGGCAAAAACTTCTACTGCCAATCAGATATAGGCAACTGAAATTTCTGGAATACATCATGTAGAAAGAAGGATTAGAGTATTTAAAACACTCACATGACATAATGAAGGCAAGAGAAACAGACAAAATCTGGGTAACCTACTTAGCCAGTTTGCTTGAATGAATAAAATGGGACAGTAAAAAATGAAAAATAATGTTTATAGCAACAGGAAGTTGTGGAGTGATATGATCACTTACATCATGAAGGAACAATGCACATAAAAGTCTTTCAAGAATTTTTAAAAAACAGGATTTCATGCTATACAGAGTTTTAGGTAGCTTTTTTTTTCTGAAGAGAAACATGTAACAGGGCAAAAAAGCTCTAAGTGCTTTGCTTATACAGAATTATAACAATTAAAGAAAAGATTTGTCAGGTTGTCCAGAAGTTTCCATCAGAAGTCAACTGACCAGAATAAGTTATTTATGTGTAGGCTTCAAGTGGCATTTCCTGTTGCACTGAAAACATTCAAAATATAATACAAATTATTAAACAACCACTGACAGCATATCCCTCAGATATTTGAGGGAATTTTGTGAGCCAGCACCTGCTTAAAGGAAGCTATAAATACAGACCATAAAGAAAACAAGTAACAGTTGGTAAATGACATCCTACTGAAAATCTTTTTTTAATCATTTCACCCCAAACAAGGTAATAAAGCCACTAAGACAGAAGGGGTTAGTGAATGAGAAAATATGAGAAGAAGACCTTATTAAGGAGAGAGAACAATAAAAGAACAGGAATTAAGACAAAAGTTACCAAATGATATTGCATTTAAATTTTTGAAGATCAAAGTTGATTGAAATGCAAGAAACTGGGAGAGTTCCATATGCAAGATGTGCAACGGTAGAAACTGTTTCCATAGAACTTGCCACCAATCTAGTAGTATGCTTAAATTCACAAAGACTAGGTACCAAAGAGAAAAGTTCATCACAACGATTAATATGAAAATATTTATTGAGAAGGCATAGGGAAGTTACATTCTGACAGTGAGAAAGTGACTGAAGTTCAGATCAGGACTGATAACATTAACAGATTATTCTTTGAATTTTATCAAGAAACTCTGAATATATAGCAGAAACACCAGACTAAATATATCAGCAATATTCTATGCATCGAAGAATGGTAGACCTATAAATGTGCAAGGTAGATTCTGGCAAGAAAAATTGTCTAGGACAACACAGTGAACCAACTTTCTAAGCAGTTATGTGGGTGGGATAAGAAAATTATTTCATGACTTGAGGAAAACAAATAGGATCTGCAATTGACAAGATATTTCACCCTTAAAGAAACCAGAATTTAATAAGTTGAAAATTGGACTACATTCTGCAACACTATTTTCCCATCTATTTGTTTAAGTCCAAAATTTAGATTACATGAAATGCAGAGACAAATCTTGGGCAGTTGTTTGGACAAATTTGCTTAATCTGAATCCGGATTCACTTAAATAAATATCCACAAAAAATCTTGTTATTTCTATCAGAAGAATATTTTATCTTGTCTAACAATATTTATATATATTTCTGTTATGGAATACAAACTCAGCCATTGACTATGCCATGATAATGTTCTTTTTTCTTTTATATGCACTATCTCCTCAGGATGTGGGCAATCATAGCATTTCACGGCTTCCTTTTCTGTATTGCTCTAAGCTAGGCTTTACTCTTTATGCTCCTTCTTTATCACACAACTCAGCTATTCATTCATGTAAATTCAAAATGTTTCCCTTCACAACACATATTAGTATACCCTGAGAGTATTAAATTTTCCAGGCCATCTTTCCTCATAACGAACTCCAGAAATTTCTAATGTCTTTCAGATTTTATTTGTCATTCTTGTTCCTGTTTTCTTTACACTTTCCTTGTGTTCTGTATATGGTATTCTCAGCATCAGTCTGTAGAATTACATCTCATTTGCCTCAAATTTCTTCAAAAATTCTTCATCATTCACTGTCATTCAGGAGGAAAGATGCATGACTAGGCAGTCCTTTTTTTTTTTTTGTTTCTAATGAAATTTTTCTACCTTAATTCTTCACTTAGTTTCAGGAAGGCAAATTTTACTAAGCCTTCACATCACACGTTACTGCACTATTTAGAAACATTTACGTAATAAAAATGAGAAGTCAATTCAAAATTTAGTAGCACTTAGCTTTCAAACATCACCCAATTCAATACTTGGTAGCTCAATGTAGTAGAAGGATTTTCTAGTTAGAGTTAAGTCCCACAAAGTCTTTTTAATGTCACTTAAGCCTTGAGTAAAACATCCTATTGAAGCAGACAGTATGATTCTTTGAATAAATAATGAATAAAATGAAACAAATTTTACTTTGGCAAATCAGCTGAAAATATTCAGTCATTTATAAAGAGATAATATAGATATATTACACATAGAGAGATTTTATACACAGGAGCTATAGTCTTTCTTTTACTTTGTCACAAGGAGATTATGCACACTAGTTACAAGGAATAATTCGGAAGTATATCCTCATCTTTCATTTATTATATATACATTCTGTGATGTGTTTTAAAGTTCTCTTAATATTCACACATATACACAAGGGTTGCTGACCATTCTTGACCTGGCGAGTAATTGTATTCTACTGAGATTCATTTGATTTTTATGGCTTATCAACCCTTTCTAGGTTAATTTGTGGCACTAGGACCTGAAGGAATATATCAAACAACAAAAAAAAGTAAAAGGAAGAGGAAAACGGTTGATGCTAAAGGTGGGACATAACCAAACAGAAGGAACTTGATAAGGCCAACCAGCTAAATATTAACATGGGGGGTTGATCAATTGTGAAAGCAGTCAGCCACATAGGGTGTGGAAACTGGCAAGAGTGGATTTACAAAAAGGATGGGTGACTCTATTCTAATCCAAAGTGGATGAGGGAAGACTCAAAGATGCTACTTGATTGGTTGATGACGCAATAAGTGTTTATTATTATGCTTAAAGCAGCACAGATCTTTTATTCACTATTACTCAGCTCTAATAAAGCCAATTTTTTTCCAAACATATTTTATACTTGTCCTGACTACCTTCACACAATTTCCTCTTTTTAATAATTTTTAAACTTATTTTAGTAGATATACCTTATTCAGCTTTTCTTTTCCAGTAGTAATCTGTTAGACCTGAAGAGTTCTCATATTTAGTATCATTAAAACTTAATTCATGATTTTTATTTTTGCTGTGTCCGTGTGCGTGTATATATATATATTAGTAGTAGTAGTAGTAATAATCTTATAAGTATAAGAAATTATACTCATCCGGAAAACCTTTGGTGTCTTGATATGCAAATAATCAAACCAATACCAAAGGGAAAAAAAAGGTATAAAAAAAAGAACCAAGAACATGCATGTTAGCCGAAAGTAATTGTCTAGCATGCAAGCCCAAAGAAAAAAACCCTGATATGAGTAAGCTGCCAGCCTTCCCTGATGATCCGCTTAGGTGAAACCTTGGTAGGTTTGTCTGGCTCTCTAGGTTTATATATATATATATATATATAGATATGAAATAGATTAAATCTGACATGTTATTTATAATTAAACGTTTAAACAAAATGAGATAAAAATAACAGATGTATCTATATATATATGTATATGTATATATATATATATATATATATATATATATATATATGGAGAGAGAGAGAGAGAAACATTATTGTTTGTGTTCTATATTATTATGAATATACAGATGCCGTTTATAAAATTATTTCATTTTCTCTATGTTCAGTAACGTACTAAGTACAACTTACAAGCACTGGTAAACACAAAATATTGTTTATTAGGTTTTGTTTGGTTGTGACTTTCATGTCTGTGTGATTCTATGTTTCATATATCCTTAACTTTTGTACTTTTTCTTCTTTACTTTGCAAATCCTCTCAGTCTTACAATGAAAAATCTACAAGCTGCAGTTAATCTATTAAGAATATCATCTTTGACTTTTCTGTCCTATGTCAAGCAGTACAATGTCTATTATAGCCTTAATCTTCTCATGGAATTATTAAATTCATTCTATGAATTATTCAGACAACTACATCCATATTTCAACAAAACATTTCAGCTATGTTCTCTCACCTTCTTCAGGTTAAAATTGTATGGTAGTTTCAGTTTCATATAATTTTTCCTTTTGACTTCTTTTGAACAAATATCTGCTACTCTTTGAAGATTTGAGGATCACCGGTTAATGCCCAATGTTAATTTATTTGCAAATTTTGTGTTAAAAACAAAAAGTGATTATTATTAAAATTTATTATGAAAAACTTGACATTCATTTCAAACAATAACTGAATTCTCATATTTATTATATATACATGCATTATTATTTTAATCCTCTTTTTTCACCCAAAAGCCACTTTTAAGTAGAGGGTTACTGAAATAGATTGTTGTGTTAACATAGGAGTGGGGAGGAGTAAGTGCAAATTATGAGAATATATGGCACTAGACGAATTACCCGTGTCTTGCTGTGTGTGACACATTTTTTGTATGAAAATAAGGATCGATTTTAAATCATTGTTACAATTTGTGGAGAAAAATGGTGCATTTCAGTATTACTCAATGATTTTGCCAATGTGACCTCCATCTTCTGACTTTCTCCTCCTGTATAGAAGTCATTCCTTTCTTCAAATTTAAATTTAAATCAAAGAGAAAATAATTTTCAGTGTTTGTGGGGGGGGGGGTATTTTCACTTTGAGTTACATGGGATATCCATTTTAGTAGTAGTTGTTGCTGTTGAAATTCCTCAAGTGATTTGCTTTCTTTTATTTAGCAGAGTTCTGTCTTTCCATTATTCTATGGTAATTCTAATATTAGCCATTTCCTTATAAGGAAATATTTGGCATTCACTGACCCAGCAGCCGGTATTGCTGTCAGTTGAATTTCATAAAATCTCTCTCTTAAAACAATTTTTCATGAAAATATGTTTCCCCAAGTTATGACTCATTCCAGTAATGATTGGAGGAGGGGGAGGGTCTTTTTTCACCTTTTGTTTGACGTAGTGGCCAATGTCAACATTCTGATTATCTCATCATAATGAACTTGAGAATACTAGTTTAAAAAATTCATGTTACAATGAAATTAGTTAATCTCTTAACTCCAGGAAATAAAATATGAAAAAAAAAAACAATTTAAAAAAAATAATTCTTCAATATCTGTCTATATTTCTGAGATAAGGTATTATGTACATTACTTACATTATTCGGACTATCATCTTTGTCGCCATATTTATTACAATGTTTCGACCTTCTTCAGGTGGTTGGAATGTCGAACTGAACCCTTTATTTCACTCACTGGTGTAGACTGTTCTAGTTCCATGCACCATGTTTAATGGATGTCAGTTATCTCCTGTTAATTTTCCCTCTGAAAGTTCTCTACTTTCTTAACTGGTTATTGAACTCACACTCTTTTGGGTCCTGTCACTGGATGTAACCAACGCCTTTATCCACTGTGCCATGTGTCCTTGAGGACACCTGTGTATGAATTTCTGGGTATTGTAAACCAAGATAATTCTTTTTTAACCAACTTGAAAATCATTCATCGCAGATTTTCTCATACCATTTTGATTGCCTTATGTCTATATCGCCATCAAATTTAATCTACTTTTTTATTAACTTAATCCTGACAGAAATGAACAACAAAGTATTTGGTATAATTTGGTTCAATTAAATATAGAGACAAAGTTTCAGAAAGATCAAAAGATTTTAGTTAAAAATTTAATTGAACTTTGACCTTATTTGACACAAGGCTTTAATGAGTTTCCTAAGAGAAGTAACTTTCATTTTAAGAAGTGTGAAAAAAATAATGTGAAGCAAATAACATGAGCCAGTTTCAGAAAAAAAAATCTGTTTATTTACTAGATCAAGAATAAAAGTGACAAGAGAGTTTGGGGGTTAAGATTCCTCACTCATATTAACCTTCATCAAAATTTCTTAACTTTCAAAATACAACAGATACTGGCAATTTTTTTAGTTTTTGGACTCATTTTTTCTGTGTCATCTCTTGAACACTAAGTTTTAAAAACTTCTCACTCTAATATGAAATCAGTTTTCATAATGAGAAAAGTTTTACCAGTTAAAATTCTAAGTTTATCAATACTTGAGACTGAATTTCAAACATGTTAGCCTCTATTATTTGACAAAAAACTTTCACAGTTAAAATGGTAAAATGATAAAAATAATTTGTCAGTTTATCAGAAAGTGAAAAGAATGTCATGAAAGTACCAAATGTTAACTTATTAACAAAAAACTAATTGAAAATGTCTTGCATCTTGCAAGAAATACCAGCATGCTATGACATTGAATATTGTAAACGAGAATATGTCTATTCATCAGAGAGACAAGTATGATGTTACGAAATAGAATATTAATTTAGTCATATTGTTCTGAAACAGTTGCTGTTCCAGTATTCATTACACTTTTTTTAAATTAATGGTATCACTGAACTTATCAATTCGTCTTGCCTGTCAGCTATGTTGCTGACCTCACTCTACTTTAAATATTCAAGTTTTAAAATATTATCTAAATTTTATATCTTGTGTAAAATGTGATTTAACTGATGACCATTTTAATATCCAGCAGAAATTCTTTTCAATCCAAGGAATAGAAGTTGTTGAAGAGAGTAAACACAGAATTCAGCCAAGAAGAACAAAATAAAAAAAAGGCTAAGTTTTTGTTTACCTTTGATTTACTATGTATTATATTGACAGCATTTGTTCTTCTTACTGAAGTGCATGAAGTTCTTTAGAAATATATTCAAAAAATATGTATTAATACTGATTCTGGACTGATAGCCTGTCTCAAATATATACTTTTATATTCTAACAACATTAATATTACAAGTTTCCATTGGATTACATTGGAACAATGATATCCACTCAAATGCTAGGTCTGCTGTGATTAATTTTGGTTCACTGTGTCATGCCAGAGAATGTTTTGGTTTTACCTGAATCCATCAAAGTTTATCTGTGAATTGAATATTGTTGCCATATCTAGCCTGGTGCTTCTGCTATGTAGCTAGACATGTTTGACAAAATCTCAAGAAGAATCTGCAATGTTGTCAGTCCTGATCTGATCAGCTTCAATCACTTTCTCATTACCATAATGTAACTTCCCTATGCTTTTGTTGTAAGTAATTTCATGGTAATTGAAATTAACTGATGAGCTTTCCTCTTTACCATCTTATTTTCATGAATTTAAGGGTAGTACTAAATAAGGTATAAATTTTAAGACAAGTGAACAATGATCAAGTTTTTGGGAAAATAGAAACAAAAGGGCACTGACACATAGATTACGAAAGAGAAAATGGAAATTTATCAAACACATACTGAGGAAAGAGGGCTTGGAAAATTTGATATTCACAGGACATATTGAAAGCAAGTGACACAAAGGAAAGTAGACAGTAACTTACCTTATGAGCTGAACAGAAATGACTAAAGATAGCAAGAAGCAAGTTTTCCTAAGAGCTATAAAAAACAGGAAGTTATGGAGATCAATGATTGCCAATGTCATGATCGGACACTGTACATAGAAGAAAATGATAACTAGATTGGCAGTTACATCACTTCTGTTGAAATAGCTAAATGTAATCCTAAGTTCTATTGTTATGGTTTCTAGTCTTTTATTTCTTACTTGTGGAATTCAACTCTGGCTTCTTGCTTTCCTGTAAGTTACAATCATCAAAAATTTGAAGACAAAATTAATTGTAATCTTCTATTTTTGAAAATCCTGTTTTTATTGTTCTTTCTTTGCAGCAGTGTTTTTCAAATGTCTTCACTCTCAGTAATACCTTGCATCATAGCGGCTTTATCACCTTTGAAATAAAATGATTGAAAAGAAAAATATTTAAGTAACATATTTATAAGTTATTCAGCAAATGTCAAAATGTTTATCTGCTCTAAAAATTTGTTATGCAGCAAACAGTGGTATTAGGTTGGTGCAAAAATACTGTCGTTTTCTCACATAGTAACATATGTGAGAAAACGACATTATTTTTGCACCAACCTAATAATTTTTGTTGATGCGATTT
The DNA here is from genome assembly GCA_963932145.1 of Acanthosepion lycidas. NCBI lineage: Eukaryota > Metazoa > Mollusca > Cephalopoda > Sepiida > Sepiidae > Acanthosepion > Acanthosepion lycidas. Next base: position 54,611,532 of record OZ010594.1, on the reverse strand, counting down.
TTTTTTTTTTATTATATCTAACTACTCACCTTTATAGTGAAGTATTTTCTTGCACAATTTTAATACTCTTTATTAATATCATATTATACAAAGTTTTTCCCCCGCGGGTCTTCATTATGAAAATAATAATCAAAAGGCTGCTTTACACTCCTACCCAGTCTTTTGAACTGGAGTAAAGGTTTATCCCTTTTTCCTGTTTAGGAATGCATTTCTACTTCAAAGCTATATTTCCAGCTTCTCTGCCTGAACTCTGAAATTTTACTCACTTATTATTTTTTTCCTTTTTCAATATGAGTAGATAGGTTTTCCTATCACCTGTTCAAGTTTCTTACCCAGTTTTTTTGAATAAGAGTAGAGGTTTATCCATTGTTTAGGATTATGTCTCCAGTTCCTTCAAAAGTCTTTTCATTCTCTTTCATTCCTAATAGCCACTTGTGTCTAAGAGGTAATTTTATCAAAGAAAAAAATTCTATTCATGCAACAGTTGCTTACATTAAAGTAGAATTATTCAAGTTTTGTTCTTTTAATAAGATTTTATAACTTAAACATATCTTATACACTGACAGAATATCCTGTTGTATCACAAGAGACTTAGAAAAATTATTATTTAAATTATTATTATTCCTTTTAGATCTGTAAATACTTTTATTGCTGCAGTCTAAATTTTCCATAGTTTAAAGAATATCTTAGAATAATAGCAATGATCATATTTTAGCATATTTCTAAATTATAATAATTATAAATGAAAAATAATATTGCTATAAACGTGGGTAACTTTGTTTTTGTAGGATGTATGAAAGTATCCAAAGCGAAAGTGAAAATGATGAAAGAAAATAGAAAATTTATTAACAGCAAATTTCGTCAGACAATCTGCTTTCTTTGGCTTCTTCAGATTGCCTTCCTTTCATTCTAACCTGAGGCAGCTAAAGAGAGTAGACACTCTTGCATGTTGTTGTTAAAAAATAAAATTTGTCACTTAACTGATTGAGGTTATATTCTGCACCTTGACTACAGAGTTTTGTAGACAAAACTTTTTGTAATCATTCAGCCGACTTGTCAGGTTTCAGCAATTGGTTGCCATTTTTCTAATCTTTTCATTATCTTTATAACAAGTTTTATGTAATTAATTTATGCACTAATTATTGATATTAGGTTGATATTTTTCTTTGTGTGTGTATGTATGTATGTATGTATGTATGTATCAGTTGTCATACTTATTTCTCCTGCTCATCCTTTTGCCTTCTTATACTCTCTCTCTCTCCATTCACTTTCCTTCTTTTTTCTATTTCAATTCTGAGTGTCAAAGAAAATAACATGATAATGCTTAACTTTCAGCTCTGATATTTAAAACTTTGTTAGCCAATCTGTAGGTATAATTCTAGAACCTGCCCTAAGATGATGGCAGTCTAAGAGTGTCCTGACACTGGTAATAGAAGGGTACAAGTGTCCTGTAAAAAGTCCAATCACTAGGCCAGGCAATAAAAACAGACTCAATTTAAACAGGGCAGGCAATAAATGGCCAGTACTAAATAAGAACAAGATATTCCTAGACATGGACAGTGGAATGAAAACAATCTACCATCATAAATTGTAGCAATGAAGGAGAAAACCAACTCCTACCTTTAAAAAAAGGAATCTGTGTTCTCCGTGCTGTTTGTCAAAAAAGAAAATTAAAATTAAGATTGAGTTTACTTTTGTCAGCCTCGAAATATGGAAATTTTTGTGCTCTCATACCAGTCTTGACTAATCACAGCTTTTCTTACCCCAATAAAAGAATGCTACTTTGGATCATGGCAGAATTCTTTATTCTTTATGGGCGAAGATGATAGTTGTATGTTACAAATCATACTCACCAGTTTTTGACTCAACAGTTGTCTGTAGCAAGTTGTTGACCCCTTTTGATTTATATCTCTTAGGATATTTAACTTTGGAATTGGGAGAGTCATTCATGGACCTTTAGGAATTGCAAACATAGATTTTTGATATGGGATCTGAATCTCACCCCGTCCCATCGTTATTTTCCCATATAAATAGTTTCATTTTGAAATTCACTAAAGTTTACCAAGATCAACAGACACCTGAAGATGCAGTGGTGGTGGTGGACAAAATGGTTGAAATGTTGTGAAAATAACAATAAGATGAGGACAATAGTGTGAATGTAAATATAATGTAAACAAATATATTGCAGATACAAATAACAATGAATTTCAGACAACAATCAAGAAAACATGGCTCAACATCTCTTTTAAAACATCTATCTGACCACTTGAGAAATTAATGCCATATTGAGTTGCTGCCCTTTGTTATGGTTCAGCATGATGCCAAGTAAATATCCCATAACTTTTGGCACGTCAGGGTACTTAATAAAATCTTAGGTTAGCTCAATATGCATAAATCTAAATTGTTTCTCATGTGTACTTGTTGAATATATCAGCAAAATAAAAAAAGTCTTTGTCAAAGTAAAACTGTATCAAAGATGAATGATGCTGAAAATCTGAAGCCATATTTTAGCTATTTTTCAGTATTGCAATAACAAGAAATTCTGACTGAGAATCACTGTGTGAACTGATGTGAGCATCACTTGTCTTTCTTAAAAGACTACAAATAAATATATTTCTCTGCAGTTTGGAATCTAGCTTTAAAGCCAGGCTGTAGTGAAAACCATTTATTTTTCTTCACTACCACTAAGAAAAGAATTTCTCCCCTAAAAAACTGATCTGTTTCCTGTCAAGGAGCTCATAGACATTCCTTAAATCTTCCTATATTTCATACAAATAAATCAATAGTGTCTTCAATAGGGCATAAAAAATGTGAAAAGTTAAAAATAAATATCAATGAAAATAAGTAGAAAAAGAAACTATGAATATTACTGGGCTTTTCTCTCCCTGTTTTACGGCAAAACAGAAAAAAAGGGCAGCAAAGCAGAGAAATATGACAGGATGATGATAGAAAAGAAAAAAAAATAAGGCAGAAGATTTTAATAAGAGAAAAGGAATATGGATTAAAAAAAGAATAAAAAATCAGAAAAGAAAGATATCGAGAGTAAAAAGAAAGAAAAGGAGTGAGTGAGAGAATAAGAGATTGGGAGGGACAGAAAAAGAGATGGAAAGAGAAAAGATGGAGGGGGAAGAGAGAGAGGAAAAGAGAAAGGAAATTTGGAGAGCTGTCGGAGAAAGAGATGAAGGGGAAGAGAGGGAGATAGAGAGAGAGAGAGAGAAAATTAGAGAGAGAAAAAATTAGAGAGAGAAAAAATTAGAGAGAGAAAAAATTAGAGAGAGAAAAAATTAGAGAGAGAAAAAATTAGAGAGAGAGAAAATTAGAGAGAGAGAAAAAATTAGAGAGAGAGAGAAAAAATTAGAGAGAGAAAATTTAGAGAGAGAGAAAAATATATATATATATATAGAGAGAGAGAGAGAGTGAGATAGAGGGAGAGAAAGGAAAGTTAGAGAGAGCAGTAAAGTTGTGGAGTAGGAGGCAGAAAGAGGCAAAGTTGTAATGTGATGAGGGGGCAGAAAGGGATGGAGAAGGAGGGAGAGAAAGACAAATCTGTTGATTAGGGTGAGAAAGTGACAGAAGTGGCGAGATTGGCAGAAGAAAAAGGCATTGAGAGCAGCAGAAAAGTGTAATACTTCATTGAAGAAAGTAGTTGTAAAGAAAAACAAGTAAGGGATTAGAAGAAAAAGAAAAAATACCACAAAATATTAGCAAAAGGAAAGAATGAAGCAAAGTACAACTGCACCATTAATGACAATAGAAAAAAGAAAAAAAAATGTATCACAAAAAAACAGACTGAAAAGTCCTTCCAAAAACAGGTTGAAGTATTATGTAGAAGTAATCTTAAATAATCACACACCTATAATTGCCAATGATAGTAATGATAGAGGAACTCGGTCATCTTTAAATGCTTTTTTCAGGGCTCACTGGGAAAAAAAATGTTTATTGATCTTCATACAGACAAGGACTGGTCCATTCAAATCATTGGTAAACATTTATCTTTTTAAGCCCATGTCCTCATTATCTCAGCATTATATAAATAAATGGACAGAATATGAACACAGTTTGAAATTTGTTTTTATTCCTGAACAAACATGAGAGGTAAAAGCATAAATATAGCCAATCTGTTTAAGGTTGGAGGCAAACAGAAATCCACAACCAAAAAATCCCATTCCTCAATTATTTTCACATTCAATAACTTAATACACTCAAGGAATATGTCTTGTCAAATGATGTTAGTTGTATCTGAAGCAAAATGCTGCATTGTTATCAGGGTGTCAATTCAAATTACAGGGGAAGCTATTTTATTCTAATCACCGATAATGTTAACAAAATGTATTATTGGAATTAAAATCAACTGCTCCTAAAAACTTTGGTACAAAATGAATTAGAAATTTTTCATGTGCCAATATTTTGTATAATAATCTTTTTTTTTTATAATAATGACCAGCAATATAAATTGTTACAATTTTTATATTATCTAATTTTTATACTGTGTTATGTTTTATGCTTGTATGTGTGAAAGAGAGTGAGTGGGAAAGATACAAATCGAACTCAGTGGCTAAGTGAGTGACAAATTGGATAGACAACTGTGTTACATGCTTCATACTTCGAAAAGACTTCTTCACTTTCATATTGGTTTTGACAATGCAGTCTATATTATATATATATATATATATATATATATATAATTATGTGTGTATATATATATATATATATATATATATTGTGTGTAATAAAATATAGTTTTAAGGTATGCTTTATTTATGTGTTAAAAAGCTCAATATCAGGTATAGAGTGTATATAAATATAAAAGTGAACATTGAAGTCAACATCCAGTGATGACAGTCTGTTGCATATATATATATATATATATATATATATATATACACACACACACACAAGTTTCAGTAAAGACCACTGACAAAGTACTGTGTAAGCCTTTTAGTTTTTCTGCATGCATACAAGTGTTTTCTTTCCTGGCCATAAAGTTTGTAAAAACTGTCTGAATGTCTTATTTATCTGAGAAATTTTACCGATTCTATTAGCTATTATAAAGTATTTTTTTAACCGAATATATAGATCTTCATATTTGTGTATCTATAGTGATCAGAAAGTTTTTATTTTATTTTCCGAACAAGGTCAGCATGTTATGGCCGTTTTCATGATATTACTGAGTGTTGACATTTTCTTTATTATTAACACTCCCATTATTTTTACAGATTTGTATGAGTGCATAAAAATCTTAATTGCTATTTGTCTTTAATAAAACTTGGATAAAAGAGTGATTGCTGCCCAAATACACAATTTCATATACATATATATGTATAGGGAGAGAAGTAATGCAATAAACATGGTTACAGTTTGACATCAAGAAATATTCAAGACAGGTGTGCTTACTTTGAAATTTATATTTTTAATGTCAATACAAAACTAGCCAACCTAATTCAGCTTTCTTTCACTTTTTACTGTCAGTGTTTCTAAATATCCCACATTGTGATAGCAGTAGTTTTACTAGTAAAGGAGATATCTTGTATAATCCTTAACTTCAATTTACCATGGAAGATTAATACACTTTCCAATTAGTAAATCTTTTTCTCTATTAATTACAATGCATTAAGTTTAAATTATGATAATTATATAACTAAACTCTCCCTAAGTGATTACAGTCAGTAGCTTTCTTTGCAGTCTTTTAGTATTAAAAAAATGCTAACTTTCTTCTACTGAATTAGGTAATTTTATATTACAATAACTGTAGTACTTGTAAAATGACACTTGATTTTTTATAATCTATCATGATACACCTATGTTCACATCAAAGAATAAAAATTGGCTAAAATTTGGTGATGATAATTCATTATTTCATGAATAATTCTTTTATGCTGACCTTTAATTTTTATTACACTGCTTCAATCTTATTGAATTTCCTCACGTATATATTCTCTTCAGTTTTTCTATGAGAAAAGCAATTCTGAGAGTGAAAAAAAGGCATGCTCTTCCCATAAAAAAACTAAAGGCAATATATATATATATATATATATATATATCACACATATATACAAACAAATCCTGAAAGTTTTTGTTCATATATTGTAGGTAAAAATGGAAAATTATAAAGAAGGCTAAAGAATATCTACTGAAATGTGATAAAAACAACTAATATTTTGATTCTATCCTCACTGATTGTATACAATGTGTACTTGAACAATTCATAATGCTAAAAAGTATCCACCTCATTTCTATAATATTCACTTATCTTTCCGATATAATCTGTTGATGTGCAGTTGGTGTAATGGATAGCATCTCAGAATGAGAAATCAGAAAATCAATTTCAAATTCTAGTTGTTTGTTACATTCATTTATGAATAAATACCCTTGGAAAAGCTATGAATCCACTTATCCCCCAGCTATGGGTTTAATAGTAGAAATGGTATCTGGTAAAAATTCATTGTTATTCTGAAAAAAAACCTTAATGGAACATTCACATGCAAATATATATATATATATATATATATATATTATCTTGCAATCCCAAATATCTTGTGGCTATAAAAAATTCTTAACGGAATATTCATGTGCCAAAAAAATTATTCTTACAATCCAAAATATTTTTTAGCTTTAAATAAACCAAAAAGGGTTGATAAGCTGTAAAAAAAAAAATCTATCAATCAATTCTTATATAATCTGAAGTAAAGAGAAAAAAAAAAAATTCCATTTTTTCAGAATAATTTCTTTACTCAAGTGACACAATATAACAATGATACAGATGCAATTATATATGAGAATGAAAGAGATATAATTATATACAAGTTGGTTCATTAATTATCCAGCTGGAAGCAAAAGAAGTGGCTAATTAAGATGCTTTTAGCTTTTCTCAGAAGAGGAAAATTAAGATGCCAATGAAAGTTTTTTTTTTTTTTCTTTTAAGGTAAAAGTGGAAAGAGAGAGAAAACAGAAACTTTTGAGACCACACCCCTTTCAATGAAAAAATAGAACTGGTAAAAATTGGAATTCCTGGATATGAAATTTATTTTATTTTTCCAAATATATTACCATTTTTATCTTTTTTTGTGTATTACACATTTTTTAATTACTTTGCAGAGTCACATTAAACGCATTTCATTAAGCCAGTAAAAGAAAAAAAATACTAAAATCTCATCGTCACAAAAATGTGTATTTATTACACAGCATCTAATATCGTTTTTTTAAAATTCTTAGAGTATCCTTTTTAAAAGTATTACCAAGTGATGATTACTTCAAACTCAAACTCTACCTTTGTTTCCTTTTTTGCTTGTTCATTTCCCTTGCAAAAAAATCTACATTCTTATTTTATTTTATTTTTTTTAAAAAGTAAATTCACCCCAAACAGGGGCTACTGGGAGTAAATGAAAAGACTTTAGAAGGAACCAGAAACCAAATCCTAAACAGAGAACAAAGGATAAACATCTACTTTTACAATTAAACCATCAATCTTGTCTTTCTGAAGTAATTCTCATTATTTGCAGTCAGTAATATTTATTCATTTGTAATACTTTTCTATTTCAGCAAACTTGAACCTTAGACTCCACAAGAGAAAAAAAAGAAACAAAAGGAGGTGTCAAAAGGATGGATTTTTCCTTGACACCACAATTATTTTAACTATCCTCACTCCTTGGCAATGTTTATTGTTTTAAAAAGCAATTATTAAAATTGTAAAAAAAAATCCTAAACATATGATGAAAGTGAATTCATACATCTTTTTTCTTGAAAATTGATAAGAAAATATTGATCATTGTTTATTTATTAAATTGTTTATTTACAAGAATAATTTGATATTGATTATAAAAACTAATACAATTGTATTAAAACTAATGCAATTCAATATTTGTCATTTACTAACTTATAAAGAAATAAATATGAATTTTTTTTATTCATAAATTTATAAACATTTACAAAATTATTAAAATATGTAACCTGTAAGCAAATCTTTATTCATTATTTTATAAAGTTTGAATCTATTGGTAATTAGCCAATGTCTTGCCAAACATTCCAATAAACAATAGTGTAAAATCAATGTATTAAAAATACAAAGAAAACACATAAATTCACTTTCATAAGTATGTTTTATTATAGTTACAAGCATCACTATTTAAAACAAACACTGATGAGGTGTGAAGGTAGCTAAAATAATAGCTGTGTCAGTGGAAAAATTGTCCTTTTAACACAGTTTTTTGTGGGTGTAAAGTCCAAGTTTGCCCTGGTTTTCTTATCAGTTCTTAATGATTAATATCTTCAGTTAAAAATTTTAAAAAAAATATACAGCACAAATTCTTAGTGAGTATTTCTTTTTATAATCAAAAATTCTCCAGAAAAATAACAGCAAAAACACATTAAATTTTTTCATCTGCTTATCACATGCAGGAAAAATTTCCCAATTGCTATTCTGTTCATATTCCATTGCTAAGAAGAAAGTTGCATCCTGGCAGCTTCCTTCCAAGAGCCACTGGTTTCTGGAACAAACTCTCGAGGGGATGCTTCCTCATTCATGACAATCTTAACCTCTTCCAGTCCAGTTTCAATTGTTATGTATCCTATATACTCTCCTAATCCGTACTTTTTACCCCCTCCTCTTACATCCAAAATAGACCTCATTCAGTAACCATCTACTGTGAGTGGCTCTTGGGCTTCCTATTAAATGTAAAGTAATATAGAAAAATGATGGTCACACAAGACAAAATTGTACTAGAATAACAATTTTTAAAACCAGTATCAGAATGACTATATATATATATATATTTTTTTTTTCTGACTTGGAAATGGGGTCTGATGAATCAGGTAAAAATCATATACCTGGAGAAATAAATTATAATCAATGGACCCTTAAGGTTGTCTGTTTTCTATTTAAATTGAATTAATAATTGCTCTGATTTGATATTGAGCTCTCTGGATTACATCCTCCTTGGGATTATCCATATGGATTACCAAATTTTTCATTACTTAACTATATATATATATATATATATATTAAAAAAATAGAGAAACCAGACACATTTAACTGCCAATGAAGCATACATATTTTGTTGTGGAGTAAATAAGACGTCCTAGTAACAAAAATGAACTAGGTAAGATGTCTTAAATAAAGAACACCAAGTCACTCAGTAGAAGTCCATTGGAGTCAGTTGGGAAGAATTCTAATGACCTGATGGTGAGTAGCCTAAGAAATACATATTATAACCACTTGGATCAAAACTCATACAGAGTAAGAAAAAGTATTTTTAGCTTTGGCACACATGATAACAGTGACAAGAAATTAGAACCGCATTGGTTTATTTTTTTTCTCTTTGATGTGTGTGTAAAAAAAAAAAGAAAAAAAAGAACAAATAAAAAAACCCAGATTTTCTTGAAATATAGAAGTGGTAAAAATACAACAGCAGTTGTTAGGACTCCAGAAACAACAAAATTTAATTAAAATAATATGGAAGAAAATGGTAAATTCTCCAAGTTCTTTCACTTCCAACATGATGCAAAATGCCATAGCTGAATTCACATACAAGTCAGAAAATGGAATTACCTTTTCTGCTTATTTTAGAAAATACAAGCAAATTTTCAGAAAAGAATACAGTGATTGGTAGGATGAGAAAAAAAACTAAACTTTTGTTGAGAAAGTTCGCACCAGTAGAAGATGAAAAACACTATCAAAAGACCAAGAGAAATCTTTTTTGAAGAAACAGTAAATATTTTGACTAAATTTTTTAGTGACAAAAGTTTGTTATTCAATACTTGTTGGAAGTGTATTAATTTGACAAAAAAGAAGACAAAGATTTTGTCACATATGCTGGAATTGTTAACAAGGAGTGTAGAAGATTCAAATTAAACAAACTGACTCCAGATATGCTTAGGGTTAATTTTCCTTCAAGGGTTAATGGCAAAAATTGAAGCAGAAACACATGCTAGAATTCTATCAAGACTTGAACATAATCAAAAACTAGCACTACAAGAAAAGTAGACGAATGTCAGAAAATCTTAAATTTGAGACTCGATACAGAAGAAATTAAAGAAAAACAATGTACATACATACAAAAAGAAAAATGGGGGAAAAGAAAAATTAATCTATGTTTCAAGTATCAAAAATTACATCTCAGAGACGATTGTCCCTTTTTACATTCAAAGTGCTTCAAGTGTGGAAAAGTAGGACATAAAAATGACACTGTAAAACTAAAGCAAGGGAAAGTTCTCAAAGAAAAAATTTTGTACAGAGCGTTGCAATGGAAAAAATAATAATTACAGAACACCAAAGAAAAGCTGACTCTGTGAAAATGCAACTATACCCTGGTAGTGATATCACAATAATCAATAAAGCCACATGTAAAGCAAATGGAAAATTTATATTAAAAAGAACTTTGAAAATCACATGTAGCATGAATTATTTTTTATTGGCGAAATCATTTGTAACATTTCATTTCCTAAAAAATGTGTTAAAGCTAAGGCTCATCTGTCTAAAAATACTTGGTATTGAGTGAACGGAATTATTTCAGTTTTTAGATTTACCTATAAATATTGATTGTAAAAATATAAGTAGACAAGCTACCAGTTTTAAAACAAAAAAACTGTGTGAAAATTTAAAGGAAGAATTGGTAAAATGTTTTCCAAATAGTCTGGTGAAATTTCAAGTAAAAAAAAAAAAGGGGTCAACACCAGTGTTTAAACCTAAACATAGTGTACCAGTCACAACATTGCATCAAGTCAATGAAGAATTAGTCACAACATTGTCAAGTCAATGAAGAATTAGACAAACTTGAAATAATAGGTTTAATTGAAAAGAATGACCATTCAAAATGGGCAGCACCAGCATAGTATGTAAAAAAAATTGTGCTTGTGCTAATTATCCGACAGGGTTAAACAAATGTTTAGAATCCCATAACTACTCATTACTAAGTTCAAAATGTAATTTTTGCAAAGTTAAATGGTGGAAAAAAAATTTTTTTTTTTTGCTGGATCTTTATATGCAGAAATTCAGACCTCCACTGAACAATTTGCTTAAAAAAAAAAAGCATAAAGTAGAACTGGACAGGTAAGTGCCAGAAGGTGTTTGAAGAAATCAAGAATGTCACATTTATCATTAGTGCACTACCATCCGAAATCAGAAATAATACTGGCTTCAGATGCTAGTGAAGGAGCAGTAATGGTAAAGGAGCAGTAATTCTGCATAAATATGATGGTAACATGAAAGCCATCACACAGGCTTTGTGTTTGCTACTACCGGTAAAAAAAACTTCTGCCAGATTGAAAAAGAGGCATTACCAATAATATTTGCAGTCAACAAATCCAACAAATTTATTCATTGAAGGAGTTTTTTTTTTTTACAGATGGATCACAGAACTCTATTATCAATTTATTGTTAACCAAATAGATTATCATGCTGGGGTACTGTCTTATTATTAGGTTGGTGCAAAATAATGTCGTTTTCTCACAGATGTTACTATCTGAGAAAACGACATTATTTTGCACCAACCTAATTTCAGGGTGAAATGCCAACTGTCTAAATATTAGGACATGTTGATGGTTTATCAAGAATGATACAAAAAATACTGAACCGTTTGTGGACACTGTTATTGCAGCATTAAAAAGTGAAATATTAGGTTGGTGCAAAAATAATGTCGTTTTTGATGTATTAACATGTGAGAAAATCACATTATTATTGAACCAACCTAATAGAAATTAAAAATGTATTATGCAATGTAATACATGAACTACCAGGAAGAAATAAAAGTAAAACCAGAAAATGACATGTTTATTTTGAAAATAAAAAAAAATGACTAAAAGAAAGTAAGAAGACAGACAATTTTTAGAATGCAATCCAGATTTGAATGCTTACTTGCTATATGGAGTGCTGATGTTTGCACAAACAGTAACAATACCTATCATATTACAAAAGTGGATATTAGATGAATTTCATAATGGACATTCGGAAATTTCAAGGATAAAATCTCTTATGAGAAACTATGTATATTGGGCCAAAATGAATCAAGACATTCATAAATTAATAAAAGCCTGCAGAGGCTCTGCCAGCAAACTCACCTTCCACATAACTGTACCCATAGCCAAAAACAGATGCACTATGGTCAAGAGTGCTCATAGATTTTGCAGGTCCAATAAACAGATCACATTATCTTACATAGGGGATAGCTATACTAAGTGGCCTAAAATTTCTAAGCACAAAAAAACAACTTCCACAATTACAGTGAATTTTTTTGCATGAACTGTTTGCAAGATATGGCATTCTGGATGTCACAGTCTCAGATAATGGTACACAATTCACTGCTTAGGAATTTTAAAAATTTTGTAAAAGGTTCTGGACTGAACATATTACTACCCTGCCATACCACCCAAGATCAAAAAGACAAACTGAACAGTTTGTGGGTACTTTTAAGAGTGCTTTGAAAAAAATCAGTTAATGAAAAAGTGAATGAAGAAGGACTACAAAAATTCTTTAGTTTATACCAGATAATGCCAAATCCCAATACACCAACTGGCATGTCACTGGCAGAATTGATATTTGCAAGAAAAATTCAACATGTTGTTATCAGTTCAAAATCAGTAAGAACAGATAACAAAAGGGTCATGAAATTTTCAGAAATTGGCAAAAAAAAGTGTTTTTCAGAGTATATAGTAATGGAAAAAAATCTTGGGAAGATGGAGTAATAAGGTTATGAACTGTAAATATGATACAGATGATATAAGGAAAAAAATGGGTACACAAAAGGCATTGGAATCAATTAAAGAAGTGGTTTACTGAAGAAATGTTTGCAAGTACTGCAGGATATTTTTGACATATCAACACCCCCAAGAATTTGTTGGATGTACAAGTACCAAAAAAAAAGGAAATGTACAGAAAAACTAGAGGCTGACCCAAAACAAAAGAAACACAAAGTTCAGTATGTGGCAAACTCACCAGAAAAATGTGGGGGTGAATACTATGAAATAAAAATAAAATACTTACTAGCAAAAAAAAAAAAAAAAAACACCCCTGGTAACACAAATGGATGTGACAAGACAGCTTAAATACAGAACTCAAAGTGAATCAGTAAAAGTCCATTGGACTCAGTCAGGAAGAATTTTAAAGATGTCACGGCAAGTAGCCTAAACAAGACATAATATTTTAACTGTTAGGAGTGAGTCATAACATTAACTGAAAAATTTATTTAGGTTTAAGTACGTTGTCTTCATAGAAACACTCAGTAAGAATACAATAGTTTCAAGGGAGGTGCAGCAAAGCTCTTCATCTGAACTTTATTTACTGACTATAAGTGTATTTAAATTTGATGATTGTGTTCTCATATCCAAATACGGCAAGGGTAAATTATTTTCAGTAAAAATAAAGGCTGTTGCAGTTAAGGTGATTTGAGAAAAATTCAATTGGAAGCAAAGTAAAACTTATGAGTAATGCACAAAGTTTAGAATAATCATCATAAACCTACAAATTAGTAAACTATCTTAAAGCCTCAAGAAAACAAAACAGGTACACATGGCTGGATTTAATGATAACACTAGACTATTTCTTGTACAAAGAGGAGTCACTTATAATGGAAAACACTTACTCTTTAAACTGCAGAATAGACTTTCCTTCTAAGTAGAAGTGAATGATTTGTTTATGAAATTTATGACAGTTGAATAGAATCAATAAAATAATTGTTCCTTTATTTGTATAATTTGATATTTTAAATTCTCTTTTCAATTCAAGCTGAAAATACTTTTTCCTGTTTTTATTCAGAAGTATATTTGTTACTTCCCCCCACCCACCCACTTATGTTTCCTGAAAGTTTTCTGCAAAATGGAAATAAATTGTTACAAAAACTAGAAACGGAACCTAATAATGACATTTTTTTAAAAAAAAGAAAACAACAAAAGAAAGAGTGGCAATCAGAGTATTACAATTCTCTCATTATGTACCATAAATACTCATGTAGAAGCTGACTTCATGCATATCTTGTCTGAAATTTTTTGCATGAATTTTAACTCATCCCCCAAAATTTTACTAGTATATACTGCAGAATGATTTTAACTCTTAAAAACATTACCTCAATCCCCTATTTTTTGTTTAAAAAACTGAATATAAAAACTTGCACCATACTCTTTTATATATATATATATATATATATATATATATATATATTATATATGTGAAGTGCTTATTGGGAAGCACTCAATACCAGTGATAGAGCTAACATATTTAGTTGAATGGATATGAGTTTGTGACTGTCGGTTTTATGCTCATGCGATCCTCAGACAAACTCTGAGGATTGCATAAATGTGAAACCAATGGTCACAAACTCATATCCAGTCTATATATTATATATATAAATGTATGATGAAGTGGAAAAAGTTTTTGCATGATACCCTTTCATCCTTTAGGATCTCATTGGACTAAATTTTATATTAACTTAAACATAAAGTTAGTCCAGGGAAATCCTAAAGGATAAAATCCATAACATGGAAAACTTGTTCCACTTTGCCATACATCTTTCCTCAAAAATTATTCTGAATATATAAAAATGTACATATCATTATCCCATATATATATATATATATATATATATATATATATATGTGTGTGTGTGTGTGTGTGTGTGTGTGTGTGTGCACATATGCATGTTTTTCTTGTCACTAGAAATAAAAACTTGATATAAAAAAAGTGAACTCACCTAGGCCATTGTCCAGTCTTGCAGAAACGATTCCAGCAGTGTCCACAACTCCACACCAACACCCCAGTGAGCTTTTGGTCGGTCACAAGCATATCATCCTGTTACTATCTTCTGGTAATCAGCAGAGCCAAATTCAACTTGAGATTTCTCACTCCCTAGTACATCAATTAATCAATTTATAAGCAAAAAGCACGCTTCCAACCTTTAACTATATGCACATTGCCAAAGGTATTCATTAATTATTAGTAAATAATTTAATCTAAATTAACCTTGTGTGTGTGTGTATATATATATATATATATATATATATATAAAAAGAGATATAGATTGAAAAAGTGTGGAATCAACACTGTAGCATGACTGCCAGCTTCACACTTCAATGCAATCTGAAAGTATGAAACTGACAGTCGCCATCAAATGCTGATCCCTATGTCCATACTATCTTTAAACTCACTCTTTACCTATAAATAAAGCAACAATTTTATTTTGTTTTTTTAATAAGGTGACACAGTTTCAGTATGCTTTAAAAACTTTCAATCATCATTTTCCAGTTTATTGAAAAGGACCAGTGATGGTCAAAAATGTTTGGACATACAGTTGAACAATTCATTTTTGTTTTTACACACTGGAATCGCATATTCATTAGCTTATATGTAAACAAGAGAAAATTATGAAAAACTTTGATAAAACAAAACTTGTCAAAGGTCTTTACTAAAACTCTTTTATATATATATATATATATATATATATATATATATATATATAAAAGAGTTATATATATATACATACACACACTCACACATATGTAATGAGTGTTTAATTTATGATGTGGTTACAACTGACTGACATTCAGTTCTTAATGTAATCTTAATTCTATGCATAATGCTATAAGGAATAAAACTAAGTCTTTAAATTTTATTTGTAGGTAACTAAGTCATAAGAAATGAATATATTTCTGATTTTCCTTTGGCAAATCCACAGAGACAAAAGGTTGAAATGCATGCTGTTGGATACAAACATATAGAAACATGCAGACACTGAAATATTGAAGACTGAAGTGCAGACAAATCTAAAACACTGATTGATTGTGAAATATATGTGGATACAAAGTTATCAATATATTTAAATCAATAGTTTGTAGAAGGCAAAAATACGGGTAAGGGAAAACATTGAGTTTAGGTAAATGGATATTAGAACAAATGAAGTGGGGATACTCCAGAAACAAACATTTCTCCAAGCTAGAAAGCATAGCAAAGTATTGTTGTAAATGTGTTATAAGCCATTATGTGTGTGTCTCTCTATCTCTCTCTTTATATATATATATATATATATATGTGTGTGTGTGTGTGTATATGATAGCAAAGATTGTTTTAAAAATAAGTTGACCACAGTATTTCAGAAAGATATCATTTTATGGTATGATATCTTTGTAATGATAGGGCTCAATATAAATAGAGTATTAATAATAAATAAATCTAAATGTTCCATCATCTATCCTACTTTAATTTTCACAGAAAATTAAATCTGCTCATGAGGGGTTGATAGTAAAAATAATTCAGTTTGCTTTAACCTAAGCACCTTCAGAACTTTCACATTACTGGCAGCTCTGCCGTACAAATAGGTAACAAGAAGTTAAATGATTTAGACACTTAAAAATGACACATCAGATATCTTTGCCTATAAATTTACATATAATTTAAACTTGTCATAAACATTTTATGCAGTTTTGACAGAGAAACTACTCTTCTGTTTTGTCCTCAATTTTATACATTAATATTAATCAACTATTTTTATTAGGTTGGTGCAAAAATAATGTCGGTTTTTGACGTTAAAAATACGTCAAAAACCGACATTATTTTTGCACCAACCTAATATTAGTTTAAGCTTCATCTTCAACTTGGACACTCACAAAAGTGATTTTTCTTCTTGATGGTTTGGGATTTAAAATACTTAAACTGAAAATCCTAAGGTTTATAATATGCAAATCAATAAGAAACAATTCTTTGAAAAATGAAGTATTAGGTTGGTGCAAAAATAATTTCTCACATAGTAACATATGTGAGAAAACGTCATTATTTTTGCACCAACCTAATACAAGCTGTCTTGAGAAAGCAATGAGCAGCCCAAAACATTTGACAAGGGGGATAAATCCTATCATTTATTTAATGCCTTCTTGATCGGTTCAAAAAACAATAAACAAGCAGGAATCGAAAATCCGTTAGCTACATAATTGTACTATATGAAGTTTGTCAAATAGAGTGATAAATTATCAGTGCTGTTTAGAATCCTAAGCTAGTTTTAATTTCCTTGCTGGTTTTCCTAACTTAACAAAACCTGCCAATCACAATTGTCATTTATCCTATGATGGCTCAGCAAACATTCATCTTAATAAAGCTCTGTATTCAGACTCTGACATAGTCATTAAATCTTTGCTTTATCTCTAGCAACCAACAGAATCCTACTTCAAGAATAGCAGATATGAGATTCCATTTTGGTGATTCAAATCTTGACTTTGATGCCACTGCATTTACAGTAAAATATCCTCTAAGCTTGGATTAAGGAATGAATCTATTTTTGATGGCATCACACCATTGGATAACCATAATTCTTCAAAACTGCTCATAGGCTAAAAGAATCCAGTATGAAATTCACTGGAAACATGCCAAAGACAAAGTTATAAAATATCAATATGACTTGGCTCATCTGTCTTTTTCATTTTGTCATGGAAACCTGAAATACATTTTAACTGTTCTACTGCTGAGACGAAAGTGTTTGAAATAGCGATAGAAAGTAAATAATAAAAGTATGTTTCAAAATGAAATAGAATTTAAATTATCCCCAAATTAATATAATTTCCCAATGATAATTTAGTCGTTTATCAGTTACTTAATTTTTCCTATTGTACCAGAGAAGCTTATTTTCAATGTTAACATGAGTTTCGTAAAATATGTTAAAACAAGTTTGCTATATAGGAAATTGAATTACAATTTGTTTTAGTAGTAAAAAAAAATATTCATCAAATCTTATTCATAGGAGCCATGAAATAGAAACGTTTGAATTAAAAAAAAAAAAAAATATTTCTAAACTTTACAGATGGACTTATTTTTTATTTATATCCTCATCTTGTTAAATCTATTTTAATTATTGCTAAATTTGTGGGGTTCAAACTGAGGAGACTGAAATAATCAAAAATAATTTTTGAAATTTCATAGAATTGTCTAAGAGACATCTTTAAAATTCCAAACATTACACTTAACTTCAATTTTTGTTGATTTTTGGAATTAGGATAGGTTCTATTATGCCTTACAATTTATATATGTTAAAAAGAATTTATTTTCATCATTTCACCTTAACCAAAGTGATAATGCCACTGAGATTCAAGGTGTTACTAGGAGTGGAATGAGAAGTCTTTAGTTAGGAGAAAGGACAATAGAAGAACATAAAGGAAGAGAGAAGATTGTAATTAAGATTGCATTTAAATTTTAAAAAGTAAGAGAAACAATGCTGCCTTATAAAACCTGACTACTAGAATATATCTAAACCACTTTAATTTTTGGTGAGATTATGCAGGTACAAAATAAAGAAAAATGTCACTTCAAATATTCTATGTGGCCAACCAATACTCCTTGATTTATAGATTAGGCCCTTAAATGTTCTTAGTTTTATTTTCATATGGCTTCAAATAGAGCAATGTTATGCTTTCTATGAAATATTTTTTGATCATTTAATCCATATATTGAGTCTGTAATTTTAGCTTGAGTCTTTGAGCAATTATCAAAAATTCAGGACACGGATTTTGTTAGACAGGACACTAATATCTTATCTATATTTGG
This sequence comes from Acanthosepion lycidas, assembly GCA_963932145.1. Classification (NCBI taxonomy): domain Eukaryota; kingdom Metazoa; phylum Mollusca; class Cephalopoda; order Sepiida; family Sepiidae; genus Acanthosepion; species Acanthosepion lycidas. The sequence goes on along the minus strand of OZ010594.1, from coordinate 54,593,024 downwards.
AATCAAGCAAACAATAAAATTCAAGTATCGCTCATCTGATACCAAAAGTCAGTTATTTTCTCAGTTTTGTTTTGTATTTTTTTGTTTTAACAATAAAGTTCACCCTGTACAAGGCCCAGCATCACATTATGGGTTAGTTTATATGGATAGGAGGGGAAGTTAATGGTTAATTCTACACTTGAACAGGTTAAGATTATAGTGATCAGTGAAACATCTAAATTTAATTCTCTCATTATTTCTTTGATATGTTTTACTTATTGTTTATAATATAAATGCATAAACACAATCAAACTTCTTTAAGCTTTGAAGATGATTATAAAATCATTACATTTTTTTCAAAATATGGGCACTAAACACTGTTTCTACACTGAAGGGGTAAAGGTTTTTAGAAAATATTCTGAAGCAAGGAATTTTTATTCTCAGAAAGCTTGAGTCCTTTCTTCCACTGTTAATTGAATTCATTAAGTATTTTACAATACTTATGTCTACCTACAAAATGAAAGGAACTGCTGTACAGGTAATTTGATATACAAAGATAAGTGAAAAACAAAGAAATGAATAGAACAAAGGCTTTTGCAACAAGTGACACGGGAAGTAAATTTCACTTATCTACCACCCTCTAGATTCAGTTTATCAGTTCTGAATGTAGGGTTATTTAATTAGACATATTGTAATGATGATTACAATGAAGATGGGTTCCTTTTTTCTTTGATGTGTATTTTTTTTTCCTCCTACCACATGAAGTCGACAGGAAAAGGTAGAAAGCCGATGAACAATGAACAGTAGTCAACACTTCCATTTTAACCTTTTCCTGTGTTTTCTAGCCCATTTTATCTTTTAATGAAATCTTTTTTTCTTAAAGGAGACAGTGATTCATGACTTTACAGCTTTTGTAATTTTCTGAGAGTAAATTGCCAAGTCCTTCCTAATGAAGTCTACTGAAAGAAGTTCTGAAATATGAATGCTAGAAAATTATTCAGTCTGCTCCGATAGAAAATAAGCAAAACCAACCTTCAACAATTAGATCCTATATTTCAATGCAATAAAAGCTTTAATGGGTAATATTTATAAGCAAAAACCTACAGCAAATGCATCCACGACTTTACTAATTGCAAACATATCAGGAAATAATTGCAATTAATAAATCATTTATTAACCACTCAGTGATCAATCTAAAAGTACATGATCATTTAGGTCTTACACTCATTACTCATTAGTAAAATTCTGATCTTTTATAACAGTAATAACAGATGACTTTATTTACACTAGCAGATTTTATTATACAAGTCTACATTTCATTATGAAATTTCTTTTCACCAAGTGATGTTGGCAAATTTTTAAGATATTTTAATAAAAATAACCAACAATTATTACAACTCAATCTTTAATAAACTAATTTTACAAGCTAATGTTAGTGACTTAAAAAGTACCTTGAAGCATGTGGAAGTCATAATTCCGGAGAGTTCCTTAAGGGCTAATAACCTTCCTTCACTAAAGAGTTTATCAAGGGCTATCAGTCTTTATTATTACTGATATATAAGCCATATATCATACCAGTTTCAGCTTTTAACCTGTATCATTAGCAGAAATATCAGTAATAATTTGGGTGTTTTTTGTTATTTTTGGCAGGGATGAGGGTGAGATTTCATTTTGAAAATGTAACAGAGTTGTTTTATTATAAATAAATCAATAAGTAACAGACAATAGAAAACAGCACAACACCTTATATACTTAAAATATCACATTTTTGCAGGAACTCTTTTTTTACAAATTGGAGATCCCAAAATTAAACAAGTAAAAAAAGTTTAAATCTCTGGAAATTGTTTTAACAGAGGATGGAAAATATGAAACCAAAATTTGAAGGCATATCTGGATAACTAAAGTTGCCTTACAAAAGCTAAGCAAAGTATTAAGAAACAGAAAAAAATCATTAGAAACAAAGAAAAGAATACCGAACTTATGTAATATCAGTCCTCTTATATGGCAGTGAATGTTGAACAATTTCCTTAATTACTCTTTGCTACATATATATCTTGAAAATTAAACCAATGTAAGTGGGTTAATAGCCTATTTTTGTGAAAAGACCGACTTGCTTAAAGATCTAGTTTGCTGAAAAAAAAAAAAAAAAAAAAAAAAAACAAACAAAAAATACCTTTTATTACTTCAAAAAATTTCCTGTTAACTATGTTCTACAGTTAAAATTAGTCATGCTTATAGAAGTTATGAGAGTGTTGATAATTTTTTTTCTGATAACAGCAACATTAAATTCTTTGTTAATTATTTTTTTGTTTAGTTTAAAAGCAATATGACCACAGATTTAAGATTACAAGTAAAAACTTTCATTTGAATTTAAACCATTAAACTTTTATTTTCAAGTCGAGAGTTAATTAGTTGCTTCCAATTTAGGTATTATTTTAGTCGAGTCATTATCTTTGTATCTCTTAATATTTTATTTATCAAAGTTTAAAATATGAGCAATAATCCTCCTCTTCTGTTTTTCTTTGATCAAGAAGGCATCAGCAATAATACACTTCAAAATCTAGTCATATCCTACCAGCACGCATTTATTTTTTTAAATTGAGATCTCTTTTCATTAAGATTTGAAATCTGTAAATATTTACTAATTTTTGAAATGATCTTATCCTTACATTTCACCTTGCAAAACTCAAAATTTTCCTCTTGTTTATTCTTGTTCAATAATTTTTCATTTTTTATTATTATTTCTTTTTTTAATCATTTCACTCCAAGCAAGGCATCAAAGCCACTAATGTGCAAGGGTTTACTGAGCGTGAATGAACATTATTAAGGAGCAAGAACAATAAAAAAAACAAAAAAAAAAAAAAAAAAGAAATTAAGAAGATAGTAGATAACTATTGAGATTCTATTTACATTTTTGAAGATCAAACTTGACTGGACAGCAAGAAACCAGAAGTGAGTTCCACAAGCAAGAAGTGCAAAACCAAATACATACTCCTCAATGTTGATCAAGCAAGTATACACAATTATAGAGTATTTACATACTTTTTCAGATAAAAACAAATCAATTTTATTCATTTTCATAAATATTTTTGATTGAATAGATTTTATGACAAAATTAAAAATTTTATTGTAGAAAAGGAATTTTTTAGTAGATATTTCTAAGTTAATTTTTTTTACATTTTGTACCCACATATAAATCACTGACAAAAATGCTACAACTACAACAATTAGAAAAATACAAACACATTCTTGATAGATAAAAAAATAAGTGATAAAAATGTTAAAAAATGTCTGAAAGAGAAGAGAGAAAAACTGAATGTTTTTGAAAGTTCTTCTTTGAGAAAATATGCAAATGTCTTTTCTTTTTTTTTTTTTTTTAAGATGTCAGAGATATTTTAATTGGGTGTTCATTATTTCTACATCAATTGAAGAGAGAAAACTAACTTTTCCTAATAAATTAAAATGACCCAGCAATATTACATTTTAAGCAATGCAATAAAAGTTTCTAGTTGATCCTTAAAAACCCTTCTGCTAATTTGTAATTTAATGAATGTAACAGCTGCTCTGCAATTTCTGTATAGATAGATTGAAGGTATTATCTGAAATCATTTTACAAAAAAATAAACAAACATCAGTTTTTCTTAAGGTAATTCATTTTTTTTTTTTTTTTACAGAATTTTGTGTTTTCAAAAATGTAAAAAAACATGCTAACATGCTGCTAATTGCATGCTGTCAGTGTTGAAGCTAAAAATTTGAAACATGCCCACAATACATTTAAGAATTGAAATTCAGCCACAAGTTAAAAAGCAATAAAAATGGAAGATGATATTTGCTACATTGAAAATACAAGACAAAACAAAATAGAAAAAAATTCCTGGCAATGCATTACCAAGGGAGTTAACTCAACAAGCGAAAAACCTTGTTAATGACAGCTTAACTCGCCGATAGATTTTGATGGCTTTCATTTTGTCATTCTCTTGACAGAAGTCTAACAATGATATTTGCTTTCAGGAAATTCGTTTTTGCAAAAATCAAGATGATTACTGGAGAAGTAATTAAGAAATAAATAATTTTCGGGATGAAAAATAAGCATCAAAATAAAATAATGCAGTAACATATCTCAAATATCTAACAAAAATTGTTTAACCAAGAAATAAAATGTCCAATTAATTTTAGATTTTGTCTAAAAATGAAATAAAATTCACCTTAGAATTAAAACAGAAATTGCTTATTTTATAACCTGATACATAAAAACCTTAAATTATTTCAAAAGAAATTGCATTGTTTTCAGTTGCCACAATAATTCTTTGAAATTTTCTAATTAATTTGCTAAATATGTTTTTAATTTCAATCTATGTTAATTTTTAAATCCATAATCTCATTTAGTTTTTGACAAAAACATATTCTTAAATAGTTAATTGTGTGAGTATGTACAGATATGTCTCAATCCAATCTAACTTAACACACACATTGAACCCCTTTCATATAAAATCTACTCAACAGTAATATTACTAGGTTTGAAAATCACATGAAAGGGTGAAATTGGCACTCACCATGTAATATTATTTTTTATGTTCTCCCTGTCGATACAGTCTTACTAAATTTACAAAAACCTTCAACTTAAAAAGTATTTAATGAAGTTTTGTCATCATTATTCCTTTTGCCTTGTATTTCATTCATCTTATTTCTGTAATGTCAGCTATCCCCTAAATGGGGGAGTCAATGGGTTATGAGAAGAAACCGATAAAGGAATTTTATTTTAATTCTTATGATTAATACAAAATTTGTGATTAGTTTTTAGTAAAATGTGTCAAAAATAATAAATCTATCATGATGTTAAAGCTTTCCTCCAGATTAGCCTCTTTTATGGCAACAATGTTGTCACAAGTTTGACAGCAAATACTTTTTTAGCAGGCTTTGTTTAAAGAAGCGTTACTTCTTTGGTCAGATTTAAACTACCATACTGTTATTGATGGAGCACAAAACATTAGCAGTAGCTGCCCAAAATTCCCCGCCAAAACTAGTCAATCAAGACAGAGACATCATAGCTAAAGGATAACATATGTGCAGCTAAAACCTTTAGTACTTTGTTAATTATAATTCATGAAACTACGAAACAACATTAGCTTATTTAGGATTAATTACTACACATTCCCCACAAAAAAATTATGTCTGCAAGTACTTTCAATTTTACATCATTTTGTACACATTTTTTTAAACTTTTGTTAGTCATATTAAATAAATGGTTTCTTCATCTAAACCAGTACCCATGTTTAACACATTTTTTTTTGTGTTTCTGTATTAGGGTTATCGATAGGCCTCCACCTGTCATCAATGAACCTGGATCTGATCCCACCCATCTGTAAAGTAGGATCAAGCTTGGACAGGATTGTATGAAAGACAAGATGTTGCCCATGCAGCATGTTCCCTCTCCCCATGTCACTGATGGATCCAAGGGTACAGCAGCACCATTAAAGTTTGGCATCAGTGCCATTGCAGTAGCTGCAAGAATGAGGCTGAAATCAATGACAAACTGCATGAGTGGCTCCAACACCAGATTTTTAGCTGTATGGTATGTGCTACTCCAGAGCTACACAGTTTCGAATTCAGACTTAATTTCTCTTAGACTGGTTGCCACTTAAGGCTATAGAACCCAATCTGTCCTGTTATCTACCTATAGCTGAGGGGAGAAGAGGAGGATATGTATCTTTCCCAAGGGTATTAGCACATAAGTGAATGTAATGGATCTGACAGGAATTAGAACTTGGCTCTCTGACTCCTCAATCCAAGCTGCTATCAAATACTCTTCGGTGCCTCCTACGGCTACTGTCAAGATATAATCTACATTTGTTTATATAGAACAGGAGGATAAAAATAACAGTCCATAACTCTCTCAATGTATCAATTAATTTTTGACATGTATTTAATTATTATATACAGGCTATAATAAAACAAACAGAAGGAAAATGAAAGAAAAGCTCATCAAAAATGAACAATCACCTAGATGTATACTTTTCAAACACATGAATATACACTCAATTGGATATTTTCACTTGTAAAATGTCTCTTCATTGATTAGAAACATATAGCTTCCAGAATGTATATAATCCCCTTCACACATTCCCTAATATTAAGTCTTCTAAAAGGTGTGCAAGAGAAAACAAAATTTTTATTATAGCTAATTATAACAATTGAAATTTTATGGAACAATAAAAAGCCTTTTAATGAGAGAAACGTATGCATGAATGAGCTGATAATTAATTTGATAAAAATATATGCAGTTACAATTAGCTCAAATGATGTTAAGTTACTGGATGCATATAAATTAATTGCTTATTAACCATAATGAGCCGACATTCATATCTTACCCAACCAATTAGTGTAGAGGATGATGTAAATATGCATAACATATCATCTATCAAATGGACTAAATATAAATGTGTGTGTATATATATATATATATATATATATAATGAAAATGAAGGTCTGTATTGAAATTTCAGAACAATATATTACATAATTACAGAACTGACAAGTAATACTGATTTACCTTAATTAATGAGCAGATGGACAATCCTTCCAAATTTTACATTATTTTTAACAACTATGATATAGATATGTTACAGAACAAGGTCACCTATATTTCATGGATAGATAAAATGATCAAGATATATATCCTTTATTATGAATATGCCTATGTTTATGTAGGATTTTTTTGTAGATGATAAATATCCACATCTGTACAAAGAATACTCACATCAATAATAGAAATAAGAAGCATCTATGAATATTGTTAAAATCATTAGGACAGAAAGAGCAAATCATTTTACAATGCTAATCCAAAAAGAATACTATTTCTTAAGAATTTTTTCCCGTTGTATTAAGTATATACAAATCCAAAATGTCTGCCTATTTATTTCTTGATAAACAGCATGCACTTCTGTAAGTAATATCATTTATCTCTCTGCATTAGCTTCATTCTTGATCTCAACCCCACACTCACAAACACTGAAACAGAGATAAAAACACATACACACATATTTATTGATGTACACAGAAGCAGTTAAACACAATGACAGAGAGAGAGACACACACAGAGAAACACAATGACAGAGAGAGAGAGACACACAGAGAAACACAATGACAGAGAGAGAGAGACACACAGAGAAACACAATGACAGAGAGAGAGAGACACACAGAGAAACACAATGACAGAGAGAGAGAGACACACAGAGAAACACAATGGCAGAGAGAGAGACACAGAGAAACACAATGACTGAGAGCGAGACAGAGAGAGACACAATAACAGAGAGAGACTGAGAGCAAGACAGAGAGAGACACAATAACAGAGAGAGACAGAGAGAGACACAATAACAGAGAGAGACAGAGAGAGACACAATAACAGAGAGAGACAGAGAGAGACACAATAACAGAGAGAGACAGAGAGAGACACAATAACAGAGAGAGACAGAGAGAGACACAATAACAGAGAGAGACAGAGAGAGACACAATGACTGAGAGAGAGACACAGAGAAACACAATGACTGGGAGAGAGACACAGAGAAACACAATGACTGGGAGAGAGACACAGAGAAACACAATGACTGGGAGAGAGACACAGAGAAACACAATGACTGGGAGAGAGACACAGAGAAACACAATGATCAAGAGAGAGACACAGAGAAACACAATGATCAAGAGAGAGACACAGAGAAACACAATGATCAAGAGAGAGACACAGAGAAACACAATGATCAAGAGAGAGACACAGAGAAACACAATGATCAAGAGAGAGACACAGAGAAACACAATGATCAAGAGAGAGACACGCACAAAGAACCACAATGATCAAGAGACACACATACACAATGATCGAGAGAGTCGCACACAGAGATACAATGATCGAGAGAGTCGCACACAGAGATACAATGATCGAGAGAGTCGCACACAGAGATACAATGATCGAGAGAGTCGCACACAGAGATACAATGATCGAGAGACACGCACAAATACAATGATGGAAACTCACACAAAAAGGCAATTGAGACAGACACAAACACAGAAATGCAATTGAGACAGACACACACAGAGAAATGCAATTAAGACAGACACACACAGAGAAATGCAATTAAGACAGACACACACAGAGAAATACAATGATCCAGGCACACACAGAGAATACAATTGAGACACACATGCACATGACTGAGAAATGATTGATACACACATACAGACACTCATAAACATTAACTTCAATTTAAGTACATATTTAGAGATACAGAGACACATACTTAGACATAGGTAGAAACTGCAACATATACACATGAAATGCTATATATATATATATATATATTTTTTTTCTTGTATGCCAACAAAATCCCGAAATATTTTTTAAAACTTATATGTGAACTGTTGATCAGAGTCAAAGAATTAAGATAGGCAAATGAATGAAAAGAACCATCAAAATGATAAAAAGTAAGAATTTGTTAAAAGACTTTTTGTCTATCCACCATTCGATTTTAAAACTATTTTATGAATGTATTGAACAATATTTGATGTGTGTACTTAACAAAAAACTTATATTTATTTTATTGATGGACAAATGTTTTTAAAAATATCAGAAAATTTTTTTTCTCAGACAAACAGATAGAGTAACAGTACAGCACACTCCATTGCATAGAATTTACAATAATACACAGACATAACCAATAATTCTGATAATGGTTCTAAATTTATTCATCTATGTAATGATATATCATCAAGTGCACACACATAGACACGAGGGGGTGCTGAAAAACTCTTGGCCTAACCAGCTTCCCAATTGTACTATTTGAATGAACCAACATCTGAAAACTGATTTTTGGAAGTGAATCAGTAGGTCATTAAGTTTTTAGCATTTCACCATATTTAAATAAGAACTTACATAGCTGGATCATGTGCACTCATTGTCTAACAAATAAAATTATTTCATCTCATACTGTTTTGAGAGCTGGGCACTTCAACAGGGTGTATTGGTTAACAATTTTGTCTCATTAGATCAGTTACAACTGAATAGTAAGTTCAATCCTCAGAGTGCACATCTCAGCTATCTTTATACATATGTACTTATACATAATAGCATTTGTTAGTCTACATAATCATGCATAAGCTAATTTTCATATATTTACACTCATAAACAAACATCTGCATACACCTATCATATTCATCACATACAAAATTGCAGCATAAAGATATTCACATATAGAAAGATGAATATATATGCACATCAATAAGCATATATACATATGTAAGTGTGGAAATATATCAATTTGTCCATAGCCTAATGATGTAAAAGACACATTTATTATACAGAAGTCTTTTTCAATATAATCTCTTTCCTTTTCAAAGTACTTAATCCACTGATGGCTGTTAAGCTCAGAGATTAAACATTCTGCAGTGTGAATTCTGAGATTAAAATTCAGATACTTACTCCATATCAGGCTACAAACTTCTTAACTCATCTTTGTGTGCATATAAAAATATACTGTTTATAATTTGCTATATTCATGTGAAGATGGGAGTACTCTATTAGAGATACAGGGCTTTTAGAGATACACCATGTGGACAAAGCAGTCACCATGAAGTTATTACTCATGTGTACAATGTATCAGTAAACAACATCTGTTACTGAGCACCCATCCCAACAAATATTGTCATTTTTTAACATTATATATATATATATATATATATATATATATATATATATGTGTGTGTATGATAAAAGTATAGTTTTAAAGTATGTTATATTTATGAGTGGAAGTGCACAATATGAGGTTAGAGCATATGTAAATATAAAAGTAGATATCAAGGTCAACACTGAGCAGTGACAGTCTGTTTCGTCCTTGAATACTATCTTCAGGCCACATATATATATATATATATATATATATATATATATATATATATATATATATATACACACACACACACACACACACAAATAACTGCATATTTTTATTGAGAATTTTACAAAGACTAATATGATCAATTAAATTCTGACAGTCCTTCCTTATTGTGCTGAGATTTTTGTCAATTTCTACCCAATAAATAAACAGGAAAATCAAAAAGCATCTGTTATGAACCATTTTCAAGTTTCCCCAGTCCCCAAGTTCCAACACAAAATCTATGCACTACATCTTACGAAATGACAATCATCTATTATATAAAAGATAATTCTAAGTGTATTCCAGTAACTTTATAAAAAAAAATCTCTATAAAAATCCAAAACAGACACTACTAATCCAACAGATATATCAACACACATAAATTATACAAATTCCATATATATATATATATATATATATATGAGTATGTATAAAATAGTTACTCCTATTTTTTTTTTATGTTGGCCCAAGACCTCAGTATCAAATGTAACAAGTAATGAATTAGAGTTTGAATATCCCACCAATAACTTTTTTTCATTCCTTGTTTCAACAAAATATTGGTCTGGCAAAATGGTATGAATATACCAATCCTAAAGAAACAAATGTTTCAATGAATTCTTACATGGAGAAAAATTTTTCCCACACTGACATTCACCTATACTTACTGAACATCCCCATAAATCACTGAATGTGACCATACATAGGCATTGGGACATGCATTTCAACTGTTGTGTCAGCCATGTTTGTGACAAGCCATATTTGGCCCAATAAACTTTAAACTACTCAGACAAACTTTTTCTGACAATGTCATTTCTGCTGTGGACAATTCGAAAACTTGCTTTATCCAACAGCATTTTTGTGTATACACTTGTATCAGCAGTAGTTTTCATAGAAATAAACTGAAGGTATTAATTTTGAAGCCTCACCCTAATACATAAGTATGTTTACAATATACTTATATGTGCTTATCTATGTATACATCCTATCTCGCTTTCAAGAAACTTCTGAGAAAAAAAAAAAAAAAAAATTGCATATATATTCCGATTTTTTTTAAAAATTTTATTACACATTGCCACTTTGGATAATTCTGTCAGATTTTGTCTCTTACCATTGAAAAAAAACAAAACAAAAATCAAACAGTTCCTGTGTCTCAACTGAGTGAACGATTCAGATCAAATTAAAAAAATAAATAAACATAACTTTTTTTCCTGACAGTATTATAAAAAGATAAAAATGTCAAATTTATTTTTCTTTTCCTTGGCCTTTCATTCACAAAATCAAATATTTTGAAAGTGAAATAAATACTGAATTTTTCTTATCAGGAAATGCAAAGAAAAGACTCAGGTTTAAGTTTTTGTGTGATGTGTTTGCAACTTACATGCAAATAAAAGCTCTGAATATGCATAATTTTTGTGTAGTCCTAATCTAACTTATCAAGATAATGTTTCCATTTCAATAAAATTTCAATTCTGAAATATAAAAATACAATGCAAAATTCCAGAAATAAATAAAATAAAATATTTTATTTTTTTTAAACCAACCCTGCTTGTCCAGTTTTCCATCTTTCAAAGACAGTCACTTAAAATGAAGTATTCATTTATTTTCACTATTATTTAAATACTAAAAGGTTTTCTTCTCCAGATTAATTAAATGATTTAAATAGACAGAGTGATAAATAATTATTTAACTGCAGTGCCAGAAAATACCAGGTAACAGGAAAAATGACATGCAATAATACCTGGGGGGGAAAAATTCATGCAGGGTCAGAAAGCAAGCAAAATACCGCAAAGATATGTCTTCACCAGGTAACCATCACCCAGCATGGCTTTCTTTCATGGAACAGGCTCTTCAAATGCACTGCAAAAAGATAAAATACAAAACAAATGGTAAATTGATAATGTTTAGCTTAAATTAGGCATTGCCAAACATTTTCCAAAGTCAAATAGATGGAAATGCATACAAATTGAGAAATGAACAAAAAAAGAAATAATTATTTCTTATTGTAAAAAGAATGAAAATAAATTGTTTTCTCTTCCAGATAAGAGCAGCAGCTCAGTTTTTGTAGGTGAAAAAAATATTCTATGATACAAAATGTGTATTAATTTGCAGAATTTATCTTCATTTCTTCAAAACTTGTTTATATTGTATTTTAAGAAAATAGCTAAAAATGATGAGTAATTTCTAACAGGCATTAATTTCAGGAAAATCTGCATTTTTTGTTTTACTGTACAGGGTGCGATGGGAAAATTGTCGTCATTTTATAATTTGATTTTGCGCATGGGTGTTGTTTGTTTTTTGTTGACTGTACAGTATAGTCAATTGGGCACTGTTTGCGAAAAAAAGAATGCCATGACGAAGGTACAGCAGCTCAAAAAACTCACTCTGATCATTCTAAGAAGAAAAGAACTCCCAAATTCATTGATGCTGTCCTGGGTCAAGTGGGTGGCTGCTGGAAGACTCTACATCTGGTAACATCTGGTAACAGGACTGCACCATGCCACACAAGCAGGAGAATCCATTCACGGTTGTCAAACAATTTCTGCAACCACATCACTGTTAAATCTGGTCTCCTAACTCCCTAGATTACAACCCACTTGATTATTAGGTGTATGGCACAGTTGCATCAGAGACCAACAAAACTCCTTGTAACACCAAAGATGAACTGACAGCAAGGATTTGGGCAGCATTCACCAACTTAAACAAGGAAACTGTCCAAAATGGTTGCAGAAGATTCCAAAGTTGTCTGGAGGCAATGGTTAAAGCTAATGGTGATTTTATTGAATGAATTTGCTTGTTAGTATTTCAAGATATTTTTGTGTAATTTTGGTTAATATATCTGTTAAAAATGAGATGTGTCTTGTTATTTTCATGTTTGCATAATTTACACGACAATTTATCCATCACACACTGTATATACTTTAGTATAATATAAATTATGATCAGTTTTTTGTATAAAAGAATAGTGGAGGAAATGGGGCCACACTATACACAGGTAATTTTTTTTTAAAGAGGTAAGAAAAAATACGCATTTTTCGTGACTGGTAAATTATAGACAGATAGATTACAGTGTAACCCGGATATAAGAGAGTTGTCGGGACTGGAGAAGAAGTCTCTTATATCCGAGTTTCTCTTATATCCGGGTTTGGTCTGTTTTGTTTTGGTAAGTATGGCTCTTATTTGGGACCAGAGAAAATCTCTCTTATATCCGAGTTTCTCTTATATCCGGGTCTCTTATATCCAGGTTACACTGTATTTGGGAGGGATTAAAATTTGGGCAGTTTTGGTGACTATAACATACTTGGTATCTCTATATTCTCATGGTACATTGGGCTAACCTTAATGGTACAGGTAAGCTCCTTTAGCCTGCTTCCCATAGCCTAGATTCCTTCTTTCGGTTACATGAACAGCAGGACATCATTCACTATATGTTCCATTTAAAATTTAAAAACATCTTATGTAAATGAAGAATTGACAATGTCATTTTTTTTACCTTTCTCTGATTTGCTTTCATCTTCGTTTGCACATGTTTACATTAATGAGGTAATGCTTTTGAGTGATAAGTACCTATATGTATGTTTCAGTTGTGTTCCTTATGTCTCCTGCTTTTTTTTAATTATTATATTCTTTACAATTAACAGTTATGAATTGTACAAAAAGGAATGAAAACCATTTATTTTCTATAAATTAATGTCCAGGATGATGCCCCATCCTGCAATATTTGACTACATTAGGCCTACTAACATTATTCAGAAGCTTTTGCGGGAATACACTCAAGCTATATGAAAATAAAAATCAGGTTTTCACAAAAAAATTCAATAGTTGCACTAGGCATGAAATCGACTTATATATGAGTATATATGGCAATTTGATTAAATATTATCTTTATCTACACTTTCATTCTCTACTGTATATTTAAGATGGCAGTGCAGCAAAGTTCTCACACTGAATTTTAGATTCTAACATTAACTGATTTATATGTTGGATTCCAAAATATATTTTCATGTTTGGTCTGATTTGTGTACAGTTAACTAAATCAGATATTCAACTACCTCTTTGTATGTGTTTGTGTGTATATATATATATATATATATATATATATACACATACACACACACATACATACATACACATATTGTTGTTTAACATTATATCTTTCTTTAGTGACTCATTAATGATCACCCTCCAATTTTGGGGTTTGATGGGTATTAATGGGTCCTATGTACATAAGAATTATATGAAGATGACACAGTGTTGATACCAGAGACAGAAAGAAAAGAAATACAGAAGGTACTAAAAGAAATTGAGAAGAAAGAATTCAACATCAATTCTAAAAAGAGAACATATGGTTGTCAGCAAGAACATCACCCCAAAATGTGAACTACAAACTGAAAATATCAAAATCAAAAAAGTAGAAAAGTTTAAATATCTGGGAATTGTTTTAATAGTGGATGGAGAATATGACACAGAAATCTGAAGGTGCATTGGAATAGCAAAATATATGTTCGAAAAGTTAAGCTACAAAGAAATAGAAATATCATTAGAAACAAAGAAAACAATATTCAGGTGATGTAATATGATGATTAACCATCAATTATAAGAAGACAAAATGTGTGTTTGTAAGCAAGAGGAACAGTCCAAAATGTGAACTACTAAATAGAGATACCAAAATCAAGTCAGTACAGAAACTAAAATATTTGGTAATCATTCCACAGAGGACAGAAAAAGTGGTACCAAAATCTGAAAGCACGTTGGAATAGTAAATGATGCTTTCCACAAGCTAAACGAAGTATTAAGAAACAGAAAAATACTCGACTGCTATTTGATATCAGTCCTCTATAGCAGTAAATGGACAATCACAGATGAAGAGAAAAAAAATGCAGAACAGGGATTGAGAGATAACAAAAAGACAAACCTTACTAAAATGTACAATGATAGGAAATTGTAGAGAGTCATGATTGCCCACATCTTGAAGGGTCATGGTATATTAAAGAGGAGGCTAATATCAGATTTTATTGCTAGTTTTTATTTTATTTAAATTTTTTATTTTTTTATTTTTTTTAATGAGAATCACCTTGAACAAGGCACAAAAGCCACTAAAACCCAAGGGGTTACAGGGTGTGGAAGAATTAGAAACAGAAACATTACTAATGAGCAAGAACAAAAGAAAGTTATCAGGAGGACAGTAGATAGTGATTGATATTGCATTTACATTTTTGAAGATTAAAGTTGACTGGAGCCAGAAGGGAGTTCCACAAGTGACAAGTGCAAGCAAAGAAGCTCTTAGCAAAGAACTTATGGCTACATCTAGCCAATTCAAGTGTAAAATGATGAGATCTCTATGCCAATCTAGTGCTGTGCTTAAATTTCAAAAGTCTAGGTACCATTATGAAGAGTTCCTCAGAACAATTACCATGAAAATATTTATAGAAAAGGCACAGAGAGGCAACCTTGTGGTGGTGGAAAGTGACTGAAGCTGAGATGCCAGATCAAAACTAATAATATTGCTAATTCTTTGGATTTCATCAAGGATTTCTAGATAAAAAAACAAGAGCACCAGACCATATGTGGCAGCAATATTCTTAGCATGGATGAATGGTTGACTTATAGATATAAAGGTACCAGATTTTATGGATAGCAATAATTACATTTTTTTTCAAAAGAAAAAATGTTTTTACTTCTTTAATGCTTTCATTTCATCATATTAGATACAGATATTTTATTCATTACAAGTCTGATATTTTGTAAATGACTACAAGAGAAGTAGCATTTTGTCTTGATTGCCTGTTCTACTGTAATGAATCCCTAGATCCGAACTGTTTATTAACATTGGCTTTTCTTGTTCTTGTTTCATGCAGATTCAAAGATCCAACCAAAATGTAGCCATGATAAAACATAAAACTTACAAATTAAATCAACCCAGGTTTTTGAAATTATGTAAGCCACTCATGTGACATGTTTGTTATACATCTATTTTTGTGGGAGTTCCACATTATTATTATAATATGTCAACTGGTATATTTTCTGGTTGTGTTAAATGATATTTTCTTTGGCAAATTCAATGATGGTGAAGTTCTACTTGTAATACACTTTGTATTTTTTTGTATATTTT
The DNA here is from genome assembly GCA_963932145.1 of Acanthosepion lycidas. Classification (NCBI taxonomy): domain Eukaryota; kingdom Metazoa; phylum Mollusca; class Cephalopoda; order Sepiida; family Sepiidae; genus Acanthosepion; species Acanthosepion lycidas. The sequence continues at coordinate 54,577,013 of OZ010594.1, read as the reverse complement.
CATTATACTTTTTGACTGACCCATTGGATTTTGACATTTGTTCTGCATTTTTATGACCTTAGTTTCTTACTATTTCTCTGCACAGAATATAAGTCATTGAAAAGGGACTTGAAAATAGACCATCTGAAATATTCTGATAAAAGAATTATCCTTTATTTTTTGAAGAAAATGCCATAGCAGAAATGTGCTGAAAGTCTTCTAAGACTCAAGTAAAATTACATAAAGAGGCTTATCAGTAGCTTGTTCAAAGATTCATGGCTTGTGTTGAAAAGAATCTCATTGGAATAAGTATTGTATTTTATATATATATATATATATATATATATATATATATATATATATATATATATATATATAGGAATTACATCTCTTAAGTATTTTTTTTCTTTCATGCTATGTCTGTTGAGAGAAAGGGAATTAATATTGTTTTTATTGAAGAAATTACTAAGCTGATAATATTTCGTTACATATAAATTAAGAATTCAGGCATTAGAAGCAGTGAATACGAGTTTGAACATAAGAAAACTAAAGAGTACAAATGAAATGCTCAAAGTAATTGGTTGTATTGTTATCTACCATGCAACAAAGTATGAGAATTGGCATCACTGTCAAATTAATTGAGAATAGCTAATTAGACGTTGTCTGTATTTCATATTTACTTAACATACCTCTTCATATATGACTCAAGATAATGATGACCTTAAAGAAGACTAGTATATTTTCTTGATATAAAGCTTTTTGGTAAGAGGTTGATCTTATTCTTTGATGAGTGTTTGGTTATGAAAATTCCAGATCTAGAAATTTCTATCAAGATAGAATCCCTGTAAACAAATGTTTTTCAACATTTTTTTTATTTTTTTTTTTTATTTCACAGCACACTTGAACCTATAGTTAAACTTCCATGGTATGCTTAAATTATGATATTCAACCGAAGAGTGAAAAAAAAAAAAAGTTGTAATTTTTAGAATTTATTATCAGAAACTAAACAATTTATTGAAATTTCAAACAAAATGATAATAATTAAAAATATATATATATTTTTTTGCTTATTATAATATAAAATTTACTGAGATATCTGAGCTTGATGCTTTTTGAGGATATCTTCTTTGCAAGATGAATTTTGGACAGGCATACTCTTAAATCTTCTTTCAATGATTCTAGCTATGATTGATTTTTCCAGGAAAGCTTCCTTCACACAAATGACACTAAGAACATTACATTTAACAATGATATACTCATATAATAAATTTAAAAGGGGTTTTTAATTTTAATGTATAAACTTATTGTGCTTTAGACTTCTTTGAATAATAATTTAATTAACATGTTTCAAAAACTTTCATGGCACACCTACTATCCTCAAATGGCACACCAGTGTTCTGTGGCACACAGGTTGAAAATCACTGCTTTCAAGAGAGGCAGTTAAAATTTGTATCTCCATCTTTGTCATTTTAGTCAATGTCTAAGTTAATACAGCTACAAAACATTTCTCAGGCTTATTCCACATCAAGTAATCATACAATTTTTATTAAATGAATCATTTGGACTAGTATCTGCACCTTTTGATTAGTTAATGAATTTTCTATCCTTTTTTATTCAAGTTTGAAAGATAACTGACCACTTAATAATTTGCCACACTGATGATTCCATTATTAAATAAGTAGATCACATGATCGTAAAGAAACGTATAAATGTGAATTAGCGTGACATCTAAGTGATCGCTATTTTCTATAATATTTCTCTATACTGATTATTATATAAATTAGTGTTTGGCAATTACTACATGAACTAGTATTATTAATGTGAGTATTATTTGAAGGTGTTACTACTACCGAATGTGACAATGAGCATTTACTGATGGAACAAAAGTTACGATTGAGTATCTTATATCAAAAAACAGCATAAAGCTTTTTTATTGTGATTTGTACTAGTAAAAGCTTGTTCAAGTAATTTTTTGCATTTATCTTGCTCGTAGCATAAAGGGATATATAATTTACTGTCAAAAAGACAAGCCAAACCATTATTCAACCAACCTCCTGTAACCGAAGTTATATTAGTAGACTACTTCCATGAAGGATCCAACTTTTACTTTCAACCATCAGGTCAATCTTATTTAACTTTATGTTCAGTACTAAAAATTACTGCTGAAAAATTTATCTTGAAGCACTTTGTTCAGCTTTCATATTTCTCTTTGTGATGTTAAGCTAAAGGCAGTAGGTTTATTTGCTTTCATGTATTCAACCAATGTTTTCAGTATTCTGCATCTTTTCTTTCTATGTCCACTCAAGGCAATGGCTTCTTCAAATATTTTCTTGCTTAACAATCAAATTTTCATACTTATTATCCAAGTAATTTTTCTCTGTGCTCTTTTTGTGACTTTCTTAGTTATTATTAAAACCTGCCATGCTACACTCATTGTAGCAAACCACTCTCATTCCCTTTTGTATTCCATTTCTGAGATCTAAGTTCCATCCAAATAAATTCTTCCTGCAAACTGCTCTTCTGTGGAACCAACTCCCAAGAGGGTATTTTACCCCTATCACTACACTCTTGGCATGTTTAAGTCTAGAATTAACTATTATCTCCCCATCATATCCACATACTCTGTACCTATTGCTTTCTAATCATCTACCTGGAGTGTCTCCCGACTTTGTATGGAGTGAACACCAATGTAAAAAAAAAAAAAAATGTCAGTCTTATATAAAAGGGTGTAAATGTAGAATGTGAAAAAAATAAAAACTTTGCTTCTATCTAGCCTTATCTTCAACTGACTCACAAATAGTGCATAAACGAAAATGAAATATAAAACTTTAGAGCAAATTGAATGTATACACTTACTTGTGAGTAAATTGTATTAAACTTAAAATTATGCCGAAAGGCTTGTTTTTAAAGATTGTTCCAAACTTATTTCCCCAAGCACATCTATAAATTCTAATTTAAGTTTCTTGTTAACACTTGTTATCCACAAATGCTTATATATATATATATATATATATATATATATATATATATATATATATATATATATATACACACACACACATACACAAAAGCCACTCTATAAGCAATGTCTTCTTTTAGATTGGACTATGACATTGATGACAGATACTAGTGATAAAGAAACAGAAGTTGAACTTTACCAGTTATTTCTTCATCTCTGAGTGGTAATATGGCAAAATTAAAGTGAATATGAAGCAAAGGATGTAACTAAATTATTTGATGCATAAAAGATTCTACCTATCCACATTTATTGTAGCTTGCTGAATCTTTATGGAGACCAAAGAGTGGATGTGAGGACTGTTGGTGGTAATGCCTTTTAGCAATAATGTATTTTACCTACATTAGTCAATATTTTTCCAAGTGCATCATGCAGATTCTATTATTCAGTCAAAAAATGAATATCTCTATCTATAAAAGGTAGGATATGTGTGTGTGTGTAACAAATGCACGGCCGCAATTTTTGACAGATTTGTACCAAAATTTACATGCACATGCTCCAAGTAAGCAGAAAGGCCAAGACCAACTTTGCATTTCACAACTCCCATCAATAGTGGAAATAATCGATTTTTTCATGCTTCTATGGCAGTTTTCATGTAGTTTGTGGCCATTTTCTACTGGCCAGAGTGAGAGCCAATAGCTGGCTGTAACAAATAGGCAGGAAGATTCTATTGGCCAGCATGAGAGCCAACAACTGACATGAATGTTAACTAGCATGCTAGCATGCAAAAAAATCAATAGCTGCATTTGTCACAAGTGGGAAAAATTTAAATCTGCATGGCACTTTACTCCAGTTGGCGCATTCACTTACTTAAACTCAACATTGATTCTGATTCTGCAGAACTGGGTTGAGTGTGAGAAAGTATTTGTTATTAACATTCTCTTTTCATTCGTTTTTTCCAGTTACCTTTTTTAAAGCTGATCGTTTTGTGTTCATTTTGTTTAGTTCTTTTTTTGTAACAGATTTAATGTTTAGTATAGAGATTAGAAAAAAATCTCAGTGTGAGATAGGCAAGAAATAAGGCATGTAGCAACTTCAGCATGGCAAAGGGCACTCCGTTAAAGGCAAGGAAGGGCAAAAATATTTTAAGACAAATGATAGCGATTGCTGTATGAGTCGTACGATTTTTGAATCAAGCACGGGCAACACCGGGCAACACCGGGCCATGCTGCTAGTCCAATATAAACACCAAGTCTGGTACATTAAAAAAAGTAATCTATCCAATGGTGTTATTGTGCTTCCTGTATCTGATGTAATTTCCATAGAAATAAATTGGAGGCATTACTATTGGAGCATTCCCATTAGATAAAAAAAAATTAAAAAATGTACACTTATTTATGATTTTTATTTAATAATCAATAACAGAAAATATTTCCTTCTAATTTTCAAAAATATAGAAAATAAAACAATATTGAATACTTTTTCGATTCTATAATGTATATTGGCATATTGGTATGAGTGGACAAGACAGTTTTATCTTTAAAATTATTGAATACTAAATTAGGTCAAATGTTAGTAGATGAATATGAATTTGTAGCGATTATTTTGTCTGTAGTTTTCTATACAAGCATGAGTTTATGTAAATTCTGATGTCCACATACAGATGTATTTATTCATACAATGACTGACTGATTGATTGATTGATTGATTCTGTTTCTACGGCTTATCAATTCTTTGCAGGTTATTGAAAGTCGGAAAATATTCTTAGATTCTAAGAATATTTTTTTGAGATTTGGAAAAAAATATGAGAAAGCAAAGAAAATGATTTAGTGATACAAGTCTTACCAATTAACCCATAGCTTGGAAGGGAAGAAGTAGATTCATACCTTTCCTAAGAGTACTTGCCCATAATTAAATGTAACAAACCCAACTGGGATTGGAACTCAGCTCTCTTAACAATTCCATGCTATTATCCATTGCACTACCCCCACATCCAAGCTTACAGCTGGTATTCCCAAGTGGTCACCCATTTAGACTGACTAGGCTTAACATTGCTTAATTTTAGTGAATGTAGAGGAACCTGTGTCTCAATGTGATCAAGCTATAAGTTATTCATACAATGACTATACAAAAACTACAGCACTGGTTCTATATGAAGCATACATCAGACAGTAACCCTTTTGTGACCAAAGTATTATTACCACTAAACCAGACCCCAGCAATACCTCATGATACCGTTGCTGTCTTTCTTTCACAATATAGTATTATATTAAGTGTTTAGTGGTGAGAGAAAGGAATAGCAAGGATTATATTGAAACAAGGTTTATTCTTAGTAGAGAGTATAAGAATAGCCATCTGGTGCAATTGCAGTGTCATGAGTCAACCCATTTCTTTTGCCAGCATAGCCAAGGTCACAGGATATGGCTGGGGCACATTTGGTTGATTGAGGTCAGGGTAGTAGGTCGTTTCGTCTGTTGGTAGACCTATTTTGTTGAACCAGGAAGATGTCAGATTGGCATGGTTTTGGTAGGCCTGTGGAATGGAGGTTGTGGTGTCAACTGTGAAGGGAACGCCTTGTAGATGAGTTGAGTTAGGCCAAGGTGACAGCAGGGGTTGGTATCAATGAGGAGCTGGGAGGAATTGAGGTTGACATTTCATGTTGAAGCTTGAGAGGTCCACTGGGTGGAGGTTGATATGTTTCAAATTGAGGTGGATAGCCAAGGTGGTTGGTCAACATGGAATTGGTAATGGTCATTGATATGTGCGGTCATGTTTAGTTTTGGCAATGAAGGTGGTGACAGTGGTGGCAGCAGTGCCCAGCATGACGGCCTGGCCACTACTCTATTGTCATGATGATGAGGTTATAGCAGCTACATCAGGCCACAACCATCCTGGTCATTCTCAGAGGCCTGCTTTTAAGTGGGTCTGATAGTCTCTAGGGGCATCTCTCTCTCCAGTGGGAACAATCATAACTGGACACTGCCAGAGCTCACTTCACAGACTGGACATGATGCATGAGGCCTAATGTCCAGAAAACAACTTATGTTACTTCATTTTTTGCCTTCATGGAATTCATATGTGGCCAGAATTCAGAATGAGATATAATTCTGACAGAGCATAACAATAGCAATTAGAGATCAATACAGATACAAGCTGTCCAAAGTTTGAGCCTACCTTTACACTGTTTCATCCACGTGTAAGCAAGCTTTGCAATAAACTCATGGCATGCATCTTCAATAGGAAATAGGTTGGTTGTTGAGCCAGATCATATACATTGCTCTCACACATTTATTTTGCCAGCAGGTGTTCATGTACTCAGCCATATAACTATGTACAAATATGTCTGAATGTGTACGTCTTTCTCTTACACACACACACAGATATATATATATATATATATATATATATATATATATATATATATATATATATATTGTAAGTCAGTTATAACTTATAGTAAATAATTATAAATCATCCTTTCATTTATAGATACAAAAATACTCGTAAAAATGAGTAAGATATGAAAACAAAAAAAGTATTTATTATCTGGTTGTTATGCAGTCTTGGAGACATGAGAGAAAGTAATACTAAATACAGTGTGAATTTGAGGTCCAATATAGATCAAATATGGATTGTAATCTTATAGAATGATAAGATAAAGAATAAGTACCGTGTATACAGTCTTTCTCCTATGTTTTTTATACATGAGTGTGATAAGTGTCCAGATAATTTAGTCCGAAAATACAAGAAGTGTCTGGGGTTTTATTACCTCAAATTTTTGAGGAGCGCTAAGAGACAAATGTTACTTTTATGATCTGAAAAAGGTAAATGAGCCAACATTTATATTGATGCACATGTTGCTGGACTGTCCATATTGACTGCCTGTCTAATAGCAAGAATGTTATGTGTTTGTGTAGAAGAGAAAAGTGAAGTCAATTCTCATTGACGTAGAGTTAATTAATGATAATTATTTTGGAGAGTATATTTCATTTTTATGGACACAACTACATATATATATATATATATATATATATATATATATAGATATATATATAGATAGATAGATAGATAGTGAAGTCAACACCGAGAGGTGACAGTCTGTTTTGTACTTGTTTACAACCTTCCGGCATAAAGAAGACAGAAATTATGTCCTCAGCAAAAGAAAAGCCTAAGATGTGAGTTATGAATTGGAGGTTCAAATATTTGTGAAGCATTTTAACACTGGATGGTAAAATGCAACACCAAGATCCAAACAAACATTAGACTAGTGAAAAAAGCATTTCAAAAGTTAAGTAAGGTGTTGAGAAATTGAAATTTTTGTTAAGAACAAAGAAAAAGAGTGATGGATTGGTATGTGATAGCATTCCTCTTATATGGCAGTATATGTTGGGCAATCTCCCCCATGGATGTGCGGAAAACTTCAAGCTCTAGAAATGTGGTTCTATAGAAGGATACTGAAAAGGCTGGAGTAAGCAAGAAGGAAATGTAAAAGAAAATGGCAACAGAAAGAACACTTCTGCTAAGAATCAGGAAAATAGAACTAAAATTCCATGGAGACATAACGAGAAAGGATGGCTTGGAAAAACTTAACCCTAACAAGGCACATTGAGGAAAAGGCAGATAGTGGGAGGCATCAAACTACTTACCTGATAAGCCATTTTAAATGGATGGAGGAATTTTGGGGTGGAAGTTTTAGCAAAGGGAGACAAAATGCAAAGATCCACATGAGAGAGGAAGTCATGGAGAGTTTTAGGTTTGATGACTGTATTCAAGCATAACACAGACTGTTGCCACTCAATGTTGACCTCAGTGTCCACATAGATATAGATATATATATATATATATCTATTATATAATTGTGTGTGGGTGCGTGTATATGTTCTATCCCTGATATTGAGCACTTTTACCCATAAATATACCATATCTTCAAAGTTTGTGTGTGTGTGTGTATACACACACACATAAATACATACACTACAGTTATTTGAAGCCATCCTCAGAATTACCATGGGATAGACTCGACAGAAGAGAGAAAAAATATGAAAAGAGTTCTTCGAGTCAGTGAAAAAAGAATAGAATTAATTATCAAACGTATACTTCGAGAAACTTTTGCAACAAATGTCAAAAATTTGTGCTGCAGTAATCAAGGCTAAAGGAGGATATTTTGATGAGAGCAAAATTTAATAATTTTTTTTTTCTTTTTTGTCATAATAAAATTTCTAATAAAAAAAATGTCTCACTTTTTTTAACAATGCATAATAATTTTTTCTTATTTAAAGTACAAAACAACTTTTGAGCCAATTTTAAAAATTACAATCTTTTGAACTTTATTGTGTGTGTGTGTATGAAATAACAATTATTAAAAATGATTTTGCTCCAATCATTTTATTATTTTATATCATTCCAAATATTATTTCTTTTTTGATTAAATGGTATTAAAAATTATGCTCTTAACATGACAAAATGACAATTCCAGTTCTAATATTTCATTAATAAAAGAAACATGAGATCCAGAATATTGTTTCAACATTAGCAATGCATATTTATTGAGTCTTTAAAGCATTTTCTTTGAATCTCTTCTCGACAAATTTCTTTCATCAAGACAAAGTTAGTAGTGAAAGCATTTCATAGAAATCCACCTCCTTCATTTAAGGCAGGTTTTTTCAGAAGATATGCAAAAATGTCGAAAATTTAGTTATGTTCACATTTCAGTCCTTTTACCTGTTTGATGTAGAAAAGAATCAAATGTCCAGTTATTTATCTCATCATCATTTCTTATTTTTCTTGTCAGAATACAGAAAAATTCTAACTTCAAATTCTGCTTTATGCCTATAAGTCATTTTAAGCACAACATTCTACCAAATATTCTTCACGAGTTTTGGTATTCATTTTAATGTAAGATTGGTTTGTGTATCAACTTGGTTAGTTTAAAGGTACGTCAGTGAGTAGTTAGAAAATACCTTTTTAACCATGAAATCTGGATTTGAATCTCACTATGGTGAATTTGACAGAAAAATGACTTCATAATGTTGGCACTGTTGGAAAGAGCCTGAAAATCATAGTCTGACTAACAGCCATGTGAGGGAAACTGTGTAGACAGATTTGTTAATCAAAGGTTGAGCTGCTGCTATGAAATCAAAAGTCATCTTGACTAATGGTTTTTGACCACCCCCTTTTCTAAATCTTATAGAATAGTGTTACAAAATCACAAAGAACTGTATCAAATAACAGAAACCACATCACTTGAGGACTTTCAACAGGATCAACTAAAATGAATAGCACATCTAACTCAAATAAAAACATCATCAAGATGTTGAATTTTCAAACTACTTAAAACAAAAGGTTAAGAAGGAAATTCTCATCAATACTAGCATATGCACTTAGCAGTTAGTGGAATTGAGAAACTTATTTTCCTGAAAAATTCTTTTAATAGCAAGATTTTATAAATTTCAACTGACAGTAACACGAGTTATTCAGACAATGAATGCTGAACATTTCATGATAAGAAAATGGCTAATATTACCATTTATATTTGTTAATATGATTATTTTTTTCACATTCAATAAAGATATCCAGTGTAGGAACAATCATGACACTGGTCTTACCAATTAATAAAAACATGATGGTTTCACTCAAGAAAAATTATTTCCGCCAGTTCAATCTATAATTATTATCATGAACAAATTCCTTGAATATAAGACACATAACAAAGCCATTTTTATTTTGTGAGGATTTATTTTTAGAGTGGGGATCATGAAAACAAAATTACAGTGCCAATGGCTTTTTCAATTTTCCAAGCTGAGCACAGTTGTATTTTCTCTATGTTTACATGGTTATTTTTATGGTTGAAGAATTCTGGAGGCATACATTAATGACAAATGATGTTTAAAGGCAGTATTTACAAATAATAAGCAAGAAGGTGGATTGTCATGAATTACCTTGGGAAATTCATGTTTTTTTTCATTATTTATATACTGAAATTTCTAACTTGGAAAGCAGTCACTACTACTACGACTACTGCATCTTGTTGCTTCCAAAGCCACCACTACTACTGCATCTTGTTGCTTCCAAAGCCACCACTAAAACTGCAACTTATTTATAAAGCCACTTCTACTACATCATATTAATTATAAAGCCACTATTGTTTCATTATGTTGCTCTGAAAGTCATTACTGCTACTACAGGATGTTGCTCATGATGCTATATTTTTCATCATTTCACTTCAAGCAAGATGATAAAGCCACTAAGATGTAAGAGGCTATTGAGAGAAAATAGACTTATTAAGGAGAGAGTATAAAATAAAAGAATAGTGTTCAATGATTCAAGTTACTGCTTCTACACTATATTGCTCATGAAGATGTTACTTCTATTTTCTGGGTTAAGTTATAATCTACATTCAGACTAATGTCTTCATCTTTGTCATGATTCCAGTCATTATGCTCTTCTTAAGAGTCTGTTGAACTGGGTAACCTTCAGGCATTTTCAAGTTGAACACTTTATTAAATCTACAATGGCTGACTCTTCTTTTTCCACTGTCTCCGTTTAAAGATATCTGAAGGAACCTGAAGGGCACAATGGCTGAAAGGTCTGGATAAAAGTACCATCAGTACATTAGTCCAAAAGTAAATAATATAACTATTACTACCTCATCTTGCTCTTGAAGCCACTAATACTATGACTATTGCATCATCTTGCTCACTGATCTACTACTATTAATAATACTGTTATTACTACTGCAAAAGAATAGCAGTGCAAATATTCAGTCTGTTATTGTTTTCTCTATGGAAGAAAGCAAAAAATAAAAGTTGTAAGCCAAAATACATATTATTTGTTACTCAAGATTCCTGTAATGAAAAGGTATACAAACAAATGTAGTAGTAAATATGCAAAAATAGAAAGAATTAAAGTTAAAGAAAATTTACTGCCAAATGTCTTCTTATGGTGACAACCAAGCCTTGTGTAAAATCCTTATATAATATCAACAACTAGTTCCAGGTTAATTACAAAAATTGGACATAAAATATCTAATCCATTTTCTAACACCTGTTCCGAGAGAATTCTTCAATGTTGTGAAGTCATTTTAATTTAATGTCTGTAATTCATCATTTGATTATCATTGAACAATGGTCAGTATTTTTACCATTTAGTTTTTGAGACTTATTTCTCAAATTACTACAGTGTGACCCGGATATAAGGGAGATTTTCTCTGGTCCCAAATTATTCCCATACTTACCTAAACAAAATAGACCAAACCCGGATATAAGAGACTTCTTCTACGGTCCCGACAACTCTCTTATATCCGGGTTACACTGTAGCTACATAAAAAATTTTTCTCAAGTCTGTAAGAATTAATTAACCTAAATTATACAAGTCATAAAAAATGACATATGGGAATATTGTGGATCAGTTTCCCCAACCCAAAATGTTAATCTTGCCTGATATTAATTTTTAAAAATTCTTCTTTATATGGACCTGTTAAAGAATCTATAACAAAAGTAAAATTAATGCAATAAAGGTTATATTTAGAAACCTGTGGATTCATCTGGTCGTAAGAAGTTTAAAATTCCTACTTGCAATTTTTTCTCAACCTAATGTATTGCACTATCAGTTTTATCAATATGTTATATACATGGTTCAAGTATATGTATGTTCTGGATTTGCAGCAGTTAAATGTGAAAGTATTTGGTCAGTAAAGAATGAAAAACTCAAATATGATGTGTTAAAAAAATCCCAAATCAAAAGATTTTTCAAAATGTGATATATTCAGAGGCATGTCTTAACCAAGTAAAAACCTAGGAAGTTAGAACTGTACATCCATTGTTTGAGGATTTTTAAGTTACATCACATAAGCTTCAAGTAACCAACCTATTCAGTAATTGGGAATAGATGGCATAACAGGGACAAAGATGTATGGTAAAGAGTCAAACAACAGAAAGTTGTAGAGAGCCATGATCAAACCTGGTGCATAAAATTAAATAATATCTGTGGAATAAACTATGTGAGTGAATGGAAAGAGTGACTTTAAGAGGGTGGCATGAAACAGTGTGAAAACAGATGTCCTCAGTGCAGCGTAGGATGGTGTTATCACCCAGGTAACCTTTCTATCCAGGTGAAATAATTAAGGTGTAAAGGAAAAAAACCATTCGGCTCCTTGCTCTCAGTCTGTCACATTTACAAAAGTGAAGACTCAAAAACAACAAAAAAAAAAATCTATATTTGAGTTTGGGGAAAGTTGAATGGAGGAGAATTTAACCATGTTAAATTATTCTATTTGTTCGCAAAGAAAAAAGAAAACGCTGAAGAAATTGTATAAAGAGTAAATAAAACACAAATTTTTATATTACAGAAAATGTTTATAAAAATTCTTTTTACCTGCTTTTATTTTTATTCTTCATTCCTTTTCTTATGAAAACAGTTTTCATAACACAGAAAAGAGAGACATAAGAGTTCTTAATGATCCATCTTACTACTTTGCCGAGACCCATTTTTCAGACTTAACGTATATACTCATGTATATGGCCATATTATGTATCATGTGACCACTGAATTTTTTGTAAAAAAAAAACACTGATTTTTTTTTTCCATAGAGCTTTTGTATAATTCAACACCAGATTCTGAACAATACTAGTAGGCTTACCATAGTAAAATATTATAGCACTGGGCATCATCCTGGACATATTTCATAAACAATAAATGGTCTTCATTCTTTTTTTTTGCACAAAGCTGCTCCAAAATGTTCAGAAAATCCACTTACTATAAAGTATCTGATACAAAGATACCATACTTGTTTTTGTTCATGCCTGATTATAGTAGTTCTTTTGCCTGTCTTTTTTATGGTCTAAGTTTCTTCCCTTTTGTTACAACATGAAGAGCACAACCTCATCCATTCTACATACCACATAAAATCAACAAAAAACTTATATAAATGAACGATTAAAAGATTTTTTCCAATCTCAAATTTCCTTTCAACTTCACAAGTGTTTACACTGTTGAAGTAATGCTTTCCAATGATGACCTTTTTCTTAAAGTTATTGATACATAATGCAGGTTGATCCATGAGTTTACTTCCAGTAATGATAATTCAAGTAATTTTAAGATACTGTGAGAATGTTTGTCCTACCAAGTATGTCATGGGCACTAAAAAAATACAAGTATTTTAACCCCACCTCCAAAAAAAAAAAAAAAAAATTATAGTACAAATGGTCACCAAAAATGCATGATATTTAACCTCTTTAAAAATATTACCTGCACATAGTGTGACCACTTCTTTCTTTGTATAAAAAAAAGATCATAAAAACTTGCACTATACTCAAATATATACAATACTGGTTCTTTTTTCTGAGAAAATTTTTTTCTCTTCAACTGTTAAGCAATATCAGTTCTTCTGACAGATGAAGAACAGACTTCAGACAACAGAAGTATGCTTATACAACAACATGCTGAGAATACCATGGACTAAACATGAGGGAGTTTTAAGAAAAATGCATAGAAAAAGTAATTATACTGACAATCAGAAACAGAGTGCTTTAAATTTCTAGGACACATAATAAGAGAGACTGGAGAATCTGATACTCACGGGACATATTGAAGACAGAATAGAAAGATAAAAGCTATGAGTAACCAACTTAACAAGTTTATGAAATGGGTGGCAGTGGGAGTGATAGTGTAAAGACAAAACTTACTACTCAAAGCTACAAAGGACAGGAAGTTGTGTTGAGCCACCCATCTACATTTCCTGAAGGTTCATTCATTTGACTTGTTTGTTAATGGCATACCAACATATTATGGGTCATTTCATGCCAATATTTAATTTTCTTGGGAGCTTTTAAGTAATAAATATATGATATATGTTATTCTGCTTTCACAATTGAATACATGGTAGTTGATACTCAGTGAAGATACATGTTTGTGTGAACATAATTCCTAGAAGCAGTGATACGTATGCTTAATGTTGTAGTTTCGTTGAAGTTATATTTTGGAATACAGTTTGATTTAAAAATAGATTAATGTCATGAATTAGTTATTTCATGTTGATTGATATGTTGTTGGTAAAAATTACTATAAACAGGCATTGTTGGTAATGTTTTTTTTATATAAAACTCTATTCCTAGTGTTTTTAAAATAAAAATCTATTTAAATGCTTTCATAGGATTTTGTCTTTGTTTGGGTGTTCACTATTCACCCATAGCTGGGACCCTAACAGGTGCTACCATTCCGGGTTAGGTGGACCTGGGAACAATAGCAAATTAAAAGGTGGTTCCATGTTACTTAAAATCTTCAATCTCTCAGAGGTTTTGTTGCCAGATGTAGTTTATCATCATACCCAGGAATAATTTCCTGGAAGATCACAGTGCATAGAAGACTGACAGACTACTTGTGTCATTGCCTCTTATTTATACTTGATGCACAAATTTAGTATCAACAACAAGAACGTCTACAATTATTTAACAGAAAAATATTCAGTTCTATTCTAAAATGTGTTACTTTTAGAGTATAAAATTTCTAATAGGTTAATAACTATAAATCATTCATAATATTTTGTGGAAAGTTTATCTTTCTCCATTAATAGTAGGTTAATTTAATTTTATATTAAACTGGTATCAACTCAGTAGAATAATGTAAATTAATAATTTATTGATGGATCAATTCAACCTACTCCCTAGTCTTTTTAACAGGAATAGAAGTTTACTCTTTGTTTCCTCTTTAGGATTGGGTTTTTAATTTATTCTAAAGTCTTTTCATTCATTTTTGCTCCCAGTAGCCACTTACATCTTAGTAGCATTATTGCCTTATTTGGGGTTAATTGAAATAAAATAAAAAAAATTGCCAAGACTGATTAATTAGTAGTATATATCCTCCATAATTTAAATCTGTTTAACTTTTTCATCTTACCAAATCTTAATATAGATTTTTTCCAGATTTTCTTTATAAACATTGCAAATTATATTTAAGCCATCATACTACAAAGATAACAATCACAAACCCATTAAGTAATATCAAACTGGAGAAGCTTATTATATTAGTGTCTTAAATAATTCATTATGATGATATCTGCTGTGGAAATCTTTATTACATTGTTTTTTAACCTACTTTTTATAATATTTATGTATATTCTATAAAAGAAAAAAAACAATATATGTTGCATCCTGCTGGTCATGATAGTCAAATTCTAAATTACAAGTAATCCAAGTTAAACAACAAAGTTTTCTTCTGTTTCTCTTGTCTTTAATTTGTCCAGTGAGTATCAAATTTTCCCAGATTTCTTTCCTCATTATGTTCCCTAGAGATTTTATCTATCTCTCCCTGATGCTAATGTAACTATCCTTTTTGTTCCCATTCTCCAGAAAATGGAATCGTTACTCACATGTTCAGTCCATGGTAATCTCAGCATCCTTATGTAGAACCATTTTCTACTGTTTGAAATCTCTTCTTCATCTTTAAGGATATTATCCAGTATTCACTGCCATGTAGGAGGACTGATATTACATAACAGTTTGATAAATTTTTCTTTGTTTCTAATGAAATTTTTCTATTTCTTAATATTTTGCTTAGCTTTTGGAAGGCATTTTTCACTGTCCCAATGCCCATTCAGATTTCAGTATCACACTGTCTATTAAGACAATTCCCAGATAGTTAAAATTTTGTACTTGTTTGTTGGGCTTTTTCTTTTTGCTAACAACCCTATATTACATCTTCTTGCAATTGATGTTTAGTCCTTTCTTCTTGCTTTCCTTCACTACCTTCTGTAGGAGTTCTTGTAGTTTCCTTTCTATGGCTGCTGTCAAAACTATGTTATCTGCATACCTTATGTTGTTAAGATTATGGCCACAAATAATGAATTACAATAGAACTTCTAATTCTTTCAGAATAGCAGCTTGGATTGAGAAATCCAAGAGCCAAATTAGAATTCCAGTTGAGTTCATTTCATTCACTTCTGTGGGGTAGGTGTAAATCATGTGTTGCATGACAGGAGATACGCACCTTGAACATTTGTGAAATCAGTTATAAAATCGACATCACTTTGAATATCTTGTTTGAATTTTGATGCATAAATCATTTGTTGTTCAAAATGGTGCCTATTTAATTTTGTTGGCTTCAGATAAGTAGTTACTCAGACATTCACATTTTAAATGATATCAATTTTTTGGGGGACAACCTGTATATCTTTTTGAGGTCTTTTTACCTCTGACTGCAATCTTTGAAACTTCAACAATGAATGACAATAAAAAAAAAAACAACTAATTTCAGCAAAAACTGACTAAATTTTTAGTAACTCTAATTTCTAAAGGAGGTTTGGTGGAGTAATAGATAGCGGTTCAGACTGAGGAATCGGAGAGCCGCGTTTGAATTTTTGTCAATTCATTTTTTTGTCAATTTTTACATTCATGTGCTAATGAACCTTGGGAAAGTTATGGATCCTCTTCTTCTTCTTCCCCCAGCTGTTTGGTAAACAGCAGGACAGATTGGGTTCTATAGCTCTGATCGACTGCAGAAAGAAATGGCAACCTAATGCGGGAGAAAAAAATATGCCTCGTCAGTCATGTATCGAAAGATACACGATTGC
The DNA here is from genome assembly GCA_963932145.1 of Acanthosepion lycidas. Taxonomy (NCBI): domain Eukaryota; kingdom Metazoa; phylum Mollusca; class Cephalopoda; order Sepiida; family Sepiidae; genus Acanthosepion; species Acanthosepion lycidas. Next base: position 54,560,514 of record OZ010594.1, on the reverse strand, counting down.
ATAAGCACGTATCATGTATCACATATGACTGACTGACTAAATTTCTTAATTGTGTATTTAGGACAAAATCTGACATCATCTTGAAGACAAAACAACAAAAAGGAGACTTTCCTCATCACTTTGATCTTAACCTCTCCAAACCTAGGGTCAGCTGTTATCTATACTACATATCCTCAGAATATGCACAACTTACTTTCTCTTTTCATGCACTTACAACCACCTCATTTTGTAACCCTCTACCTTAAGTGGTATTTGAACCTTGAAATCCCAAAATGCATTAAGATGGCCAAAGATGCATTCCAAGAGCTAAGCAGAGTATTAAGAGACAGAAAAACTTCATTAGAAACAAAGAAAAGAATACTGAACATGATACACTATTTACATTATTCGGAAAATTGTCCTCATCTCTGTCGCCATATTTATCACAACATTTCGACCGTTGTATGCTCCAGCCTTCTTCAGGGGGTTGGAATGTCGAACTGAACCCTTTATTTCACTCACTAGGGTTAGGGTTCTAGTTCCACTTGCCATGTCCAATGGATGTCAGTTATCTGTTATCTTCTATTAATTCCACTCACCAAGTTCTCCACCACCTTAAACAGGACACTAGGCACAGTGGATAAAGGCGTTAGTTAGATCCGGTGACAGCAAAAAATTGCAATATGAGCACTGGTAAAAAAATCGTTGCTGAAGACATTAGGTTTATAATACCCAGAAATTCACACCCAGATATCCTCAAGGACACATGGCACAGTGGATAAAGGTGTTAGTTAGATCTAGTGACAGGACCCAGAGAGTGTGAATTCAATACCTGCTTAAGGCGGTGGAGAACTTGGAGAAGGGAATTAACTGATAATTGACATCCATTAGACATGGCACGTGGAACTAGAACAGCCTACCCCAGTGAGTGAAATAAAGGGTTCAGTTCAACATTCCAACCACCTGAAGAAGACCGGACTGTACAACGTTGTCATAAATATGGTGACAAAATGTAAATAGTGTACACAATACCTCATCTCAGAAATATAGACAGATACTGAACATGATACCTGGCAGTGAATGTTAGACAGTATCCTCACAGATGAAGAAGAGTCTTGAAGTAACAGAAATGTGGTTCTGTAGAAAGATGCTGAGGATACCATTGATCAAACATGTGGGCAACAACAAGGTTTTAGATAAAGAAGAAACTTATACTTAACATCAGGAAGAGGCAATTGATATTGCTGAGGCATGTAATGAGGAAGAGGACTTGGAAAATCTGATACTCACAGGACAGATTAAGAGAAAGAGGAAAACAGCATATAACATACATGAGCTGCAGTAGATGCATGGTTAAACAGAGTTTGGGAGAAATAGCAAAAGACAGAATTTATTACAAGCTACAAGGGACAGGAAGATGTGGAGGACCTTGATCGCCATGGCCTGAAGGAACACAGCACATAAAGATGAAGAATTGGGTGAACAACAATATAAAAATATTTAGAAACTAAACTCATACTCGGAATGAATAAGGTCATCTTAACTCAACAGTAAAGTTGAAAATTTTACAGTGTCTTCTCCCCATAAAGAATATATATATTTCTCTTGGATTTATTAAATTTGGTATCTGATAGATCAAAATAAAATTAAATAACAAACTCATGTTTGTAGAGAAAAACCGATTGCTTTTTCCTGGTTAATTTTATTGAAAGACTATGTTTTTGGGTCTTTCAGTTTCATTTATAAAATATGAATGAGAGATCTTGTTTCTTTGTAATGACGCATGTCAATATAATCTGGTGTTCAGAAATGTTGTTCACATTTCCACAATTAATAAACAAGAATGGTTTAATAAACAAAATATTTTATGTTCAAATTGGAAGTTTAATGTTTTAACTTGCCAGCTGGCTTATTAACATCACTCAACAAGATTAATGGAGAATGACTGAAATATGTGTTTTAAATAGCTAAATAAAAATCAGATTCTCTTCTTGAGAAACAGGACAAGTATAGCATGAACTCACAAGCAGTACAGTCACAATTTACTTATCCTGGACTGAAATAAGGTAACTCTTGTGCACCAAATTACCATCAGTCTAACTCTGCAACAGCACATAGTAAAATTGAATGCAAAACTTTATATAAGATATTCAAGCTGACAATGTGCTAACAACATAGACAGAAGAAAAACAAAGTGAACCTCTTAGACAAGGAAGTAATAGAAAGCAAGAAGGCAGGGCTGTTGTAAAAAGACTCTCTCTCTCTAATATATATATATATATATATATAAAAACTAAAGAAAAAGCTAGAGATTCAAATTAGAGATGTCAAAATACAGTTTAAACAACTGGTAAGTGCTTTAACAGAGGATGGAAAATGGAACATCAAAGACCCAATGTATACTGGAATAGCAAAAGTTGAAAGTATTGACTGCTTCGTTTTTTATGGCTTATCAACTCTTTACAAGTTATTTAAAGCATATCAACCCCCATGGATCATTTGACATCACTTGAGGACTTTCAACAAAAGCACAAACAACTAAAATTAATAGCACATGCAATTCAAAGAGAAAATAAAACCATAATCATGATGTTTCACACTATCTCAAACAAAAGATTAGGATGGAAGCTCCTATCAGCAATGGAAAGGACAATAAGAGTTAGTGGATTTGAGAAAACTGTAAATTTATTGAGATGATTTTATAAATTTCAGCAGAGAATAAACAGTTAATGAATGCTGAAAGTTTCTTTATAAGGGAATTGATAATATTACCATTATTTTATGACAGTTCTCAAATTCTTAAACTATTGGATTATGTACCTTTTATGTTACAATTCAAAAAGAAACCATAAAAAAAACATTTACTGTTTCTGATAAAAAGGAACATTTTGCTTAATTTTCACCTAGAAAATAGTTAATTCAAGAGGATAAGTTAATTTTTGAGATAAACCGTTTCTTTTAAAACATATTTAAAAAGACCAGACAGTTTACAGAAGATGTTTCCAAGCAACAAGAAATAAATCCTTGCTAAATATATAATCATAAATTAGTTTTTTTAAGAAAAGAAAAAAATCTGACTGAGATGAGACTAAACTTCAAAACAGTAAGTCAATCTCTTGACCTTATAAGCTGCAAAGAATTTTTTTTTTTTTAATTAAATCAAATTTCTTTTGTTCACTATTTTTACGATAAAATATTATAAGCACACTTTCAAATTCCTCCAAAATGAAATTTAATTTGATTTTTCATTGCTGCAATTTTGCTTTCTCCTTTACTAACCACTGTGAGGAAACATTTGTTATTTATATTTATTAAGTCAAGTTTAGTATGGCATGTAGTTATTTGCTAAACATAGATTTGTATGCTGCAAATAATAGGGTAACAAGTGAAGACTGTACTCAGTACAGGCATGTACAGTTTTTCAAGAAATATAATTATAATTGTGGAGGAAATATATAAGCAGAGCTTTCATATCAACCAATTAAACTCTGGCATGTGTGTTTCTACAGACTGATTCCTGCAAAAGATTTTAATGTGTATTTCTATGGGGCATATATATATATATATATATATATATATATAAAATCAATATCGGTTAGAAAATAGTACATATGAATCTCTTTTTCAAACTAAAATTTCAAAATCATTTCTCTGTCTGCATTGCTCAAATGTTAATCGTAAGCAACTGAAGTTATGATTAATGTTCTCAATTAATTGGAAGCTAAGTTTATTCAAGCACTTTTTCAATTTCTGCTTATCTGTAATCATAAGAAATCTAACAGAAATAAAATCCTAAAGCAATGATAATCTTAGAATCTAGAAACCTAACCAACCTACATTTTGCAGCAATATTCTGACTATATAAACTTGCAGGGTTTACTGAAATTCCAACCAGAACCTTTAAGAATGAAACATCCATTATTTGTACAGAAACAAAAGGTATCCTTATTGATTCTATGTGTATAAATATACCTACAAATATTAAGTAGTTCAGAGTCTTAAGAAAAAATAATTTACTTTACCCGAATTCATCTTTAAACTATTCTTCTCTGGCCAATCTGTTTAATTCACTGATGAATATTATATAAATCAAGCATTACATACTGAAAATTTAAGATAAAATTTCAGCTAATAATTACATGTCAATTATTGCTCAAACCTCAATTCTGTTCTCAAGCAACTAAAGAAATATTTCTTTCAAAAAAAAAAAAAAAAAAATTGTGCATTATCAGGTTCATTTTAAATAAATTGTCATATTTTACAATGAAAATTGGCATCCGAGATATTCCACCTGACTCAAAGAACTGACCTTGAGTCAAAAGGTTATTTTTCAGAATCAATTGTAAATCTATAAATTCTAAGAGAACTTGTTACAATAGGATCTTAACTTTTACATATGTTCTTTTTACTCTATTACTAAAATTTAACATATGAAATCAATATAAGAATTTTA
>OZ010594.1:54476082-54553582 GCA_963932145.1 Acanthosepion lycidas | reverse complement strand
TACACATACATATATTGTCTATTAATGCTCATGTATGTAGCTCACACATACACTAATATTTATATATATTATGTGCATAAAATACATACATGCATGTTTTTTAATTGTTTCATTGTAAGCAAGGTGATAAATCCACTAAGATGCACGTGTAAAAGAATTTAAGAAAAAAAAAACATTATGAAAGAGCAAGAACAATACAAGTATATATCTTTGTTTATCAAGAAGACTTTAACCTAATAATGAAAAACCCTTTATTTTACACAATAAACGTTTTCTCTCAACATTATCACCTTCCTCTTCAATACTTCTACATGGTATACCTTTTAGGATATGGGTGAGCATGGCTCCTCACTATTTCCTGTTTTTTCTAGCTCTCAGTTAAGTTTACATTTTTGCTCTCTATTCTAATTTCTGTTCTGCCAACCATTTACGTAAGCTAGTAAAGTAGGTTAGGCATTGTTTTCTTCTGTCTCTCTTGGTGTGCCTTTAAAATGTCAATGGTCTCTTTCTGATGTCAAGTGTTGGTTGTTTTTGTTTAGTAGCATATCAACCTCTATGGGTTATTAAATGTTAAAATCTAATCATTTTGTAAACAATTTTCATTTTATTTTTAGAGATATTAAATGTTTAGTGATACAAGTTTCACTAATTAACCTATAGCAGTGGAAGAATTGATGGATTCATACTTTTCCCAAAAGTATTTGCACCTAAGTGAATAGAACAAATCCAACTGAAATAACGTTCGAGCTTGCATGGAGTATTGCTGCCATATATGGTCTGGAGCCCCTTTTATTTGTCTCAAGGTCCTTGATAAAATCCAAAGATGGATATGCAATGTAACTGGCCCTGAGCTAGCATCTAGTCTGCAGCCACTCTCTCACAGACTTGCCGTTGCCTCCCTCTGTCTTTTTTGCAAATACATTAATGGTAACTTCTCTGATGAGCTTCTTTTGCTGGTTCCCAGACTTCATGAATTTAAGTGTTCAACTAGGCTGGCATCTCACTCTCACCCTTTCACTGTCAAAACTTTTAAATGTAGCCGTCTCTTCTACTCCAATAGCTTCATGTCTCACACTTCTTGCCTGTGGAACTCCCTCCCCAGTTCTTGTTTTCCTGATAGTTATAGTCTCCAACTATTCAAATGGAATTTCTCCAAATGCCCTGATCTATACCCTAACATTCTCTTCATCCTCTCCTCTATCACTCCTCTTTGCTCTCACTCCAACTCTTTGTAACCCCTTGCATGCTGATGGCTTCCTGCCTTGCTTGGGGTTGAACGCTTAAAAAAAAAAAAATAAAAAATCTCTACTCTCCCATTCCAAGCCATTATTCATTATACCACTGACAAATCAAAGCTTACATCACCCAGTATTTCCTAGTGATCACCCATTTAGAAAGTGATTTGACTCAACATTGCTTAACTTCAGAGATCATTCAATGTGATGTGACCATAAACCTAATTCAAATGTGTAAGTTTCCATTTTCACTAAAACTTCATTGTTGCTCACAAGTTCATGGCATTCTCATCATTGTTCTGAAAAACGAAAAGTCTATTGCTTCAATTTTCTTCATCTGTGAGAAGACTGTCGAGCATTTTTTTTCACCATTGATCACAAATCAAACATTATACATGAAAAATTTCAGATCAAAATCCAGTTAATAACTCTTGGTCTATGGAATTATTGATCCTACCTTGTATATATGGTGTTGTGTTGATGCATGTAAATAAGCAGAAATGTTACAAAAAATATTTACATTTTCAAGAAAGATATTATGACTGGACATAGTCAAGCTTCACACAGTAAAATTACAATAGAAAACAAGTCTAATCTTAATGTGATTAGTAGATTTGCAAGATAACAATTACTTTTAGAGAAATATGCAAAGAAAAACAACCGATTGTTGCATATGTCTGTGAAAATCAAACTCTTGGGAAATAAGCAAGTGTATATCTTTTAGCCAAAAATTAAATAGACTCCCAAAATTATCTCATCTACATCAATTGGTAAATAGATTTATTTTTCATTGAGACAATGCTGAAGAATTCTAATCTTACAAGTCTAAACTCCATCTAATTAACTTCATTCCTTCCAAGATGGCACAGACTTACATAAAATACCTATCTTTTGCATAAATATTTATCAATTTGCAGACAAAAATAATCAATGGTTAATGAGTATGTTCCTTGATTAAGTTACACACACAATATTATGTAAATATAAATATAATATAGCAAACACATATAGTGCTGGTGTTAATAAAACAGTGCTCAATGTAATATAAATTACATTTTTAACATCAAACAGCTTTAAGTAATATTGTTATATACCATACCTATAAACACTAATGGGTATGTACCAAATCTCATAAATATGTTGGACTATTTTAAGTGGGGGTAATATGCTGTCTAAGTACTCAACCATCAGCAGTGGTTTACCTACTTCAATGCTGCTGGCAAATATTGTATTTTGTTGATGTTGTAAAGATTGCCATTTCATTTTCAACATTTGTTTTGGTTATTCCTCATTCAGTAACCCGGACTAGGTACAAATACAAAATAAAAAATAGCACTACTCTCTCCAAACATTTTTGGCAATTAAAGAATGATGACATCTCACCAATAAGCAACTAGGAAATTACATTTTGAGCTAAGGATTTTAACAGAAAGCGAAATAAATTATAACTTATAACTTGTTGAAAATTTTCTTATGTGAAAAAAAATAACCCTAGCTTATTAAACAAGAAAAAATGATTGACAATTACATGTAGACATAAAAAATAAATACCTACCTAAATATATTGATCCAGATTAATTTTTAAGATAAATTACTACTTATTTTGAATATAAATGCGTTTTTCGTTTTTTTTTAAAAGAACAAGTTATCTCCCTTTAATTAAATGCCAAGTGTAATTTTTAGAATTAAAAAAATTTAATCCTTGCATAATATATAACTACAGCAACATTGTGATAACTTGTTGTATTATAATTCAAATTGCATAAGGATCAATCCCTACTTCACGATTTCTTGGCCTTTATAGCTCTTAATAAATTTTGTCAATTTGTTATCTTCTAAAGTTCACTAGGTAGCTTTCTTTCAATGCATCCTGTGAGTATCAAATTTTCCACGCCCTATAAATGTCACTGCTCTCTGTCCTAAAGAGAAAATAATGATATAACAAACATGTTGACTTTTTACACTATGTTAAGGAAACTAGCACTACTAGAAAGAGCAATTACAGTTAGTGGAAAAGAGTAACCAATTTTCCTTAAAAAGTGTTTTAATACAAGATTTGATAAATTTAGTCTATTTTCCTGAACAGCTCTAAGAGATTTTATATATTATGAACAATAATAAGGCCGATTTTTCAGTCAATGAATGGCAAATGTTTCTTGTATGGAAACTGTTAATCTCACCATCACTATATTCAAAACAATAACATTTAGAAAATGCCAACAAAATTTCCTATGTTTAAAGCTAAAAATCCTTCAAGATTTTGCAACATCAGTTCCTGAATATGTTGTTAAAATTATCAGTCTGGCTTCTTAGAGTGGTAAGTATGATACCTATTTCAAGCAATGCTTGAATCTATAACCTCACTAGAAAAAAAGCAATATACACTCTGATTAAATAAAATGTCTGATTTTACATTCAGTTGATATTAGAATATTGGCTGAAACACTGCAATAAACAAAATAAGATAAGGATGCATATTAAAATCTGTTACAAATCATGTTTGGCTGCAAGTTGAATAAAAGTAACAGCAGCAACAATCCAAAAGTTCCGCAACATTATTTAAATGACTGTACAGCAGAACTAAATTTCTCAAATCTAAGAGGCCATATCTACATTAATGGATTTGCTGTTCTTTTCAATTCATCCAAGTCTGTCCTGCCTAATGTATTTGTCTATCTTTTGACACTGAAATGTCAAGTTTAAATGGGCAGAGAAGCTTTATGACTTGGTTTATCTATTTCAAGGCTGGTTAACACTATAGTTTATTTAGCAATGCAAATGACTTTGATGGCAGATTCCTGCTTGAAGGCTCCAGCGAGTCACATCAAAGAAAATGGGATGAAAGTAGTTTTGCCAGACAGCAGGACTTGAAAAAAAAAAATTCTGTAATCAATATAAAGAAATCAAACCCTTGTAAATATTTGGAGAAGTTCCCTTTGGCAAAATAATGGCAGGAAAATATTATAAACAGCTATAAGCAAAAATTGTAGACAAAAACATAATTCTGCTTTGCTTTCGTAAGAATTATCTGATCAAAGTCTTGTTTTTTTTTTCCCTCTAAAAATTCACCAACATTTTTGACTTCTTAATGATTTCTCAAAAAAGAAAATCAAGTGTATACAAAAATGGCAGATATTTATTCTTATACTCCAATTGTGCTGTCTTCCTTCAGGACATTAGATGATCATAGCTCTCCACAATTTCTTATCTTTCATAGTCGAAAACAATGTTTGTCTCCTTACTACCCCTGCCAGTCCCTGTTCTTTCATCCATTTACACAAGTAAATTAAGTAGATTACTTGATATTTTCCGATGCTCCTCAAAGCTTCAATATCTCCCATGAGTGTAAACATTTTCCAAGCTGTCTTTCCTAATTAGGTGTTCTAGAGATTTTTACTTTCTCTTGATTCTATGTCTTCTTGGTTTCATTTTCTTTAGAACACCCTTCAGCAAACACGTTTTGTCCATGGTATTCTCAGCATTCTTCTGGAGAACAACATCTTTGTTGCCACAAGTTCTCTCCTCATCACTGAGGAAACTGACCAGCATTCACTGCTATATAGCAGGACTGATATTACACAAACTCTCAGGACATATTTCTCATGAAATTCTCCTGTTCAGCTTTGGGAAGGCAGCTCTTACTATTCCAGTGTTCTTTCAGATTTCTGTCACATTTTCCATTATTCTGTTATAACACTTCCCAGATAATTAAATTTCTGTACTTTTTTGATTCTGATAAGTAACAAAAAATATTCTAAATAAAGCTTAAGAAAACATATCAAAAATAGGACTAAATCATGATATAATTCATGTTTTATATTTAAATTAAATTTAATCATGTTGATTGTAATTGGATATTTGTTAATTCTGAAAATCATGCATGGTTTGCCTCATAATTTTTCTGGAGATATTTTCATCCCATTTGTCAAACATACATTGTGTTTAAGAACATTGGCACTAAAGAGTACAGATTACTAAAGTTCTCAACAGTTCATTAATATTGTAAACAGCAGCTTTACTGTAAACAAGAACACAGAAGTGGAAGTGACACAACAACAAATGGAGATCAGTTGTATATGGATGTTAACAAGCTTGTGGGTTTTGTGTGTATCATTTAGTTGAAGATGTGCATTCAAAATATAAACAAAGATAGAAGAAGTATACAAAAATCTTGAGTTTCTGCTATGGACATTTATATCTTTTATGTTGATGGTATTGAAACAAAATGCGAGGTCTCTTGAGTATGTTCATTATCCTTTTTGGTACAGAAATTATTTATGAGATGTACGCACAAGAATGGGTAAAGATGGTTAAGCTCAAGTCAGCCTCATTGGGATGACTGAATCTCTGCTTCATGAATAGAGCTGCTACAACACATCTGAATGATCTCGTTGGAAAATGGAAGAAATAAAAAGATTCTGTCCTTTCCAGAAGTGGGGTCATAAAATCGCACATAACAATAAACCCTTTCCTGCTTCTTCATAACTTGCATTATGGGAAAATAAATTTATATTTGTTATTCTTTATTCTTTTATGTATTGGTTTTATTTAATTTTTTTTTTATTTCCTTGACTTTTGCAAGAGTTGTTTGTTTGCTAGTTCCAAAGTATTGTATATTAATCCTGGAAGACCAACAGTTCATTCAGAGTATAACACTAGATAGTAGTTCCAATTCATGAGAGAAATATTCCAAGAATTATCACATTGTAGTAAATATTGTAGTTAGTCCCTGCTGCTGCTTTCATTGCTTGCCAAAGGAAATGGCTGTAGATGGAAGCACTTAGATGTTGCTGGTATGGCCTGGGCAGTTATGTAGTCTGCCATTTCAGATTAAGCTTGCCTACCATGGAGTCTTATTGCTAATGCCAGCTGAGTTGACTGGCTTTATGGTGAGTCAATGGTTCAGACACAGTTGCTGCCAAAAACTTCATGGATCTTTACTGATTGGGCAGAAGAGATGTTTTACAAGCCTCATATTTTGGACAGTATTCCAGAAGTGGGTGCAAAGAGCTGGATCAAAATAAGGTCTGTTTTACGTATACGGTGGAGTAATGGATAGCAGCTTGGATTGAAGAACTGGAGAGCCGAGTTCAAATTCCATTTGGATCCATTACATTCACCTACATGCTAATGCCCTTGGGAAAGGTATGTATCCTCTTATTCTCCACCCAGCTATGAGTCAATAGCAGGACAGACCAGGTTTTATAGCCCTGGATGGCAACTGGTCGACCACACAAAGAAATGGCAACCTACTGCAGGAAAAAAATCTGTCTTGTCAGTTATGTATCAAAAGATACATCATCACCTAATCATGTATCATGTATGGCACATAACCAAATTGTTATATTAACTGTGGACATCTAAGTGAACACTTGCATTTGATTTAAAGAATTGGTTTTCTGAGAGGGTATGGCAATTTCAAAATGCTAAAATTCTAGTCTCTGCAGATGTTGCATTATAAGGAATAAGTAATCATAAAAATACCTTATATAAAGGTTAAAAATCAATTCCAACAACGAGTACGGTCTTTTCTTGAATAAGTTCCCCAGCTCGACATATAATATATAAGTAATTTCTAATTAAGTGCAATCTTATATAAACACCCTATAATCAGGAGAATCTGTGTTTTCCATTTCAAATAAGTACCAAATATGTATTATATCTGGTTATATCAACTTAGAGAACGCAACAAATTAAAAGATATGTTTTCATCTTGGTCTGATTCGTTAAAGAATGTAAGATAATTGTTTCACATGTGAATGATTTTTCAATAAATTCAGAGATAACAAGTGCTCTCTTAAAGGTTCAATTTCTAAATAAGTCCCTGGGTACTCATTTGAGGAAATGTACTATTTTCAGTCTACATGATATAAAATCTATATCACTCTTAGGTTAATGCATATTTACTAAGAATTAGCTGTATAATAATACAGTCATTGTTTGCATACAATCTGAATTGGAAACCATGTACAGGAAGTGAGTTATTTAATAAAAGAGTATAAGGAATTGTAAGCAGATAAGTAACTTAATATATCAACCAAGATTTTAAAACCGTCCAGTTAAGCACTAGTCATATTTTTAAATCCAATTTATGTTAAAAATAAACAAGCTGTCTGAAGAACATCAGAATATCTGGAAAGGTTATAAAAAGATAAATATTCATGCCTACCATGAAAAAAAAAAAAAAAAATGTGTTTACAACGAGCACTTTATTTTATTTTTTTTTTAAATCACCTCATCAAATAACCTACATAAGAAAATACAACTAATATCTGTACTTAAATAGAGTGAAAATAAATGTTTTTACATAATTCTTGTTTCCAAATTTGTAAATCTTTTCTTGGCTGTGCCCAGAGAAGAATAGAAATATCCAACAAAAATTTACGGGAAGTCAGTGTACACTGATTATATATATATATATATTTCAAGTTTTTTCAAAATATTAATATGATCTTTTATAGACAATTGCTTTCATTTTCTACTTTTAACTTAACATAGATATGTTTCAACTTCTTGTCATTTTCACTTTCTGTTTTACATATGTCAGATTGAATACACATGTTAAATAGCCAATAGTTGTCAACAATCATATCCTGTTAATGTCGGATTTCTTACCTGACTGCATTGGACATTATAAAAAAAATGTGTTTAAAAATCCGCTATCTTCAGGAAGAAAATATTCACTAAAATTTTCTTCTAATAACATAAGAATTTCTATTGTTTTAAATATTACAAACCTGGAATAAACAAGACCAAAGATCATCTTAGTCCATGTTAACACTTAATAAAACATTCTGGGCAACTTTTCAGCTTGACACACTGATACAAACCATCACATATGTCCACTGGCAAGTTTAACTTTTATTTATAGACTTTTATACAGCTTGTAGGTATGTACAATACCTCAGAGATCTGACTGCTTCAACTTTGAACAGTTTCTGGTTACCCATAGGCAAAGTGTAAACACCTGGCCATTGTCTTGTAGTAGTACATTCCATTGTAACCCTATTTCAATACCTCAGTGTGATAAGGAGATAGAATCTCTGTTTGCAGGATATTTGTTATTCAATATTCACTGCATATGCACACAAATATTGCCATTTTTAAAAAAAAAAAATTAACTGATTTTGTTTCACAAAAATTAAAATTGTCAACTCAGGTATTTCTCCAACAGGATGTTTGTAAGACAAATAGTCTTGGAATTATACTCGTCAATCAAGAAGTAGAGAATTAATGGTACATAAAATTAAAAATTCACTTATCTTGGCTATATTTTGAGTGTCTGAGAGAAGACATCAATTTATTAGAGGAAATGATTATAGAATTTTACAATCTAGACCTCTTTATATATATATATATATATATATATATATATATATTAGTGTGTGTGTTTTGGGGCAGCAATTCATGTAGCAATCCATGTTTGATTAAAAAGTAAAAATAAACTACATCATCATTTAAGATGGGTAACAGATTAGCTCAAAGTTTTTGTAACAATCATTTGGACAATTTATACACTGACTAAGTTTAAAAAAAGAAATCTCTTGTTTAGATACAAGAAAAATGTAAAAAACAAATCTAACAAATGAAACTTGTTAGTGATTTTTAATACACACACATTACATATATGATGAATGGCTACTCATTTCTCAAGCCCACCTGCCTGCTAAGACAGCTACCCAATTCATTTTATAGGTGCCTGCTCATGCACATTTGTGTTTATTCAACACCCAGAGAACCAACCCATGATTTATAGTGAAATTGTGGTAAGCAGACATTAGTTACAGTTTCTTGATCAGTGTATAATCTGGGATGGTTAATAGTTGAAACAAAGATAGTATGTTCAAATCCTCAGACAGGATGACTTTGGGCTATTACAACTATTGATGGCTTCACAACTATTTTGTCTACCCAGTTTCTCTCTTAAGACTTAGGTCAACTCGTTATAAGGTTTTTAGGCACTTTCTAAAAGGTGCTAAATGCTGGGATAGCCTCCCCAGATCAATAAGATCAAAATGTTACCTTCCTGAGTAAGTTGTGGTAAGGTAAGCTATTGTTTACTGGCATATTAACCTTATAGGTCATTTATTTCCTCATTTCATGCTGAATTAACCTTCCTGAATAATCAACTATGGTAAGATTCACTCCTGGCAATTTTTAAATTGGCCCCAAAAGTAATTGTTTTGTAGAAAGTGAGACATGATTCTTTATTAGAAATTTTATTATGATAAACAGGAAAAAAAAAAGAATTTTATGATTACATTTTGCTCTCATTAAAATATTCTCTTTTAGCCTTGATTACTGCAGCACAATTTTTTGGCATTCACTGCAAAAATTTCTCCAAGTATAACTTTGATAATTGATTCCATTCTTTTTTCAATAACTAAGAGATCTTTTTCATTTTTTTTTTTTTCACTCTTTTGTCCAGTTCATCTTATCCTAATTCTGGCGATTACTTCAAACTTTTGAACTGTAGTGTATAAAAGATATCACATATTGAGTGATGATGTTAATAAATTAGTGCTCAATGTAATACAACAGAAAATTATGTAACGGTCAGTCTCTACTCTGTACCTGAAGATTACATTGTGCATGAAAGTCTGAGTTGTGATACCAGTGTGTGTGTGTGTGTGTGTGTGTGTGTGTGTGTGTAGAGAGAGAGAAAGAGACAGATACACACATATTTATGCACTAATATCTGAGAATCTGGAAAACTGTACAGTGTCATCATTGTCATCCCTCAGAAGGAAAGGCCTACTAGCAAAAGAAATCAACACTGATTTAGTTAAGCTCTGGGCCAGGAGTTAGTCTATTATTACAGCCACCTAACTTAACTTTGCCCCCAACTCTTACCTCACAAAATCAATACTGATCAAATTAGGATTTCACATATGAACATACTGATAGAGATTGGAATAGATTAATTGATAACTCTAAGTTGGCTATCAATGATTTTATCCCAAATTATTTAAACTAACTTTCAGGGAATAAGAAAATTACACACACTCAATTTCTGGAAGGTGGGGCATTGTCATCCTCGAAACTCAGAAATCGAAATCTGACCTTCATATGGAATTGAATACTGATGATTGCTGGAGGCCAATTCATGAGCACTTAGATAGATTAATGAATTGAAAAGCAATAGAGAATCATGTATATATATATATATATATATATCTCATGACAAATCATCCAAGAAAATAAATAAAAGATTGCATGCTGCCTTTAAAGAAATAAATAGCTGAAGATATATATTTACATATGTAGATATATGTAGCTGTCTACTGTAATTAGCTATTTTTCTCTTATCTAAATTTTGAAGATAGAAAATCCATACTGCCATTTTGCATTAATTGCAAAAATGAAGAAGCAGTGCTGAAAATTTCATGGCCAAATCTGCTTTCAAAATCTGACCAAATAAACAAATATCAGATTTTGTTTTGGAAGTGTGCTGGCTGAACCGAGAATTTTTAAGCACCTCATGTCATTAAATGCTGCTGCTGCAGCTGTTGCTTGTCGGAGATGAAATGAAATGTAAGTGAGCCACATTTTCGCAAGAATGAAAAGCATTTTTTTTCAGTATCTAATCCTGTTATTTACAGGAATTAATTAAATACTTAACTTGAAATATACCTTCAATATACAAGACAAAGCGTGCTTAAAACTCATTACAGCAATATCCCTACAGCAAATAATGTGTTTTATGCGATTAGGGCAATATGATAAAATAATTATTGTAAAAGACAGACAGAGTTTTGCAATTCTATTTAGTGGAAAGGCAGCTGTTTAATCAATGTTAGATCTAGCAAAGTAATCTTATCCAATAAATATTCTTTCTTTGCTTTTATTTAATGTGAGATTTAGCCAATTATGAAAAAAGCGAGACAGCCAAATTTCAATGCTACTATAAAGATAAATACTTTAAAAGCCAATAAAGACATGATTACTTTGAGCTGTTTTTTTTGTCATTAAGCATAAAATAGCTTTCCAAAGCTTATTAAAGTTATGTAAAAAAGAATAACAGAACTATGACTATGTAAAAAGAATATCTTGACTCGAAGATATCTTAAAGGTTTAATGGAGAAAGTACACTATAACAGAGTGAACACCAAGTTCTACAAAAACCTAGTGCCAAGAGTGACAAACAATTTGTCCACCAACAGGTTTTATTGAATTAAAGTAATTAAAAATATATATATATGACAGATTAACACAACATTTTCGTTTTTCTGTTAAAATCCAAAAAAAAGTGCTGAACTCTTATGTAACAACAGTCATCCTATATTGCAGAAAATGCTGGTCTGTTTCCTCACTGATGAAGAGACTTTAGGCAACCAAAATAAGGTTCTAGAGAAGGATGCTGAGAATACCATAGATTGAACATAGGAGCAATAAAATAGTTTTTAGGAAAATGTAAGCAAAAATGACACTTAGAATTGTAATGAGACAATTGGAATTTCTTGGGCACACATAGAAGAGTTTCACCTTCATGGGACTTTTTTTGAGGGCAAGAGAGACAGATGAAAGCAGTTAGTGGCAGAAGAGGGACTAGGAGGGATAGCAAAACAACAAACTTTACTTAGCAGGTAAGAAGTTTTGGAGAGCCATGATCATGCATGTCACATGGCACGTAGAAGACAAATGCACCGAGTATTAAAGAAATTGGTATAGAAAATTGGGCTAACAAATTGTGATAACATTCCAGCAGTAAATTTTCCATGTTCACCAATAGACTTTGGAATGTCCTTAATCCACAACAACCAGGATTCTATTTCATTCCAGTTAGCACAATTCTCTCTTTACGGGCATCACATGATAATACAATGTCAAAAGTGCAGTTAGGGATTATTTTTTGCTCATGTAACCAAATAATAACCATCTTCAGTTATTAGTTGAAGAGATTGGCATTGCCAAATAATTATTTATTTCTAAGTGATAAAGAATAATACAGGCAATCAAACATTCTTCTCTACACCTGGTAATATACAACTAAATACTACACTTTTGTGTTTCTTCTGAAGAACTCTCTTTATGTAAGGAATAAAGCATAAAGAAAATCAGGTATACTTCTTTGCCCCTGATTCCATCAACCAAGTACTAATTAAACAGATGGCTTGGAAAGGCAATGGACATAGCCAGATGACTCATCTTTAGATCATCTTCATGATCAGAGGATCAAATCACCAGTCAAGTTGTTTATTTTTACCCTTAAACTCCCATTATCCTTCTGGAAGAGATTTGAAATGACAACTAAAAAGATAAGTTTAAATATTCATTTTCTTACTCCTTTCACAGTACTTCTTTACTGCTTTTAAGAAGATAGTCAAAATTCATTTTTTTTATTCTTGATATTTAAAATGTTTACCTTCTTTTATTCTGTTCATTTTATCCATTTTCAGCTTGAATTTCTTGCAATGTCTTACTAGTTCTTCCTTTCTTGAAGCACTGTATCTTTTTAATAATGTGCTATTGCTAACATTTATTTCTATCTTGGTTTCTCTTAACATTGTCAACATCATTGTAAAATTACAATTCAATTTCAATAAAAACTCCTTTTGGAGAACTTCATGACAAAGACAAATGTTTCCAAATGGTACACAGGTGACTTATTTCTCAATTGACTTTTATTTAACACCCACCACCTCATATTAATTTTTTTTTCTCTTCTCACTAAATGTTTTTTTTTTATTTTGTCAGATGGATGCAACATTACAAAAGAGGAATCTCACAGGCTGATGGAAATGATAAAATATTTAAAGAGTTTGATCAAATTTGGAATATCATTAGTTTCTCTGTTTTTTTTTCATACTAAAGTTCACACAATGCAAGGCTTGAAAGTGTTATAGTGGAACACACCTATTCTATAGTTAATAGACTCTCCCACCTATAATAAGTAGGAGTAGTAGCAGCAGTCACTCAGGGAGTTGGTCAGTCAGTCGATGTCAGACGACCGTTAGTCGGATATTAAAGTATCAGCCACCCCAACTAAATTACTGAGTCATTACCTATTATATTAAGTTCCTAACGTTTTGTACGTCAAACCTATTTTAGGACCGACTTACTACAAATACAAGTCTCCACTGTGAAACCACTACATAACAGAAAGTCACTGAAGGTAGATGGTTACTATTAAAATGGTTATGAACCATGATAGTAGTAAGAGTGAAAGTCGAAAGATTATGAGGATAATGTCGACAGATAACAAGTGATCTTTCAACTTAAGAGATAAGATTATAGTCTTTTAAAGAAGCATCTAGACAGATGCTAGTTTCACAAAATAGCACTTCTTTAAGAAAAAGCTATTTGAGTGGAATTATGGATAAATTAGTGCGGCATGTCTTAGCTATAAAGGTTTAAATTGATGAAATTTGTGAGAGTAGCGATACAACTGCAATGTTGTGTCTGTGGCAAAGAAGCTAGAAAAAATAATTCTTCCCATACAAGACTGTCTAAACAATTGAGAACTCTATCAAGGTTTCAATGTGAGGACTGAGCAGCTTCCACTCATATATAGCAACAATAATTCTTTTTTCTACATTTACTGAAGATGCTCTACGTGTTGCAAATATTTTTTTTTTGAACTGTTTAATCTACGATTGTATTTTAATTACAGTGCAATAAAATAAATGAACAAAAATAATTATTCTTGGCTAGAAAGGATTTCTTTCTGTAGAATTTTGCTTTTGAATATGTGTTTATCAAAAGATTACAAATGAACATTAAGCTTTGTAAAATTAGCAACAAGTGGGGAATCAAGGAACAAAATATATCTAGAATCTTCTTTGCAGCATATAAGTAATAACAGGATGCCAAAAATTAAATATATTTTTTTTTTAAATCATTCTAAAAGACACAGCATGGTATTCCATCTGAAGATTTTGAAACATGATTCCATTAATTTTAATTTAAAGTATTTCAGTTTGATTTCAAATAATTTTTATCACAAGATCCAGAGTGAAAAATACTTAAATTTTATCTGCTTTACTTTTTCCAAGTTGTTTCCTAATTTTCTTTGTTTTGATCACATTTTGTTTGATATCAAAACAACAAAAGTGTCTATCTTTGTGAGACTATTTCATGATAGTATAATAGTTTATCATATTAGCTGATATACCTGCAGCTATATCAAATCCCACATGGATCTGAACATCCTTGATTTGCATAGTTCACTACCTGTTGGAATATGGGCAGACAGAACTGATTAGCCTTAGCTGACAGTATACCTCTGAGAAGGATTACTGATTTCAAAAATGAGCGAGATGGGACTCTGATGAAAACAATTCCAGTGGCCAAAGACTTAATCCTTGTGATTAGGGTGGATAAGCTGTCTCTCAGTAGTCAGCTGATGAGTAATTATCAGAGAAGGATTTGGGACCAACAAATGTCACTATTTCCTTAATGAGAATCATGGTCATAAAATAGGATGCTTGTGTGGTACAATAAAAAGCAAGTTGGAATTATTCCCTATTTTCAAGAACAGAGTATCTGAAATATTCTGGATTTTAGTGAAAATTCAAATCTACATCTTATGCTTATTTCCATGACCAAGAATGGACATTACAGAGGCTACTACAGAACTAATGAGAATTGCTCAAAGGATTTTATAAAAAGGAGTAGTAAGCCCCTTTCTCTTTCCCTGCACATTGGTTATGGGAATCTGCCATTTTCATTGGTTTGCCTCTGTATAAAATGTGTTAATGTCTCCTAAAATAAAACCTTCACAACCAGTTCATATTTCATCACCCTGAAGAAAAAGACTCCTAAAATTGCATATTTCAGGCATAGCTATTTTATACACTGAACACACTTTTATCTTTCTTTTTATCACTTATTTGTTATAAATTGTTTTCTGTGTAGCTCACACTAAGAGATTCAGTCTTAATTACTGGTTGTATCTGGCCTCACATGATTTGTCTTTCTTTCTCTTTCTTTCCAAATCTGCTTTTTATTACTACTCAGATTAATGGGAGCAGTAGGCAGTAACATTACTTGTTACTTTAAGGCCTCATGACCATGTGTTTGTTTGAAGTAGTAGTTTAGGGGGTTAACTTTAAAAGCTTTATCTGAAAAAAGGATAATCCCTGCGACATTTGAAATTTTTAATGAAGAATACATCCCTGTAAAAATGTTTGTGTCAATTCATTTTTACTACTAAATGAAAAAAATTTTCAAAAAATTCTCATGTTTAAAAACTTTCTTTTTTTTTTTAAACAAATAAAATTCTATCAGTGTTTCATTTCCAATTTGTATCTCCAAATTAAGTTATTTGGTTTTACCCAGTTTTATTTGGTCAAACTCATTTAGCTTTAATCTAAAGTATTCAACCCTAAAATAAGTAAGTGCTCTGAATAATAAGACTTTCCTTTCATCTATTGTTATTTTCCTTACAGTACCTGTTTGGCACGTTTTATAGTAAACCAGTATAAATAATCAAGTTCTTTATGATGCACTAAAAGCAACATCCTAAATATAAAAAGGTTTGAATAGAAATAATAAACATTTCTGCTCTTGCTTTCTTAATCAGGTCATGTTGGTTGGATCTTTGATCCTATAGAGCTTTCTCATGCCTTATTAACTCCTATATGCCAACCAAAACCAATTCATTTTCAACATACATTACAAACCACTCTGCCACAATTATGACCAGATTTTATGGCTTATGAGGTTAGATTAACAAAATTTACGTTTTTTTTTTTTTTTTTTTTTTATACGAAATCATCATTGGATTCACTTTCACACACAAGATTGCATTAATCACTTCATCACAATTTCACAAGTCTATTCAGAAGTAAGTTTTGACAAAATTTTATGGCTTGGGAAATTGGTAATATAGAATACAGTTTGCAACAAATCATTTTTAAGGTAAAATGGCTTAACATAAAAAAATTTTAATTAAGAATTAAAGTGAGGAAAAGGTATTAATGAGTGGTAGGCAAAACAAAATCTTTAAAAATAGAAACAAAAAAAGCAAAGAAAAAAAAAAAAAGCTGAACAAAAAAAATATTGAAATACCAACATTTGTAATCTTTGTTATCTCGGTATAATTACATAGACTGGAGGATTTTTGCTTTGGTTGTTTTAGCAGAAATACTTTTTACCTACACGGGTATCTTATCAAGTCGATAACAACTGCTTGAAGTGAGACTTGAGGCTAAATACTGTATTTGCAGGCTTACAAGACACATTGTTTACAAAGACTACTCACCACTGCAACATATCTAAGCCCCAGAGCTGTCAATTTAATGCTTTGGAAGATGGTCCCCTAGTCATAAAACCAATGCAGTGGATATAGGGTTCTATTTTTGCGTATATATATATATATATATATATATGCGTGCATGCGTGAATACACACATACATGTGTGTGTAAAAATGTACATTTCAGCATGTGGCAGAGTGGTTATAATGTTACCATTCTGTCAGACCAAAGTTCACATCTCCCCATAATCAATTTGCCAAGGAGGTAACTCTTCAATAGTATTGGCCAAGGAAAGTGATCCCAAAAAGATTTGTTGGGAAGTGCCTAAAAAAAAAAAAAAAAAAAAAAACAGCACATAAGCCATCAATGACCCTGTTTACCTACTAAACACAGCAGATTATGAGCTCTTTTGAGAAACTGTAATTAAGGTCTGCTAAACATAGTTGCAATCTAAATCTCAGATAGGCTCCATGTTAATGGAACATAAATTACATTTTATATATATATATATATATATATATATATATATACTTTTTTTTTTCTGTTTATATGTTATTTTTATAAATGTAATTTATTTAAGTAAATGCTCCGTTTTTTTAATTAAACTGTATCAATTACATTTACCAGCTTGAATGTCCGGGAAATTTCATAGAAAATATGTGCATATTTTCTATAAAACATTTTGTACATTCAGATGGGTAAATCTAATTAATAATGTTTAATTAAAAGACAGAGAATTTACTTAAATTATATCTATAAAAATAATGTATAAACAGATAATATATTAAATAATTGTCAGAATTAATCCATCTTATAATATCTAAGTAATGGCTGACCATTCGTCCCATGCAGAATCATTTGTTAGGGTGGCTTGCTGCTCTCCTTTGCAGATATTGGTTCAGGAACATTTGTGTTCTTTTAACTTTTGCAGTAGCACATTTGGTATATATATATATATATATATATATATATTGCTGAGAAGACCTTAGTTACAGTTAATGAAAAAGAACTCAATCTTTTGCAATTAATAGTTGAACAAGGTCAGTACACTCAAATTCTCAGTCATGATGTCTTGCGGCTGTGTGAGAACAACAATTGATGGCTTATGACTTGTTTTGTCTATCAAGTTTCATTCACAGACCTTGGGTTAACTTCTGTTAGAATTTTGGGGTACTTCCCAATTGTTCTGTATACTGGGGTATAATACGTCTCTTGGCCAATATCAAGATGTCAAATATACGTATGTGTTGTATACATAAACATTTTGGGACACTCTGCAACAGTTCTCTATACTAGGATCACTTTCCTTGTCCAATATTATTTAAGAGTTATATCTTTGGCAAACTGATCATGGTGAGATATGAACTTCAGTCTCACAGTCAGAATGTTAACATTCTAACCACACAGTCATATGCAGACGTGTGTGTGTTGCATAGATATAAGTTTGTTGTATATATTAAATCTACTGTATTCTACTAAATCTACCTATCTGTACCTATGCTTGAAAATGTTTCCAGAAAATATGAAATCCAAGCTGTTTTCAATTTCTTTAACTTTTAAAGAATTTTTTTTTTTTTAAATTAAGAAGACCAGTTATAACCAAAGTGTCTTTAAAATTTTTGTCTATGTATTCCCAATATAGTTTTCTTTTTATTTCCATTCTTATATTTAATTCTATACTAGTCATTGGTTTAGTGCAGATATACACCAAAAAGTAAAATAAATCAATTTAACATCATGATTCCTATTCTCCCTGTGCTATTAAATAAATTTACTTTCTTTTCACATCTAAAGTTATTTTATGGTGTTGCTAGTGTAATGTTAAAAGACATGTCTCTTGGAATGTCAAATGAGATATAAAAAACAACTAGAATTAAGATGGGCCACCATAAAGACTAGGTTCTTTGGGATCTTTTTTATTTTTATTTTCTTTGAATAAAAGTGGCATGTTGGTTCTACAGACTTGGCGCCAACTCTTGCTATGCATGGCAAATTTATTACTGAATGCTTTTGTGATCCATTTGACTAAAAACCTTTCTTTTTTATTATTATTACTGACAATCAATGCGTATGTGACAGAATTTGTGCCCACTTTTATTGGCATTACATTTTTTAATAAACAAACCACAAATAGCCAACCTTTACTACTTTGCATTTTATTGTTTTTCTTCATAAAGCTCTCAAAACGACAAGCAGAAAGTTTATGTCTACTTTTGCTCCATGTATTCATCTTTCATATGTTGAATTTCAATTTTCTTTTCTCAATGTATTTCTACATATGTGCATGAATTTGATTTTACAGTCTTTATGTTTTTCAGCATTATTTTGAAAGTATGCTGACCATAAAACAAATCTGTTTTGGTTTTATATATATATTTTATATATATATTTAAATATAAATTGTTAAATATAACAGACCATATATATCTATTATGTACCATTCTAAACTTTGTATGGCTGCTTTAATTTCAGGTGAAAACAATGCAGTTTAGAACAACTCATAATCAAACTTAATCAGCATTCATTGCCTGTTATATTTAACAGCATATGTTTAAATAATGATCTGCTGCCCAAGTACATTATATATATATATATATATATATATGAAGAGGTATGGTGGAGTAATGGATAGTGGCTTGGATTGAGTAATCGGAGAGTAGAGTTTAAATTCCAGTTGACTACATTACATTCACCTACGTGCTAATACCCTTGGGAAAGGTGTGAATCCTCTTCTTCTCCCTCCGGCTATGGGTAAATAGCAGGACAGACTGGGTTCTATAGCCTTGGATGGCAACTGGTCTAGGAGAAGGACAACTCTGAATTCAAACCTGCCGAGAGTCGTTTGGGGACCTTGTGGTACTTAGTGCACCAGGTCTCTGTATTCGGCCCTTCAAAAAGTGTGGATGGTCCTGCACGAAACCTTCACCACTATAATCAAATCTCATGTGCTGTTGTTGGGCTGTCAGTTTCCTGGGAACTGATTTGGTTGACCCTCATACGTCGAATTCGACGGGAGAGTCGAGTATATATATATATATATATATATATATATATATATATATATATATATATATATATATATATATGCTATAAGCTTAAGGTTTACGACCATCCTCTGGATTTTGAATAATTGCCTTAAAATTGAAGGTTATGTCTTTTTCAAAACTAATTAACTAGCAGTGATTAATTGTGTAATATTAGTAAATCCATATTTGTACACAGAAATCGTCTTTAATTTCTTTAATTGAACATAGGAAATTACAGTGCAATCAAATCTATTTTGAACTAACTTACACAGCAATTCTGAAGTTTAATATATGCAACTGCATTCAATTTTCTAACTCTCCAGCAATGTCCCTTGGTATAAATACTTTACCCCTGAGAAGATTGGGAGGAGTTCTTTCTTCTGATGGAGTCTGCAATACATATATGACATGGTTGCTAAGGTCTGAATGTCTGAACTTGTGGAAGAATGAGCCATTGGGAAAGAAACTGCAGGGTCTAAAATAAGACAACCTCTGCAAAATGGCAAAAAGAATTAAGAACACTATCATAGCACTACAATGAGGATTAATTTGCATCAACCCAAATATGGCACCAAATGTCCATTTTGGTTAATCTGATGTAAAGATAAATCATGACCAAAGGGAAAGAGTCAGATACTTCATGGGGCTACAAAATGACCATTTGTACAACATCTTCAGCAATAGAATGTATACAATTATTTTTTAATCACTTCACCCCAAGCAAAGCAATAAAGCCACTAAGATGCAAGAGGTTACTGAATGTTAGAGAGGATATGAAAAAAAAGAAAAATACATCTAGTTTGCTACATATCAATAAAACTACAAAAATTTGAATTTGCTTCTTCAGAAAATAATATTTTGTCTATATGTTGCTGAAAGAGAAACTATTTGATTACACTATCTTTTTATTGCTAATATTTCATTACCTACTCTCAATGTTATTTATTTCATTTTGTTAAATACATTTTCCAAAAAAATGTTGTCATGTCCTTTTGTTTCCATTTTAATTACAATTGCCATTGCTCATATGCTCAATCCATGGTATTTTCAGCATCCTTCTGTAGAACCAAATTTTTATTACCTCAAGTTCCTTCTTCATCTATAAGGAGATTATCCAGCATTCACTGCTGTGTAGGAAGACCGATATTGCATAACAGTTAAGTATTGTTTTCTTTATTTATAATTAGATTTTCCTGTTTCTTAATATTTTGCTTAGCTTCCGGAAGGCACCTTTTACTAACCCAATGTACCATTGGATTTCACTTTCTTTCCTTTGTTAAAATCTTTCCTAGATATTTAAATTTTTGTACTTGGTTGACTTTGGCATTTCCAATTTGCATGTTAGGCTTTTCTTTTTTCTGACGACCAAAGATTCTATCTTAAAATTGACACTTATTCTTTTCTTCCCACTTTCTTTTGCTACCTTCTACAAGACTTCTTGTTCTTTCTGCATCTGAATATCTAATGTTGATAAAATTATAGCCACCAATATTGAATCCTGGGAGGAATTCTAATTCTCTCAGAATCACCTCAATGTAAAGGTTGAATAAGTCTGTTAAGACACGTCTTTGTCTTACACCCCTTTATATTTTTGTATATTTACTGAATATATTTTCTATTAGTATGCAGATTTTTTACTCACAGTGTAATTTCTGAACACTGTAACCCGTTACCAGCTGATGAAGTAGTGCAAAATTAATCAACATACTGACGTGAACACATTGACATAGATACCTATGTCTAGAAATAGATTGCACATATTTTAATTACTCTTTAAAGAATTGAAAAAAAATATCAGATTATAATTGAAATTTATTCTATGTTTAATATGATTCTTAAGCCAGGAATGAAGTTTCTATGATGTAATATGAACAAAGATGACCATGTAGAAAAATTCAATGAATTGGCAAAAAAAACTGCTGCTTCGCAATTAATCAGCAAATGCTGATATAGCTCATTATCAGCTGATTAATTGGTGCAGCCATTTTATATATATATATATATATATATATATATATATATATATATATATATGTATGTATGTATGTATGTATGTATGTATATATATATTGTGTGATGGATGAATTGTCATCTAAAATTATGCAAAAACGAAAATAACACTGCCATCACATTTTAACAAATATATTGCCAAAATTACACAAAAAAAAATCTTGAAAAATTAATGAGTATATTTTTTCAATAAAATCACAGTTAGCTTCAACCACAGCCTGCAGACAACTTCAGAATTTCATACAACTCTTCTGCACGGTTTCCTTGTTTAAGTTGGTGAATGATCCTACAATATTTGTCTTCAGCTCATGTTAGGCGTCACAAGGAGTTTTGTTGGTTTCTCACTCAAATGTATCCCATACTTAATAATCAAGAGGGTTGCAGCCTGGGGAGTTAGGTGCCCAGATGTAAGGAGTGATGTGGTCACAGAAATTGTCTGACAGTCATGATTGGGTTATCCTGCTTGTGTGGCATAACACAGAGTCCTATTTTCAGCAGCCATCCTCTTTACCCTGGGTAGCACAACCTCCTCAATGTCCTTGATGTGGCTTCAGTGTTGAGTTTGAGGCCCTCATCAACAAATTCCGGAGTTATTTTCTTATCAGAAAAGAACAGAGTGAGTTTTCCGAGTTGCTGTGCCTTTGTAATTACAATTAGACTAATCCAAATCTTCCTGAATCTTCTGCATTGTCCATTGCATTGTGTCCAGACACTCTGAAAGGTTCATATAGGAGTTTCCAAGCAGTACAGCATACCATTTCCAAATTTATGGTGGAGTGAATTGTATCATGGTGCTCATTTTCTCACAGATGGTGCCCAACTGACCCTACTCTACTGTGCAGTCAACAAAATCAAAAACAAACAATGCGTATATGTGAAATTAAAAATATAAAATGGCAACAAGTTACCCATCGTACCATGTATGTATGTATAGTGGTATAGATAGATTTGTCTATAGATAAATAGTAATAGAGCAGCACCGTTTTCTTTCTTTTTTTAACACTAATATTCCCCTGTACCATGCCTGGGAGCTACTCAATGTAGATGGTTTGGTTTATTTTACAGCATATCAAGCTCAATGGGTTATATAATGCAGATAATATTTTTAGGATAAAAATAGGTTGTGTTGCTGATAATATTTATTTTTCAAAAATGTATAGCATATATTTTTATACTTTCATAGTGTTTGACCCCTGCTTGAGGGTTAACTACTTGCTCATAGATTGAACCCTAACAGGTGCTACCACCTCCTCAGTGTAGATGGTTACAGAATAAGAGGCACAATTTATAACAATATGTGGGGAGGATAACTTTTTCATGTCTAGGGTTAATTGTTAAGATTGTAGTGATCAAGAAAGCATCCTCTTGGGAGTCAGTTCCACAGAGCAGCAGTTCACAGAAAGAAGCTGCTCAAGTGGAACTTACATCTCATCAAGGAAATGAAGGAAGTTTTCTATAATGTTCATAGCATGGCAGGTCTTAACCAAGAGAATTAGAACTGATGAAATGATTGATAACTGGAAATTTAATTTCACTCAATAAAGACTGACATAAAAAATAAAAAAAAATAAAAGAATATTATTTAAAATCATTCTCTAAGACAACTGGTGATTCTGAAGCCAATAGAGAAATTTCTGTAATCTAATATAAACAAGGATGACTAAGTTTTGCAACCAACAAATTGGTGGGAAAAATATTAAAAAAAGAAATAAGTGGAGTACTACATTGCTCAAATTAAGTTTTTCTTAAAAAGAAAACATTTAAACAACAAAAAAAATTCAACAAGCTCATGGCCCACATGGTATATAGAAACTGTCTAGAATTAACTGTAAAGTTCAAAAACTAAATATTTTCATTATTAAAACTATTATTCAGTTCAATATCTTTACTTTCTGGAAAGTGTTCTAACAGAAGATGAAAAGGGTGACACTGAAGATGTATTGGGATGTCCAAAGATGCAATCCAAAAGCAGAGTATTAAGAGAGAAAAAAATTTGTGAGCAACAAATAGAAGATTACTGAAAGATTATGTGATATCTGTCCTTCTCTATGACAATGAATGTTGGAGAACCTCCTCAAAGATGACGAGGAAACTTGAAGCAGATGAAATTTCTGGGGAATGTAATGAGGAAGGAAGGTTTGTAAAATCTAATTCTCACAGGACAGATACAGAGTTTGGGAGAAACAACAAAAATCAAAAGTTATTAAGAGCTATAAGGAAGATGTGGAGAGACATGACCGCCTACATTCTGAAGGGACATGGCACATAAAAGAAGATCCTTTGTTTCACTGTGTTAATAGTTTCAGACTATTATTTTTTAGTGGCAGAGTATTTGACCTAGATCTTCTGAGGATGAACATGGAATCAGCTGATAGACAAAACAAAGGAAGTTGTTTTTGGTTGGCTGAGCCAAATGGGGAAAGAGTTTTCAGGGAGTTAAGTTTTATCCATCAAAGAATGTAGACATGTGAATTTTGTGTGCAGGGAAGTTGCTTCCCAGTGGAATCCATACAGCGAATCCACTAGCTAGTTAGAAATGTTCACTTCGATGTGTTAATAAAATAGATAAATTTAAAAATTTCTTTTGTTAAAGTTCCCATTTTATCTCTGAACTAAAAGAACAACTAGCGATCACCTGACCAAGAGAAGACAACCGAGAGAGAAGGATGCAGCTTTGTTGTGGAATTGACCCTGTCAACCAAAAGAGAACCACAGAAGAAGGGGCAATGCAACAACTGTTTTTCATCATATTATCTATGGAAATCATGAGAATGTACTGATCCCAATATACAAATAACAACAAAAATAATATTAAAATTATTCCTTTACTAACAAGATTTCTTCTTTCATTTACTATGTCCTTTCAGTACATTAGTTACCATGACTCTCTTATCCTTTGCAGCTCTAAGCAATGTTTCTCTAATGACTATCCCTCTCTGTCCTTGTTCTGCAATCCATTCACACAAACATATTAGGTAAGTTACTTGACATTTCCATTCAGAAACTTTTACCTCCAATATGCCTTGTACGTGCCAGATTCTCTGTCTGTTGTAATAGAATGTCCCACACACCCTATTGCCTATGTGGACTGACTATATCATTAGATGTATATAGTAAGCACAGGATATACCTGGCAGACTTGCTTCGGCAATTAGAGATTTGTCTCCAGTTGTGTTGGTTGAAATCTCTGCCTTTGGGCAGAGAGGACGGTTATGCTGAAGGGCAGAGTCTCGTCTGTGGTGATAGACAGCTGACCCCGTGTATTTAGGGAATTTTTGCCCAAGTATATGGGCTGGGTTTTGCCCTGCATTAAAAAAAGGCTTTGTGCCACATCCTGCCTCATAGGGAGGTAAAGTAAATATGCTTGCTTCGGGAATTACCAAGTAGCTAACCAATTCACTGTCTTTCAGTAGTGTATTCTCTTTTACAATAAACCTCTCTTTCTTTCATCTATGCCCATGTTGGCATTCCTTTCACTTGGGTACCACCTTTGTTTGTAACCTTCTTTAAGGATACAACACTGTCTTTCCACATTATACGTAACATAAATTTCATCTATCTACTTCTTTGATTCTGACATCTCCAATTTGAAGCCCACATCTAATCCCCTTCTTGATAACCAGGTATTGTTTTCTTACAAGTCATGGTTAGTCCTTCCTCCTGCTTTCCTTTATTTTCTAAAAGTTCTTGCAGGGGTCTTTTATGTTTGTTAGCAACATGGTTTCATTTGCGTAATCACAAATGAAGCAACCATACCTAGAAAGCAGCTATTTGTCTGATGGTTTTTTTAAATGATAGGCATTTCAGTAATCTCATGTGATTTTGTGCCAGTTTATTTCAAGTTAATCAAAGCAAGACATTCAAAAGGTTTGTATCTTTCCAATAATGATTTTGCTTATGTTGCCAGCTTTTTATCACTCAAGTAAATAAATCCTTGTCATTACTCAGTCTAGACACTTTCAATAGAATTAATTCCAAGAAAAAGGTAAAAGTATAAAAAGAAAAAGTGTTATATAGAGAAAACAACATGCAATAAAATTTATCTGTAACATGAAATGCATTTCTTCTGGCACTCATTATCACCTCCTCTTAAAGTGCTGCCAACAAAATCCAATTGTTAATGTTGTAAAAAGGAAAAAAGTAAATGTTTTCCGACAATTTACCAAAATGATTGTTGCATTCAAAGAACACATCTAATACTAGTACTAAAAGACAATTTAGACAAAGGTTTTTTTTTCTCTTGGTATGGTTCTCTTGTGTATGCCCTCATTATTTTGACTTAATAAATGTAAAGACGGTTTCAGGATTGATGAAGCCCTAATGTGTAAGACATAACTAGAAATTAAGTAAATTTTCAAGTCTTGCTTGTGGCTGGGAAAGTCACTTTGCCTGCAGAAAAAACAATTTGTTCACATGATTCAGAAACATTTTCAAGCGAGTCTGCTGGCTTACAAGTGGATAACTGAAAAATGCAGTGGAAAATATTAGGACATTTTTTTGGGTTCAAATTTACTTAAATTTCAGGGTAATACAATGTATATAGAATTATATAAGCAATTTTTTACTTACAGACAAAAATCAAACAATAAATATAAAGAGTGTTCCAATAACTTGGACAGGTTTTATACAATTCACATTTAAAATTGATCCAAGTTATTGGAAACCCTCTATAAAGTTATTAAGATGTTAATGCTTTCAAAATATTGCCATCAATGTATTTTTCTCCCTTTTTTATTATTTTCAATACAAGAAGCTTTCTTCTTATATATGTACATGTCATTCAAATTTTCTTTTACTCAAGTTCCCCCAGTATTAAGCTCAAGATTCACTAAAGTCTGTGGATTATTCAGTGCAGTATGTGATACTTCTGTAAGAGTATGAAATATGAAGTGAAGATTATGAGGATAAGGAGGATAGATAAAAATTGACACTTGACATATATATATTAGCTTTTGAATTTTTCCACAAATTCTTTTGATTTTGATGTACCTAGTGAAATAAATTAATAAACAATAATGCTGAGGTTATCTCCTCCTGTTTCTAATGGAGGCAATTTTCAATATGGCAAACTGCACATTGATTAAGAAAAAACCCTATAAAGTACCAGCATCATATTCTGATAAGGGTTATGCATGAAATTCAAAGCTCTTTCCTATCCTTCATTACATTGGTCACAAGACAGGACACTAAATCACTCATATGTAGCATTATGTTTGTTCAACTCCAGATTGTCAATTACTGTAGGTGAGTGGGTGTGTGGCCTAGCCGTTTTCTCCAAACATGGATTCTACATTCTAACATAGATTTAAGTGTCACTCTTCTCTTCCTACTTGGATGGATGTTTATATGTCTACCTGTCATTAGATACCACAAGTGCATATTCCAAAGACAACCGAATCAACTAGATGTTCATGTAGACATACTGCTAGGTACAACTCTGCAAATTGTAGGTAGTTAACATTTTAGGTGATATGCCTAGCTTCTCTGATGATGTAGTAACATTGAGTGCAAAGTGAGTTACATACTACAGAAGACTATGAAAAAAAATTCAAAGACTGATTTTAGATACAAGATAGTCTCATTTTAAAGTTAAATATAATGGTGAAAAATGACTACCTATCCTTTCTTGATACTTTCATGAGTCTATCATTAAGCATGATCACAATGCATATCTTAATGAAATTAAGTTTGCTGGTTTATTAGTCATATTTTCATGTACAGACAATGACATTTGACTTTACCTGTATTCTCAAATGAGGAAACACACTTGTCTTTTTTTATCTATATTTTCTGTACTCTTATCTACAGATATATAAACATTTCTCTCCTTTAAAGACATATTCTTTACCTATACCTGAGTTTTTAATTGCATCTCTCACTTCTTAGAAATCTTCTGGATCAGTTTCACCAACTGAAAGCTAATTAAAAAATGTCAGTGACTTCCTTTTTATCAAGCGCTCACCTCATCTAATCTTTGAAAAAATAAAATAAAACCTAATAATGTGAGAATCAGTCATGTTGAGGAGAGAAACATTTTTTGTTCACCGTCCAACATGGGATTACATAAATAAACAGTTAACTCACTGAGTCTACATTTTCGTAACAAAATAATAAAAGTTTTAGAGATCTTCCAAGTAATAAGCCATCCAAGAATTTCTTCAAGTAATGGAAATTACTATTTTTATAATTTATATTTTGAGAATAAATACTTATTAAGAACCTACAAAAAGGAGGTAAAAAAAAAAAAAACACTTCAATAATAATATTTCTAATAAAAGTTTTAGTCATCCAAGAATTTCTTCAAGCAATGGAAATTGCTATTAGGTTGGTGCAAAAATAATGTCGTTTTCTCACATAGTAACATATGTGAGAAAACGACATTATTTTTGCACCAAACTAATAACTTTATAATTTATATTTATATTTTGAGAAGAAATACTTATTGAGAACCTACAAAAAAGGAAGTAAAAAAAAAAAAACACTTCATTAATAAAATTTCCCCAATTTGTTGTTCATCAACTAAGTCACACTATTTTTTTGCCATTTAATAGGTGTCACTAAATTTGGAAACAAAGCCAAGAACACTGTAAGTGTGTCTTCTATGCCCAAAGATTCCTAAAAACAATCAATATGAAACAAAAACTGTGGATGGCATTAGAACTGTCTTCATGTTTTTCATCTCAAATACTTGAACTAATTTTGATTGATTGTGCAAAAAATCTAACTTTGCTATTTACACTATTTACATTGTTCAGACTGTTGCCCTCATCTTTGTTGCCCTATTCACAATGTTTTGGCCAATTTATGCTCCGGCCTTCTTCAGGTGACTGGAATTTTGATAAGTCCCAAGCATTCATACATTGATGTCCTTAAGGACGCATAGACCAGTGGATATCCAGTGACTTGAAGAGTTGTGAGTTCAATACCTGGCTATTGGGGTGGTGAACAAAAACTTGGGGAGTTCGGTTAAAAGTAGATAACTGAGACATCCATAAGAGGCATGGCAGATGAAACTAGAACAATCTACCCCAGTGGATGAAATAAAGGGTTTGGTTCAAAATTCCAATCACCTTAAGAAGGCCGGAGCGTACAGCGGCCAAAACATCATGAATATGGAAACAAGGATGAGTACAACAGTCTGAACAATCTAAACACTGTAAATAATTACAATACCTCATCTCAGTAATATAGACAGATAATAACTTTAAACAAGAAAATATCTCATCTCTAATAGCATAATAAATGATACTAATGGGGGCCCCATGGCCAGTTACTGTTTTGGCACTTCTGAAGAAGACCCAGAAGTAACGCAACCACTCAGGAATAAATTATGATCTCAACTGTCAGAAGAGAAGATAAGAGAAAATAGGTGCAGCACTTTACCCTTTCCTGTCAGTATCCTCCATCAAATACAGTATAGGCTGATATATCTAATTTTTTTTTTTTTTTATTCGTATTAACTTTTTTCCTCCTTCCATTTTAAGACTCAATCTTCCACCAAGGTTTTACTGTTATGCTGACCTATGTTCTTCTTTGGACATAGTCTGTATTATTTATGGCCAAGTTGGCAGAGCTTAGCATAACATTAATTGCATCCCCTGTAGATGTATAGCCACCAACCAAATTGTTTATCTCTCATGTAAATGCTTATTGACACCAATGTAAACAAAATATTTACCTGTTACTGAAACAGACTAAAATGTAATTATTAAAATAATAACTGATTTTAAATAAACCAAAAAAGGTTTATGACACATAAAATGAAATAACCCAACCTTAAATTATTCATGACAAAAGCACGGGTTGATATTTTTTTTTTTTTAATTTATCATTTATTTTTCTCCATCTTCCTCCAAGGCTTTACCCAATTATGCTGGCCAATATACTGCTATTTATAATACAGTGTGTGGCAGAAATAGCTCCCATATAATAGTACAACATTAGTGACATTTAGGTCTTCATCTAGGTAATGCCTTATTATATGGGAGGTATTTCTGCTGTGCCTTGTAAAATACAGGGTACAGCAGAAATACATCCCATATAATAATTCTATCTAATTTAATACAAAAGCAGCTTCTAATATTGCATGAAATTACTCCTTGAATAGGGCAAATTCTTGGATTTCTTGCACTGTCTGTCACTTTCTCTAAGAGAAGAGGAACTCAATTCAAAACCAGTCTGAAAACCTAGACTTTTTTTTCTTGGGCTGGGCGTGATAAAGTTAGCAGTCATAGAAAATATGCACAAGATTTAGAAAAGACACCTCACTTACTATTGAATTCACCAACATACGTTTAGCTATTTCTTCATTTTAACAGAGACTACCATATGAACATTTCTTGATTTTACACTTTCAGAAACTATCCTTGAACATTTTCCATCCCCCAAATTCCAAACAAAACTAACAAAGAAAAACAAAAATAATGACAAAACAAAAACAGCAATAACAAAAAAAAGAAAAAAAAAAAAAATGACAGTAAAGGAAAAACAATATTTTCATTCTCTCAAGTTACCCAAGATATTAATCACTGACCATTTAACAAAAAGAAAAATTTACAAACTGATTATTTGGGTATTTTCTGATGATATTTTGTTTAATGATTTTTACAATTATTTGGTGGCACCTGGAGAAAATCTTTTGCTTTAGTCTGGCTTGAAATGGAAACAAACTTCTTTCTTCGAGATAAGTTTTGATTAATTTGCCTGACCTCCTATCGTATCGGAAATGAAATTGTAAACTTTCTAATTTTTAAGTCTGTACTATAATTACCTGAAGAATAGACAAATGAAGATTAAGAAAAAAAATTAATTTAGTTTCTTTTTAGAATCAAAGTTAAAACAAACATGTGATCCAACTTTACAGCTGTCATTTAATTCTTTCCAAAACAATCTGCCCCAAATCTGCAAACTTCATGCTACAGATATTCATCTACTTGAAAAGCATTCCGAGTTACCAATTAACTCAAAAATGTCCATATCTTTATAACAGAAGTTTATGAAGACACAAATATCATTTACAGGTTCCTGTAAGTTATTAATACTTATTAAGGGTTATAATCAGTGTCTTAAGATAATTAGCATTTAAAAATAATCTTATGTGGGCATGAGCATAGCTCTCCACAACTTGCTGTCCTTTGTAGCTCTAAGCAATGTCTCCTATCACTCCCAATCTGTTCTGCCAGCTATTTACACATTAGATAGTTACTTGCTGTTTCTCTGACACTCTTACCTTCAAACTGCCCTGTGAGTGTCACATTTCCTAAAGACCTTATATGTCCTATAAATTTCAACATTTTCTTTCAGATTTTATACATAATTGTCCTTTTTCTTTCCATTTTCCTTAATACTTCCTTATTGCTTACATGCACTGGCCATGTTATTCTCAGCATCTTTCTTTAGAATAACATCTGTATTGCTTCCAGTTTCCTATTCATCTGAAAGGAAATTCTTCAGGATTCACTTCCATATATGAAGTTTGATATGTAGCAGTTCAATAGTCTTGTATTATTTGTTCTCATCTTGGTTGATATTGATATTATCAACAGTATTTTGACTACATGCCCTCTGGTCATCATCAGTTACCAATTGATTGGCTGATATATTAGTTGATTATAGTGATATTTTCTCCCCCTATGATATCAGTTACCGTTTCTGCTGAATTGGTACATCACTACCAGATCCAAGGATTGAAGTCATGACCACTCGATAGCAATAAAACATGTATAACCAGCTCCTATATCCACTATGCCACTGTCCCGAAGTCATGTTTTTGGAGTCTTTTATATTTAAAGTCATTTGGTTATAATGATAGGTTCACACTGCTTTTCATAATTTAATATTTCGTTTCTGAGATGACAAATTTTATATATTCTAGTATTATTTTGAACTATTGTTCTCATCTTGGTTGGTATGTTATTCTGTTAGTACAATGTTTCCACCAACTATCCTTTGGTCATCTTCAGGTGTCCGTTGTTTGGTTGGTATTCATAAATTTTCTTTGTTTCTAATGGAGCATTCTTTTTACTTAATAGTTTAGCTTTTAGAAAACAGGTTTTCTTTTTGAATTGCCTTTCCAATATCTGCTTCCCATTTTGCTTCATCTGTTAAAACACTACCAACATGTTTATATTTATATAAAAAAAAATCAGTAATTATTCACTCCTATTCATTTCACAGAAAATTAAGTTTGATCCTTAATGTTGTCATTTGCAAACTAATTTATCAGATCATCATCTAATTCCCAACCTAAAATTTACCTTGTTTAACAGGTTATGCTCTGTAAATAATTCTTCAAGAGTCTAAGGATCACTTTGTTCATCAAAGTTAAAAACCCTCTGGTGAAAAGCCATCTGCCTTATTAATAACCATTTCCAGCTGGTTCCTTACTGTTAATCAGGTAGTTTCCGATATCCTTCAGGCTAACTAATCAAATATAGTGAACACAGTTTGTAACCAGTTAAAATCCCTTGAAGGATTTTGTTGGCTCAATTACTACTGGCATATGGTCTTAATCTTCTCTCTAAATTTAATAATAGCAATCTTTAGATGTAGGGTTATTGTATGTATCTAGATAAATGGCATGGCCAACTATTCTCAGAAAATTGCAGATATGTATGCAATGGACACAGGAATTTCAGTAGAAGATTAAAACAGACAGTCTCATGAGAATTAATCTAATGAATAATTTTATTTTACTGAATTTTTCTTTGATTATTTTCATTTATATTTTTAAGTTCAATGACTGCATTTCAAAAACTTTTTTGAAGAAGAATGTAAGACCATTCTTGCTGTGAGTTATGGAAAAGTCACAATCTAAGTTTTATAATGTTAAAATTAGCTCTTTTCTTCCATGTTAATTTCATGGATTTTTATGCATTTAAATTGACTGATATTTTTTCTTTCCACTTTCTATTCTATTTTATTGATCAGTCAAGATGAATTGTTTAATTACAGTATTTAGTTAACAGTTTCTATCAGTAGCTATTTTAATCAAGTTCTTTTATTTTATTTGATTATTAAATAGAAACAAGACTATCATCTCACTTGTGATTCTAAGATAATGATGGTTTTAGCAGAGGTTTACCAGATTGAGCATAAAACAGTAAAGAGTGATGGCAGAATATATTTGGTGAGAGATGGATTAAGTGATTTTATCATGGATGCATGGGATGTTTTCCCAAAAAGGAGATAGCAATGGGATTATGAACAATATTGTGCAATTAAGAAAATCATTTTTTAACTTAACAACCTACATATAAAGAATATAAAATTAGGCAACAAGAAAGGTTTGATCATATATATGGTCTACGTTAAGTCCTATTAAAGACACCAAGAAACTTTAGTTGGCTTTCCCTGAGTTACTCGCAATTTTTTTTTACAATGATAGTCACTCTGTACAAAGCTTGTGAGCCACTCAAGGCAGAGCCTTACAAAGTAATAGGCACAGATTATTCAGATATTTGGGGAAGGTAACATAACCCTAGACTTGAACAGGTTAAGACCGTGAGATTTGGTAAGCATTCTCTTTGAAGTCAGTTCCGCAGAGCAACAGTTTATGGGAAGGAGCTGCTTCAGTAGAACTTGCATCTCACCAATGGGATACAAAGGGAATAAAGATAGTTCACTCCAATGTGCATGGTTGGGTGGATCTTATCTGTGAAGTTTAGAATTGTTGGAACTAAGGAATGTAGTACACCTGTATACTTTTCATGGAAATAGCAATGGGGTAGTGAGAGGCTTGCAATGTTTAGCCTGTGGGAAAGGGATTGTAGGGTAGGAAATAATTCCTCACACACAAGGAAAGTGAAGCCTGGTCAGCTCATGCCCATATATAGCAACACTACTCTATTTATGACCTTATTTAAGATAAGGCATTTGTATATTGTGTACATTCTAACAAAGAGGAGAAATAATATCCATCTTGTCCCTATGGCATCCTTGAGTCAAAGTTACTTAAAAAGGAGTAATCCCATTATTTATATTATTCGGATTATTGTTCTCATCTTTGTCGCCATATTTATTACAATGTTTCGGCCATTGTACACTCTGGCCTTCTTCAGGTGGTTGGAATGTTGAACTGAACCCTTTATTTCACTCACTGGGGTAGACTGTTCTAGTTCCACGTGCCATATTTAATGGATGTCAGTTATCAGTTATCTCCTGTTAATTTCCCTCAGAAAGTTGCCTTAACTGGGTATTGAACTCACACTCTTTGGGTCCTGTCATTGGATCTAACCAATGCCTGTATCCACTGTACCATGCGTCCTTTTGCTACTTTGGGCAACTAACATGAATAAAGACAATTAAAAAATTTATCAGTATCTATCTTTGCAATGTAGCCCAATTCTCTACTTGTTGCAAACCTATCATAGCAAGGAAGTTCAGCCAATGTTCTAATTTGAAAAGTCAGTAAAAAAAAAAATATCCAAATCAAAAATGACTTGAAGATTTTGCTCGTCTTTTTCTCTAATTTGTTTGCAAAATATAACAGATATGTTGTTTCCTAAAACA
Source organism: Acanthosepion lycidas (assembly GCA_963932145.1). NCBI lineage: Eukaryota > Metazoa > Mollusca > Cephalopoda > Sepiida > Sepiidae > Acanthosepion > Acanthosepion lycidas. The sequence continues at coordinate 54,519,602 of OZ010594.1, read as the reverse complement.
CCCAAAACGTTCTAAAAACATTTTTATTTCACCAATATTTAACAAAACAAATATCCAAATAATATAAACAGAAGAGGAAAACTTGATCGACGGACAATAGTCAGAATATTAAAAAAATAATGCATTAAAAAAAAAAAAAATGAATGAATTCACAACAATATCTTCAGATCAGAATTGTTTTGTCACCAAACAATCCCTTTCAGTTAGAATTGGCATAAAAAGATTTTAATAGAAATATTACATACATTTCATGCAAATATTTATTAAAAAACTGAAAATGAACAAAAACAACTATCAAAAGAGAAATGATTCCATGGTTTTGACAGAAAAAGCCTTGTAAAAAAAAAAATAAAAAATAAAAGAAAATAAAAGAAACAAAAAAAATCAAAATATTGAGTAACAAGAAAACAAACAATAGAACAAATTTTGTTGTTTGACAACAAACTAAAAGGGAAAAGTCATCATGAAAGAATGAAAATAATCAATGGTAGAAATAAACCTTTGCATTGTTATCAAGAACCTTCATTTTTTTTCTACTCACAGTTATTTCCCTTCGCTAATATTGATGTCAGTTTTTGATATGGCAAATCTTGAAAAGATCAACTAAATGGCATCCAACAACTGCACAAAATAGGATAATGGTAATTTTAGCCATTTCCATATAAGGAAAAAATTAGCAGTGATTGACTGAGCATCTACTGTTGCTTTCAGTTGAAATTTATCAAAGTCCTAAAAATACAAAAAATAGATTCCTGAAGTTCATTATTATTGCTCATTCCAATATTCATGGATACTTCCTTCCTAACTTATTGTTTCTGGTAATGGGGAATGCCAACATTTTATTATTTTTTTTTTTTTAGTTCAATATGCTATCCATTTTGTTGTTGTTGCTGCTGTTCGAAGTCCTCAAGTACAGTCCTTTGTGATTCTCTAGTGTCAGTCAATGAGATCCGAGGAAGAATGGTTCTCACTAAAAATTACGTAATTTATTTGAAGTCATTTTAACTATTGATCTGAGGAAGTGCTTGTATTCAAGTATAACAGTTTAGATATTTTTAAAAGAGTATGTGGCATACATGACATCCATAGGTGTTGATTTTGTATTGTTGAGAATGACAGCAAAACACTTTTATTGGCATAAATGCATTCTGGGATATTTTTCTTAGCCAATAAAATAGGAAAGTTTGCAGTTTGACATGACTTGGTCCAGATCTGCCTGATCTAGAAGGCAGACTGCTGCGTTTGCTTGTCTGACTTTCGGACATAGACATCAATTTGTAGTTTGTGAACTTTTTTGCCTTCTTAACTGTGAGTTTTCTTTGCATATACTGTTTGCTTGCTTGCTTGATATTATTTCATTTTTTTATCCTTTTTCTTTTTATTGCAAATTTTGTTAATTCTGTTTGTTTGACAGTTTTGTCACTTCTTTTGCATTTGACCATGACTACTAACTCATCAAGAAGAAAATCTCAATCTGATGAGGATATTTAAGAACATGACTTGAGTTTGCCATGTTGAGCAAAACTACCTCTAGCATTACCTATTCTATGTTCAATTACCTTATCTCTTATATTAAATTCATTCTAACAGATCCATATACCAAGATATTTGAAGTCTTTAGTATTTATTAATTCCACACCCTCAATTTTTGTAGATATTATCACTGCTTTTATTCAAATTCCAGATTATAATTTCAGTTTTGGAAAGGTTTATCTCGAGTACCATTTCTTGGAACATTTAGTAGTGGGTGATGATTTTTTTTTGTTGAAGATTTTATACTAACTATGAATACTGAAGTCATCAGTATAGCATCAAATTCATTGTTAATACAATGCCAGTGAGATGGTCTTTATCAGTTCTCATTTCACTAGTGGAACAAAAATAAACTATCAAGAAAAAGGGAAGACTGAAATTACCTGTTTAAATATTGCTTTCCTATAGAAAAAAAAAAAAAAAAAGCCCAAGAATAAAAAAAATGTATTTCAGTGATCACTCAAGATCACTGATATCATTTTTTTTATTCTTGGGCTTTTTTTTTTTTTTTTTTTTTTTTTTAAACACTGATTATCAGCACAGATTGTAAAAATGAAATTACACAAGACAATGAGAGTAAAAGGAAATGTATCCACATCTTCAATAAATTTAATTGTTAATAATATTGATCTCCATATGTTAGGAAATTAATAAGAAAATAAACAAAGTTTATGTCAACTCATGAGAGCAAAACAGGAGAATAATGTGGTGTTCATCATTGGACAAAGAGATAAAGCCATGCCCCAGTTTTTGCCAAAACAAGACAAATTTGTACATGCAATTTTAGAATATGAATGTGATGATGTCAATTTCCCTTCAAGTTAGAAGTGCAATCTATTTTAGTCATTGCTACTCTTAAAAATTCTCATGCGATGATGTTTCTATAATTTGGCAGTTCTTTCTTTGTGATTCTGTAGCACCTGTCCACCTGATTTGAAGGAGAAAGGTCCTTGCTAAGACTTACATGAATCATTACCTTGAAGCCACATTTAATCAGTGATTTGAGAAAGTGGTGGCACACAGGTGACAGTTCACATATTTTTGAATGTGCTTCATACCATGCCTAATATACATATTAAAGTCTTAATCCGATATGGCTATTGAAGAACAAGACTCAAGTTTTTAGGATTATCGTTTTGTAGCAATTTGCAATGTTGCATGAAACTATTTGAGAAACTATTTCTAGGTTCAATTTCTTTATCTCTGATACTAAGGTACATGCTAAAGGATAAATTTTGTTGTTTAACCTTATTATTATCCCAAATATGAATACTTATGTCATCAACATAAGTCCCCTCATCATTAATACATTGGCCTCACAAGAGATAGGAAGAACACTGTGTTAGTAGATGACTCAGATGTGGTACGGAATGCTTAAGTGATAGACACTAGTAAAGATGAACATTTTTATTATGAAATAAATTTTTCAAATGTTTTCACCAAGTAGTTAAATAAAATAATAAACTGCCTTTAGTGAATTGTTACATTTTGAAATATGAAATAACCTAAATGTTCTACAGTTTTATACATGTCAAGGAAGAAATTTATTAAAAATACATAAAAAACAAATTCTGGGTGCTCTCTATATGAATTAAGAATTCAAGTGCAGAGGTAACGTTTATTCTTCAGTTTAAATTAAAATCATGTTGAAGGTCATCTTTTATCCTAGATTTGCCAAGAAATCAAAAATTATTTTCCTAATTCCTTTTGCTTTGTTCGCTTTTTAAAATTCATTAATTTTTAATACCTCTGATAAAAACTGCACTTCATACAGTCTTAACTTTTGCCAGTTTAATAAAAGGCTTTAAAAACATTTTAATTTCCTTATATGGAATTTTTCATCAGGAAACTAATCCAAAACCAAAAATTTTATTTTTTCATTTTCACCTCACAATTTTTTTCCATATTTAAATTAGTAAACAGAACTCTTATTTTGAAATAGAACTCTTGATAGATTTGATATAACTTTGGTAGTTTGCATATTTTCTTCCATGGAGAGTAAGGCAAAACAATCACACTTGAATAATAAAGATTATTTTAAAAATGTTAAACAAAACAGGCTCTAGTAAGGATGTGTATAGCTTATCTCTTACTGAACACTGGCTTCATATTTTAAGATTCAATTGTCAGAATCTTAGAGAAGAACAATCTAACAAAATACAAGTTTGTGTTTGTATTAAAATAATAAAAGTCAAAATTTTTAAATAAGTTTAGATCAATAATTCTCAAATGATACCATGCTAATATTTAAAAAAAAAAAAAAAAAAAAAAAAAAAAAAAGGAAAAAATCTAAATATTATTTGTATATTTATTTACACCACTATATTAAACACAAAGTTTATAATTCAGATATAGGATTGTTTTCAATTTCATGCAGAGCCAAATCATAACATGTTATTTAAAATATATAAGCATCTTATTTCACACAACCCACTCTCAAACAAGCAATATGGCCTCTGTTTCTCAAGGTCTAGTGCAAATGTGTTAACAGCCTTCACTAAATTTGTCTATTGAGCTTTAGATAAGAACAGCAAACTTGAGTTGTGGCCCTAGAAATCTCAAAGGTACTCAACAGAATTTGTGATTCTGACCTTCTACACAAGCTCAAGGTCTATGGTGTGTCTGGACAAATATTTGGTCTGATCCAATCATTCCTAACAAATTGTATAATGTTTAATGGACATGCTTCTAGTTCATTTCGTATTAATGAAGCAGTCTTCATTGATGACTGCTCCCAGTGTCAACAGTTCCCAGTTGATCTATGCTGAGGAAACAACTATTTACTCCATTGTTAGTAGCAAGATCTGAAGAAAGTAAAACTAGCTACTGCTCTTTAAAAAGGGTCTCCAATCAGTGGTTAACTGGGACAAGGAATGGCATGTAAATATTAATGCCTCCAAAACAAAATGCTTTCATTTAATCACCTTTAATCCTTTTCTGTCTACCATCAACATAGCTGATCTAATCTCCTGCAGATAAGCACTGTTCATGTTCTTTGACTCCACTGACATGAATTAGAGTGATTGCATTGAATTAATTGCTAGGCCTACTGCTAAGAAAGTTAGTTTGCTCTGTCATGGCAGACAATTCTAAGAATCCCCCATGAACATTTATAAATTAACCATTTGTCCATGCATTGAATATTGTTGTCATATCTGGCCTGGTGTTTCTACTGCTTATCTTGAGATTCTCTACAAAATTCTAAGAAGGATCTGTAACATAATTGATCCAGACTTGGCATCTGGACTTCAGTCACTTTCCCACTGATGTAATATGGCTTCCCTCTATCTTTTCTAGAAATATTTTCATGAATATTGTTTTTCTGACAACTAACAATCTTCAAAAACTTAAATGCAATGACAGTTACCATTTTCTGTCTTCCTGAATTCTGTTGTTTTTTTCTTTCCCTTACTATAACCTAAACTGCAGTACATAATGATTTTGATGTTGAACACTATCATTTTGTTTTGAATTTTTCTGTTATTATTAATGATATAGAATGATTTATTTTGAAAGCAGACGTACTGTCTAAAGGGTACATTTGCTGATATATTGCAATGAACACAAGAAAGACTAACAAACAAGTTTGAAAGAAAATTGATAATACATTTCTTCTGAAACAAATATCATTTTAAAATTCAAAAATTGCTCCTTTTCACTTTTAAACAGATATTTAACCTTTGACTTTAAATCCAAAGGAAACTTTTGAAGAATGGAAACAAAGACAAAAGGATGTACAATCTTTTTTGTCTTTGCAAAATTGTTCAATAATTAAAACTTTTGTTACGATTGATTCACAACCACCAAGATCAATTGTTAGATAAAGTTCCTATTTTAAATTATACTCTACTACCTTTCCTTCAATGTAAATTAGTTGATTTTGATTAAAAGCATAAGAATAGATTTCAAATCCATTTTACAAACTTAACTAGTTACTTAAAACAAGGAAACCGTTTTGTACCAAAGCATTTTATATGCCTTGCTCTTCTGTCCAACATGTTCATTGAATTTCTTATACTGACAATGATTTCGGTTTTGGTACCATTCAGTCTAATTCTTCTTCTACAATTGCTATACCAAGATAAGCATGCTGGTTCAAAATAGCAAAGAATATAATAATCATAATTTCCCATTGTAAAAATTCTGTATGACATATCAGCATATTATCTCTTCAGCCACTCCTGGACAACAAGTGCTTTCACAGGTTTTATCACCCCTGACAAGCTGTTTTGAATCCCAATTCGTTGCTTGAGTAAAAAGATCCAGAGTAGAGAAACTTTAAGGAGATGTTTTATCAGAGATGCCAGTCCAAAAAGTTTTAAAATAATTCTTCTGTTTAACACAAAACTGGATATTTGCTAAAAGTGCTATTATCTCTCATTTTTTGAATTTGCATCTTTTATTGAAATTAAATTCTATCATTTCTTGGTTTTAGTCTATTATCAGCTTTGAGAGACTTTATTCCAATCTTTTTTTCTCCTAAATTCTTTCCTGTTTTTATTCTTGTTTTTCAATAATTAAAATTCTTCAATTTTTGTTAATGCTTAACAAATCTTCATTGTTGACCATGACCAAGATCATTATCATGAGCTATATATGTAGATTAAAGTCTATAATTCAGTAGCATAATTATTTGACAAAAACAAGCTTTATTTTTCAACGTAATCTTTTCTTTCAAGGCACTTCACCCAATAATTCTCCACTCATCACGAACTAAACATTATTTTTACATATTAACCCTTGTTGGATTATTTAATGTCAAATTTTATATAGAGCACACAGTGAGTACCAGACTTAATAGTTAGTATCATCCATATTAGCATTGCTCACCATTACCCAAAGCTGAGGTTTGCCTAAACATTATACTCTGGAAATTTCTTATAAAAATTCAGCTAATAACTCTGCCAGATTGTGGATTTACAGATCTATCTTCATCTGCTTTTGCCATTATATTGAAATTGATATTTTATTAAGAAATATGTCTTTATCTATTACTGATTCCAACTCTGCAGTAATACATCCCACATTATACCAAAAAAGGACCATCAGAGAGTTCTCATACCTGTATAACTAATTTTATTCTGTACACTTTAACTTGTGTGAAACAAAAATTTTGTCACATCCGACAATTTTTGGAGGATAGTTAAATATATATCATTGACGCCATTAAAATAATAAATTTCCAAATAAATAATTACAATTCATCTTCCCTTAACTTCTTAAACTTGTATGAAAGTCTTATATGTGGAAAAACCTATCTAGAGTTAAAAATAAAAAATAAGGACAAATCAACAACAAAAATGTGTATTTAAAATCGAAGCTAAAATATTTACAATAGGATAATAGATTGAAAATATTTCATAAGAAAATTAGATAAATAATACATAGAATCACTAATCTGTAAAACTTCATATTCGACTCACATTACCCACTTCTTATTTTGCGCAGGTAGATTGAAATGGAGACATAGAAATCAACATATAGTGATATTGCAATTTGAAATAATCATCCAGGACAATCAGACTAATTAAGCATAAAATAAACTGACACTGAATGGCTAAATAAAGTACCAATTATTTCCCCTGTCAAGGTCATATGATTGGCAATATTAACACCAAAATCAAAAACGACGACTTTTTTCTTTTGCCCCAATCACGCTCCATCAACATAGGCCTGGTCAGTGGTATCAGAGAAGGGGACTGATAACATGAAGAGAAATTACTACTGAAGAAGCTAGCCAAAGGCTAAAAAAGGGAATTTTTATTCAACCAACACTGTTAACAGGATAAGCAGATGCTTTTTACATTCATTTGCAGATGTAAATTTTCTGCAACCACTTCCTTTCTTTCATATTGCTTCTTTTTCATTTGTGTAAGAAATATATTTAAATAGTGCACATTGTTGTGTTTCTTTCTCTTCAAAAGCTTTCAGTCAGTTCATTAGAGTATTCATGAATTTAGCCCTTACCCTCCATGAACTTGAGGTTGTATCATGGCATAATAAAATGGATATAATCACCAAAGTGACTGTCATACTTCAAATTGTCTAAATATCACATAAAGCATGAAACTGACAGTCATTATTGTGTCCACTGTTTATAACTACAAATGCTCTGCCTCTGATATTAAAACACTCTTCCCTAATAAATATTATAAATTTTAAATTAAAATATATATTAGCCAGATACTCGTTTCTAAAATTCACACCTACTAGGACTCATTTTTTGTTTTGTTTAAAACCAACAGACACCCACCTACAGTTTATACTGCACCTATCCTAAATGAACTGTAGTTACCTGAGAGAGAGAACATATAATCTCATATGATCAACAGTTTGAACAAGACAATTATGCTCAAACCCTTGGTCATGATGACTTTGAACTCATTGTGATGGCTTCTGAACAAAGATATGTATCCCTTTTCATAGGAAACACATATAATTGCCTATATATATATATATATATATATATATATATACACGTTTCATTAAATAATATTGACAAGCGTTGTCTATTTTATGTAAATTTTTTTCGTAACTTCTGATAAGTTTAATAACATTATCATTGAAAGAAGAAAGAAATTCACAGTAGTGATCCATATTTTTTAATACAATCTAAGCTTTTGGCTTACTTAAGCCATTATCAAAGATGTCAATTACAACATATTAAACAATATACGAACATGACAGTGGTGATAGTCTGTGTTTATCATTGCTTAGAAATCTTCTATGTAAACATTGACAGACTATCATCACTGTCGTGTTCGTATATTGTTTAATATGTTGTAATTGACATCTTTGATAATGGCTTAAGTAAGCCGAAAGCTTAGATTGTATTAAAAAATATGGATCACTACTGTGAATTTCTTTCTTCTTTCAATGATAATGTTATTAAACTTATCAGAAGTTACGAAAAAATTTACATAAAATAAATACACAAGACTTGTCTATATTATTTAATCAAACGTGTATGAATGAAAAGATGCTGCCTAAATACACACAATATATATATATATATATATATATATGTATGTATATTTCATCCACATACACAATGATTATTTAACTGTTGAGTAATATTTAACCCTTATTGCTTATTTTTATATAATTATATCTTTAAACATATGCTCAAACTATATATATATATATATATATATATATATATATATATATATATATATATACACACACACAAATGTAAAAGAATGGAAAGAACAAATTCAAATGTTCATAATGTTAATTTAAAAAAAAAGGGCTCAATACAAGAGGTAAAGCTAAACTATACATTGGAACATGCAAGTTACTGCACCAAAATTGCATATTATATATATATATATATATATATATATATATATACACATACATACATACACACACAAATCTGTATGCAACATATATGTAAGTGGATATGGATCTCTATTCCAAGAGATGACAGACTTCAGGCCATGAAGATTAAGCCCAAGCATGAAGCAGGCAGTTGCCTTTGTGGACTTCAGTGTTTACTTTATATTTACATACACACTGTCCCTAATGTTGAGCACATTTTGCCCATAAATACAGCATACTTGAAAATTTTATATATATATATATATATATATGTATGTATGTATGTATGTATGTTACAAAACCTTGTAATAGAGAAATGATCAATACCGGTGTCATAAACCATTACTTGTACATTTGTCCAGTGCTAGGAAATTCATAAATGATTTTCTTTTCACTAATGATAGCTTAATAACACACATAATAAAAGCTTTCTTTGTTCAAACCTAAAGGCAGATAAAATTCTCTACCCTACTGATACAAAAATGCAATGAATCATACCCATGGGTAACTACAGCTTTTGAATTGAGACCAACTTCATTCAACACCTCATTTATTGTGCGTTTCATTTCTTCCCAACTTGTTTGCATACCAAAACTCTGGTCATTTAGATAATTATTTGCTCTCTACTTCATATATAGTTTTAGTATTTTGGTCTTTTCAAATGAAAATTCAGTTGTATAAAAATGATGGTTTCAAATGCAAATGATCTCAATAGAACCTCCAATAAAAATAATTCTGTTCACCTTTTAAATCTGATTTGCCTTATAATGTAGGTAATAAAATCAGATTTGCCTTATGTAAGTAATGTATAAAATCTAACCATTAGTTTCAGGCCTCAAATTGTGTGTATTTTCAATTTTTATTATAGTCTATGTTCTTGTAAGGTACTGTTTCCATGAGACAACCTCTTTAAGCTTTACAACTGATGCACAAAAAAAGAAAAAAAAGAAAAAGAGAATCAATCCTGGTAACATCTATACCAGGAAATATATATTGTAAAAGGTAATAAATTCTTTGGTATATAATCCAAGTAGATCCTAGTAATATAAAATCTTAAAACTGACCCACAAAAAAAAGAGTTCAGTGTATTTATTATTATAGAATAAATAATACACAAAATCCAAAATCACTTCATATGGGGAATTAACTTATTTCAATTGACAAAAAAGTTAAATTCGTCAGTCTTATTCAACCCCAGTACACACTGAATTTGTGTCAAAATCAGAAATTTAATTGTGAAAGCTAAAAAAAAGAAGAAAAGAAAAAATGGTGAAAAATTAATACAGAATTTATCAATTTCTGTGTTTCAGCCAGGCGAATGGCACATGACAGTGGTCAGGTGATGGTGGAAAGCATTCGTCTCAAAGGTAAGAGGTTTTATAAAATTAAACACAGATATTAACCTTATGACATTAAATTGGAGTTATATGAAGAATGTTAATTTGAAACTAAGAAAGGAATAAAAAGGGTTTAAAAAAAACGCAAAACAACTTAAAATAGATAAATTTATGATTAAAAATACAAAATTATACTTAGAAGTACTATTCCAAAGACAAGTTATATTTAAAAATAAGAAATATTTAATATAAAATCAATAGTTTATATTAAAGGACAAAAATATATTTAGAAATAAAATTATGACAAATAAAATAAAGGAATTACCTTTAAAGATAAGTTAAATCTAAAAAAAAAATATAAAGTTATACTTAAAAAACTAAGTTATATTCAAAAACAACTCTAAAATATATAGATAAAGAGATGAAAGTGATAAAATGAAGAGTTCTTAGAACAGGGGACATTTATAAGATATAATTAATATGGTGTAAAAATGGAAATACAGAAATTAGAATTAGTTACACATTCAACATTTGAAGAATGAAAGAAAAATAGTAGCTAATAGTTGTTGTATTTTATTATTCTAATTTTTCCCCTAGAAAAATAGGACAAATAATATAAATAAATATATATATATATATATATATATATATATATACACACACACACACAAGTGAACATTGAAGTAAACACTCAGAGGCAATAGGCTGTTTCATGCTGGACGCAATTGTCGGGCCTGACAATTGTGTCTAGCATGAAACAGCCTGTCGCCTCTCAGTGTTGACTTCAATGTTCACTTTTATATTTATATTTACATATGCTCTATCTCTGATATCCTGTACACATAGCACACCTTAAAATATATATATATATATATATATATATATATATATATATATACCTTTTAATTGTTTGGGAGATTCTAAAACATAATCTATATGTTTATATATGTATATTATATATATTCCAAAAGTTGTAGCTAGGGATGGGTAGTGCAGACAAGCTTCCAATGTTTATAAAATGCTCCTATGGCACTTATCTCAAATAGACTTTGACAACTAAGTCCAACTTAAAGCCGGAGAAAAGGTGAACGACTAGCAGCTGCTTCAGGTAGATGGAGCTCGTCAACCCAGAAAGGCAATTTGTATAATAGGATGTGAATTTAATCTCAGCCAGGAAACTCTTGGCCCAGGCCGAGACTAAATCTGTCTCCTCCAGCAAATGCCACAGCTTCCAAGTCTATGGTACCATTTCCCTTTGGAAATATATCTCCCTCAGAAAAAGAAATCTTCGGATAGCAGTCAAAACCCAAGACTCACCGTTTCCAGGATATAGTACTTGAATTTGGCCCACTTGAATCTGGAGTCTTAAACATGGCTTCTTCGGAAACCTAAAAGAACATTCATATGTAAGACCCCCAACTTTTCGGTCTCCTTTCACTCTGCTTGACAATGTAGATATATGATGTATTATTCCTTACATGAATAATGTGTACATATGTATACATTGTTTTTGTGTATGTCTTAGTTTTATTAAAGTCTCTCTGAGAACAAAGTATTTGTCATTTCTTTTCAACAATTCCATTCTGTCCATGAATTATGGTATTATTATATCACAGATATAATAATAATGCCTATAATAGGGGAAATAAAAAATGGGAGGATAAAACTATCATCCATAGCTTTCTCCCATTATATTCTTATTAGACATCTTCAATTCTGACAATTAAAATACTTCACAATTTCTAAAAAAAATGTTTCTCAAGTTAATTTTTATAATAAATATTAAACTGCTTAACCTTTTATTTTCAGTCACTGTATAAATTCAAAAAATAAAAATAGGAATTCTCTAAAGTTTCAAATTCATGCTTTTTATTGCATTTAACTCACACAAAGACATCAAAAATACCAAATATCTAAGGTGACAACATTTTTAAAGAAATGTCTGATTTAAAAAAGTTATAACTAAATGCAGACTTGAAAATCTCAAACATTTAAATACAAGACAGAAAGGTTACTAAATTTACAGACATGTGCAGTCAGAATGCTTTATTAAAAAAAACAAATCAAGATATATATATATATATATATATATATATATATATATATGAATTACATAAAAAGTGAGATATTTCAATCATCTCAGGCTGTTCACTCTAATCAAAAAATCTTTTTTCTCATATTGCTGAGGGTCTGAAAGATCAGACTGAATCTTGCTTTGTGGCAGACAATACAACAATAGCAATTCAAGTCTGATTCTGTTAGCCTGAGGGTTAAGTGTCTAAAAATGGTGGACATTTGGTTTGTTCACTTTATATACTTCATGAGTCATTTGTTTATCATCATTTAGATATCTTTTCACTTCTTTTCTTCATGTAGCTTCAATGTCATCTACATTAGTTGGCATGTTAATAATATAGAAATCAGTGAGTCTCTTCAGTATAAGAGAAATATATATAAGTTCAACAATTTAAAAAACATAGGGCAATACTTGTCTCTTATCACCACATGATTATATACAGATAAAAATGATAACATGTATTCAAATAAAAAGATCATTCTTTCTAGCTGTATGGCTGCTACAGACTCAGAAACTTCTAGATGGTCTTCAACCAAACATGACATACAGATGGGCTATGAATGTGTGTGACTATAAATTGCTAATCATAATGCTTTTTTTTTATTCTTTTTTTTTTTTTTCTAACAAGGATGTTCACCCTGTACAAGGCACATGAGCTACTCAAGATAGAGGATTACAGAGTAAGAGGCAGAGTTTATGGAGATATGTGGGGGAAAATAACTCTAGACTTGAATAGCTTAAGAGTATAGTTATCAGAGAAGTATCCGATTGGCAGTCAGTTCCACAGTTCATGGGAAAAAGGTGTTAGAGTGGAGTTTACACCTCACAACTTGAATATAAAGGGAATGATGGTGCTTTGCTACAGTGTTTGTGTGGCATGGCAAGTCTTTTGAACTGGTGGAACTAAAGAATGTAGTTTGGTCACTTTCCATGGGAATAGGGATAGAGAAGCAAAAGTTTTGTGACATTTCATCTCTGAAAAATGGTCTGTAGGGTGGAAAATAATTTGTCACAATTATGTAGAGACACTTTTGTATTATATGAAGACTGGAAACCGGGCAACAATACTCCACTATAGTTCAGAAGGAACCAGAAACCCAATTTTGAACAGAAACACAGTTTAAAGTGACACCTATGCAAAGGGTTGGGGAGGAGTGTGAGCAGAGCGATAGGCAAACCTATTTACTCCTATTATATACTCATTGAATAAAATTAAGTTCAAAGACTTTTCTCCTGACTCTAAGTTTCACAGAATTAAATATACCCTCCAAGGTAACTTCTAACAAATATTGTATCTAGCTTATGAATACAACCATAATGGTTTGTGGGATTTGTGATTGTAAATATCTTTTTAAAATACACTGCATAAATGTTGATTTTTGATGTCAGCTAAATTTAAAATTTCTTCTTTTTAAGGGTATTTCCCCATAATTTAGTCTGAAAATTTTCAAGTACACATATTGAATAAATTTCTATAAAAATATTAAATAAATATAAAAAAAATATTTCTATTTATACTTTGAGTTCTAGACACATTATCATAACATTATGAATTACTGATCATATATATATATATATATATATATATATATATATATATATATATATATATATATATATATATATAGAGAGAGAGAGAGAGAGAGAGAGTGAGAGAGAGAGAGATAAGGATGGCAGAGAAAGAAACATGAAGCAACTCAATCATTTTATATGAACTCCTGGTAGAGCAGGAACAAAGAAGAATGGTATACAATCAAACATTGCTTAGCGCTACAAATAAAAGAAACTTGTGGAGTGCCATTATCACGCACATTCTGAAAGGACACAGCACATAAATGATACATGCAAGAATAATTTGACAGTTTTATAATCTTAATTTCAATAGGATATATGGCAATAAAGTTTTCATTCAATGTCTCATTAAGCCAAATAAGGATGTAAAATAACATTCTAAGTTGATCCCCAAAACATGAGAATCCCTTAATTACATAGATATTCAAAGAAAGGGGCTTCATTTCAATTACAAACATGAACATTGGATTTTAAATATCACAACTCTTCAGGGCTGACCTATTTCTATACTAGACATAAATAACTTGTTATTTAAAAGCATGACTTCCTTGTCATGCAAGAATTCTTATCTTGCTATCTTGAAAGCACGACAAAAGATATGGTTATTTTTACTATTTTAGTTTTACTTTTCTTTTTGACGTTTGTTTTGTTTTAATCTGCTTAATAAATTTTATACATTTAAATCCAAATATTCAAAATAACACATAAGAAAGATTACATTCTACTATCATATTTTACATAATTTTAAGTCATGAATACTCAAGATTAGTTCAGACAATTTTCTAAGTCAGACTGGCGTATATTTTCATGTTCTTTTTTGTTTTTGTGTTTTTTTGTAATCTGCAAAGAAGGAATTAGGGAAAGCATCCCATATATAAATTAGCAGCACCTGTGTTATATGTGTGTTGGGTAATGACACTATTTCTTGTGCTGCTAGAATGAAGCAAATCATGCTTGAATAAAAGGAAACTCTTCTTCCATCATGGATTGTATATCTTAACATTGTAGAATGAACTGACTAAATCTTTGCCGTAGAAATGCGAATTATTTTTTTTTTATCTCATCTATTATACTACATATTTTTTTAGTCAGTTTTCATCTTTATAGTTTTTATATTCCATTTTGACCATTGTATTCCTTAGATTTTCTTATGGGTCTGTTGTATCCAGTTCTCAAGATGGCATTATACATTTTTCTGATTCAACTGGAAAATGTTGAATATGCTGAGATATTCAAGATTAACAAAAATAATAGGCCAAAAAGTATCTTTAAAAAAAATCCTTCAGCTTCAGATAATACAGGAAAGCACTCCCTAAAACATCAGCCAAAACGTCTTACTAAAGCTAAAGATGTAAATAATGGTGAAATATTAAACAGATTCATGAATCTATACATATAGCAGAACATGAGATTTATCATGGGCCTTGCTTGTTTCCTGTTTTGATTAGTAAAATGTAACGCATTCATCATCACAACTAAATGACATATTTATAATATATGAATAAAAAAAATCAAAAAAAATCACAAGAAATTATCATCTGAAGGACTTTGCTATACAAATTTGTTGGACTAAGAAAGTTCTTGTAACATTTGTGTTGGTAAATGAATAGAACATAATTAATTGATTATTTGGAAGTGATAAGTTGATCAGTAAAAGGCAAAATTAAACATGAGAAAGTGGTCTTTGGGTAAGTTAACATATCCATGGTCTTTATTTCTGGAACTTCTGCTCAATTCCACATGCTCTCCTTGCAAAAGAGTAGATGAAAAGATGAAATCTCTAAATTTCTTTTTTTCTATGGTATCATGGAATTAGATTTTTTTTTTTTTTTTATTTCCCATGATCACAAGATCACTACAAGACCATACAAGAACTCTGAAGAATATATTGGTTGGAATACATTGAAACAACAAATCAACTAACAGTCCAAAGATGCTGAACCATGAAAATTATTTCCGAATTTCATAAAACATTAAATTTAATTTTTTTTTTTTTTTTTTTTTTTCTCTGGCCCATTTTAGATATTCTTTTAAAAATCAGTCGATTTATTTTTAAATTCTTTCCCAAATTTTCCAATACTTTAATCAATTTTCTTTTTTGATTTTTATACACTTACTGATTTTTTAGCTTGTCTTCTAGATATCTTTACCTGTTTGCTTTCCTCATCATAAGGCTACAAAATATCTGATTTTCTGAAATGGGTTTATGCATGACTTTGCAGGAAGTAAAATTCTATCATCTCATGAAGTAGAAACTGAACAAAATTAAATGAAAGCCTCACAGACATACAAAATATGGAGAAAAGAATTTATCGGAAATGTTGAAGCATATACAAATCCACTAATGAACCTGTTGGAAATTAAACCTATTTCCCAAACAATTGCATACCCACATATATGCAACACACACTATTTAAATCAAATTGTCTATTGATAAGAAATTAACATGTTAAGTATCTAACCAATCAGAGAAAAATAAACAATATTTTTCTCAAGCTTACTTTCAGGAAAAGAGATGTGACTGACTGTCCAAACACAAGGCATGTCAACACAGCTTTTTCCTTCCCTTCAGCACATGCAAAAATATGCATCATTGACTTCAAATGAATTATTTGCAACAACAGCTTCGACTGGACAAACTACTAAAAGTCTTTTTTTTAAACTAAATTTTTTCTGTGTATCAACTCCACAAAGACTAACTTAAAATTAACTAGAACTAAAATTATTTTCATCTTTTTTCACTTTTTTGAAATCATATACATAAGTTTGTAAACAGAAATGACTGATTTAACAGACATACCCATGTCTTCTTTATTTTTATCATTCTTCAGATTTTTAATGTAACAAAACCTGGATGCCCAAATTTCCTACAAACCCCTGCTTCAAATAAATGCATATATAAAAGGCCAAACAGATTTTGAATATCTTGTGTCATCCCTACCATCCAAGAAAAGAATAGAGTTTCACACCAAAAGAACCTGTGACTGTAAAGTCTTACCAACTGAGAACAATAGGTTTCCTTCATCTGTAAGATAACTTCTAACTAGTCTTCAAGGGGATTTCTCTTAATGCCTGCTGGGTGGTATAAAGCAATATAAAAAGGAATGACAAACAGATTTTCTTTTTTTTTTTTTCAGTCTCTTCAACCACAGAATACTGGTATGACATATCTCGTTTCCCCTTCATAGAAACTTTTTAGCCCCACCACACAAACTGACTTTTTACTTTCAACTGCACTCCATGGCATATCACACTACAGCTACTCACAGAAATACATATTGCTCTTGTTTTCTGAGCTATGCTGTTTTGCATGTGAATATATAAAACTCAGGCATAGATTGATTTCACATATTTTGGAAATATTAATACATTTGAGTTAATGTTGCTACAATTTGTAACGACTTTCTTTTACACATCAGTAAATTATGATGGTACATGAATTGTCATAGCTTCTCCTTATCTCTTTGTCAACAATATAAAATGACAAAGAAATACAGATTTTAGAGGAATTTGAATCCACAAAGAAAGCAATTCAGTATGTTAGAGAAAAATGTGTTATAATATGGCATAAGAGAATAAAAGATGTTTTTCTATTAAATCGTGAACAGTACAACAAAACCCACTTTACAAAATGCAATTTTATCTTTAAAATGTTTTCCTGATCCCTACAATTTTAGCCAAGTCTAGTTTTAAGCATAATCTCTCCACCATATAATAAACTGCACTTCTAATGTCCTCTTACTATACTCATACATCATTATTTGGTAACCCTCTAACTTGAGTTATTCTTGGGCATTATTCTGGGTGAACATTAATATAAGAGCGAAAAAAAAATAATAAAATAAAAGAATCTGAGGTATTGTAACTATTAGGTTGGTGCAAAAATAATGACGTAATAATGTCGTTTTTTAACGTATTTTTAACGTCAAAAAACGACATTATTACGTCATTATTTTTGCACCAACCTAATAGTTACATCATTCAGATTGTTGTCCTCATCTTTACTGCCATATTCATGATGTTTTGGCTACTATACACTCTGACCTTCTTCCAATATATATCTCCTGAATAAGACTGGAGTGTACAATGGCCAAAGCATCATGAATATGACAAAGATGAAGACAACAGTTTAAATCTCTCTCTCTCACACACACACACATATATATCACCTACAGATAGACAAACAGTTTTTTTATATTCTCAGAGAAATTTTAATGAATTAACTTCTAAGTGTCATCCACACAACAACTAAATAGCAGACATTACACTTTCTACTTAGAGCATGATGCTTCTAGGCCATCAGCTTTTAAGAAATTAGGGAAAAAAACATCTTTTTGGAAACAGCATGTACGTTACAGGAATTCTCCCAGTATATCATGTAGAGTTGGAAATTAACTGTCGGGTTTCTATCATGCTAACAGCTATGTTCTTCTTACACCAGGAAAATTAACCCTAAACATTTTATTTCTTAGACATTTGTCGCTTAAAGTTGTTATTTACTTTTGTCTTGCAAATGTTCATAGCTTGTTCATCAACATTTGAAATCTTGAAAGTTGGTAAATTTACTTGAAGTTTATTTTCAGAAAATCTGACAACAAAATCTGGAAGCCAACTATAATAACAATACATGCTTTTCCCAAAATGAAAACTATTAAGAAACAGAAAAATTCCATTTGATGCAAAGGGAACAGCTGAACTGCGATGTACTATGGCAATGAATGTTGGGCAATTTACTTACAGTTGAATGGAGACTGGAGACAACAGAGATCAGGTTCTATGGAAGGATATTGAGAATACTATGGACAGAGCATGTGAATAATTAGGAAGTTTCAAGGAAAATGGAAACAAAAAGTGCACACACTTCAAATCAGGATGAGTTGAAATTTCTAGTACACTTAATGAGGAAAGAAAGCTTTTGAAATTTGACACTTACAGGAGATATTGAAGGCAAAAAGGATAGAGGAAAGCTGTTAATAACCTATCTAACAAGTTTATATGAATAAATGACAGAACAAAGATAGATAGTAAAAAGACAAACATTGTTATGAAGGATAGGAAGTTGTGGAGAGCTGTGATCACCCTTGTTCTGAAGGGACATGGCACCAAGAAGAGTCGTCTAATAAAGAGTAACATCTTTCTTTTTTTTTTCCAGTTTTAGGACTGTAATAAATGTTTAGAATACATATCCCTAACTCTACCATTCATACATATTTAGAATACTACTGCCACATATGGTCCAGTGCCTTTGCTATTTAACTTGTGCTCCTTGATAAAATCCAAAAAAGAATTAGCAATATTACTGCTCCTGATCTGGCAGCTAAGCTTCAGTCACTTTTTGGTCGCCATAAGGTTGCTTCTGTACCTTTTGTATAAATACTTTGATGGTAATTTTTTGGATGAGCTCTTCACTATGGTACACAGACATTTTGAATTTAAGCGCAATACTAGACTGGCATCGATATCTGCTCAATTTACAGTTGAGTTGGCTAGATGTAACCATAAATTCTATGATAATATCTTTTCTCGCACTACACACTTGTGGAGCTCCCTTCTAGCTCCATGCTTTCCAGACAACTTTAATGAGCAAAAATTTAAATGCAATGTCAATCGCTATCTACTGTCCTCCTGATTATTCTTTTCTCTTTCTACTCATTAATAATGTTTCTGTTTCTACTTCTTTTACACCCTGTAACTCCTTATGTCTTAGTGGCTTTACTGTCTTGCTTGTGGTGATATCGATTAGAAAAAAACACTAATATATCAACTATGCTAACATACATCCACAGGTTTTTTTTTTATTCAATCATCTCAATCTGAGTAATAAAAATCTTGCCCTTTCACAAAGTCATTGCCAAGCATCTTTTCACAGTGTGATTGTTGTGAAGAAAGTAGGTAGCAGAGTTTTCTTCTATGTGCAGTGTCCCTACAGGATATCAGTGATAATTGCTCTCCACAGCTTCCAGTCCTGTGTAACTCTTAGTATATCTTGTCTTTTCACTATCTCTCCAAATCCTGTACTTCCAAATATTGACACATGTTTATACACTGCTTTTCACTGTTCTGACGGCCTTCAGTATGTCCTGTCAGTTTCAAATTTTCTAAGCCTTCATTCCACATTGTGTATCATGGAAACTTCATTGTGTTTTTCTGATTTTATGTATCAGTTTTTTTTTTCTTTCTGTTTTTCCTAAAAATAAGTGGCTGCTGACATGTTCAGCCTAAGGTATTCTCAGTATCTTTCTGTAGAAACATATTTCTCTTGTTTTCAAGTCTCTTCTTCATCTGTAAAGAGATTGTCCATTATTCACTGTCATATTGTAGGACTGATATTACATAGCAATCCAGTATTCTTAATATGGATATAAATAAGAAGTGACTAAAACTCTGAATTTTTGCAATGAGGAGTTTATCTTATTATAGTCAAACTAATGTCCTCATTTTTGTTGTTATGACAATGTTTCAGCCATTCTATCCTACAGCCTTCTTCAGGTGTCTTTTGATAAATCACTGGGCTAGGTATTATAGACTAAGATTAAACAGAAATGGGAATAACAATAACAATGGATAATTGATTATTTTTTATGGCTTATCAACCCTTTGCAGGATATTTAAAGCCAGAAAATATTTTTAGATTGCAAGAATCATTTTTTTTGGAAATAATAATAGCTTAGTGATGCAAGTCTTACTAATTAGCTGGGATAGAAAAGGTTGATTCATACCTTTCCCACAGATAACAAACCCAATGGGACTTGGAGCTCAGTTGTCCAATTTAACAATTCCAAACCATTATCCATTACATCACCTGCATATCCAAGCTTACAGCACTTGGTATTCTCAAGTGGTTACTCATCTAGGTACTGACCAGGCTCAACATTGCTTAACTTTGGTGATCATATGGAGATCAGTGTTTTAATGTGATGTAATTGTAAGCTAATAACAGAGTACAACTAAAGTGAAAGAACATGAGATATCCCTAAACATGGAAAGTGGATGAAGAACAGTATATATCCTGAAAGATTATAAAGGTTACTGATCAAAATTAGTTGGAAGTTAGATCAACAGAGACCTGAGAAAGACTAGAGAGCACAATGCTTGAAACATTATCATAATAACTACAAAGATGAAGACCCATTAGCACAAACGTAAATGATATAAATAATGATTCAAACTCATTCACCTAAATTCTGTATGATAATCACTTCTAATATGGTTCACTGATCAATATGATGTGATATCACTATATATTAAGTATGTTAGCACTATTTTATCTTAGGAAATCAATCAGGATAAGAATCAAATATACGTCCACAAAATGAAGAAATTTTCATTAGCAACTGAATCCAATGAACCAGCTGAATTGTAATGCATAAAGTTCTATGATGAATTCATGTTATTCAGAATCCTTTTTCCTTCAGTATAAATTTTGCTTTGAAAATCATGTCTTTGTCTGCTTTTCATCATCTGAATGACCATGCACTGCTAAAATAATATAGTTCTCAACTCTAACATATCCAAAGAACTTAATTTCTCATGTAATATTTTTATCACCAATTATTAGGCAAGTACTGGGTTCCTAACAAGTTAGATGATGTGACAGTTTTAATAGTAGTATCAATTTTAGGATTATGACCTGTTTATATTTATATATTTAAAAAAAAAAAAACCTCTCTATGAATTCAGCATCTTATACTTAATTTGCATATGTGGAAATAAATATAGCCATTAACTTCACAAGTCACATGCAATTTGAATTCAGACACTAATAAAAAAAAGTTTCTAAGTTAAAATTGTAACAATGCTTATACATACTTACCGTAATTTCTGGACCAAAAAGAAAATGTACATACCCAAGAGACATAACTTTGTTTCACTACAAATTTCAAGTTTTTGTATACTTCTTAATTGTTTACATAACATATACCCACCTAAAAGACACACCTTTTAAATATCCTAACATTTCCATGACATACAGGCATGTGTTAATAGTTCATAGTATATTCTTTGTTTTACATCGAGCTTAACACTAATTTGCCTTGTGATTGATGGAAAAACATAGTTTAAATTTTCCATTAAGTTTTACTTTCTGAGACTGATATAACAAATATCCCCTTTAAGAAAACGATGTGCAAAGTAATGGCAAAACGCATAAACATGAAAACTTAATTCTGAAGAGCACACATAACAAGAATTATAAAATAAATGCCACTCATGAAATACATAAAAAACATACTTAATGTCATATTAGTTTAAGTCTGTTTTCCTAGAATTATAACAGAAATAATTAGTCAACAGAAGGTTTTTTTTTATTTCATTTTTAATTCTAACATTAAGAATATTCACAATTAACTAAAACAAGCCAAAAGTTTTGTCCTGGCACTTTAAACTAACAGCAATTACATTTTTTTTTTTTTAATTTGCTACATCAATTTACAAATTAATAGAATGTCAGCTTATTTGTTGGTCAGGTGATTCAAGTTAAACAACATTATTTTCAAAATTTGACTTTTTATTATTATAGCCTACTAAGTAAATTGAATTGACAACCAATGAATGTAATTGCTCACAATTTCTTGGCCAAACCAAGAAAGGATTTAAAAAAAACAAAAACAAAACAAAATTCTTATATTTTGTCACTGATCAGATTTTAACAAGTTGATCAGTTCAAAAATATTCAACACTCCACATATTTTCATTTCCTTGATCATATTTATTTTTCCTATATTCAATATATGAAAAGGTATGCGAGTCATTCAAGGTAGAGGATTATAATTGAAATGTAAATGACAAATGAGGTGTGAGGGGATAATGAAATAAAATCAATAAATAAAAAAAGAAATTAATTTTCCCATGATGCAACTGGAAAAAGCTTCTGGTCACATGCACAATTTTATGATTCCACTTCCAACATGTTCCAGCAGCCCTGAACATGAAGTGATTTGGTCATTCCAGCTCAGTGAAAGGACAACTTGAGCTCAACCATTTAACCATTTTTATCCTAATTTACTTTTGAACCAAAAAAGAAAATGGACATGAGGCATTGAGATCTTTGTTTCACTACAGTCACCATAATAAGAATAAATGTCTGTAGTAGAAATTCAAGTTTTGTATACTTCTATCTTTGTTTACATATTGCACACACATCCACATAAATTTTACACAAACATGCAATTCCATAGGTGTGTGATATGAGAGAAAGAGAAGGTGGCAGGAAGTGGAGATTATAAAGAAAATGAGGTTAGTTAATAACTAACCCTTGATTAAAGAGTTTAATAGTGTAGTATCCAAGGAAGTATCCAGCTATGAATCTCTTGTATGGAAGTTACAAGTGTTCTCATAAAATGCCTGAACTGGTGGACTAAAGAATGGAGCTCATCTGAACATTTGACATGGAAATAATGAGCTGTGATAGCCTTGCAATGTTGTATCTTTGAAAAAGTAGTTGTAGAGTGGAAACCATGTAAACAACTTTGAAATCTTTCAAAATTGAGGTTAAGGTAGCATCAGCAGCAATACTCTAGTTTTGGTCTAATCTGACTCTTGGAAACAAACTAAAGTAGAATGAATCGGCATTTCCTGGAGTAATCTAGTGAGCTGACCATTTTCGCAATTTCTTTAGCAATGGTTTGTATATACAAGTTCCACTTGGATGCCTGAAGTGAACTTGTAACTCCCTATAGATGTTCAATGCATGGTGCCTCATTGAGAGAGAAACTTCATTGTGAGTGGAGAAAATTAGAGTCTGAAAAGGGGCAATAGAATAATACAAACTCTGTTTTCCAGGTATTCAAAGTAACAAGCTAGTTATTTCCCCACTAAGCTGTTAGATATAGTAAAAGATCGGCTGCAAGTCTCTGATCATCTTGGTTTTTAGAAGTATGTCCATGAACAGTTGCATCTTCATTGATGTTCTCAAGTGATTTGAGAATGTTCCTTGGTAGATTTTTAACAGAAAGCAGAAATGGAGTAGGAGTGAGTCAAGAACTTTGGGAGATGCTTGCATTGATGCCATGTGATTCTGTGGCTCGGTCATTGGCAACAGTCTCAATTGATCTACCTGAGAGAAAAAGCTTCATGACTGCATAATTATTTGCAGCGATGGCTTACCTAAAGAATAAGGTTATGCACTGCTTTCCACTGGCTTTTTTGCCTTCAATATGTCCTATGAGTATCAAATTTCCTTAGCTCTTTTTCTTCATTCTAGGAATTTCAACCTCTTCCTCAGTGTCTTTTTTGTTTTCATTTGGTCCAAAATTTTTTTCATTTACATGTTCAGTCCACAGTATTCTCAGCATCCTTCTGTAGAACCAAATTTCTGTTGATTCAAGTCCCTTCAATAGGGAGGAGATTGTCCAGCAATCATTGTCATGTTAAAGATCCATTATTACATAACAGTTTAGTATTCTTTCCACTATTTTTAAACAAAATTTTACTATTTATTAATATTTTGCTGAGTAAGGCATCTTTTGCTATCCCAAAGCATCTTTGAATTTCCAGACTGCCTTTTCACCTAATGTTAAAATACTTCGTAAATAATTAAATATTTTTTTACTTGCTTGATTTTGATGTCTCTAATTCATAGTTCACATGCTGGGCTGTTGTTTTTGCTGACAACTATAAATTCTATCATATTAATTTTTTATCCTTTTTCATTTTCTTTTACTAAATTCTGCAGTAATTCCTGTAGTTTCTTTTTTATATCTGCTATCAACACTGTCAGCTGTATATGTAATTTTGTTAAAAATGATACTGCCAATAATAAATTTTGATAAGACATTAATTCCCTCAGAATTGTTTCATTATAAAATTCAAATAAATCTGATGAGAAGACACATACTAATTTCCTTTGCAATTTTTGTATATTTATAGAATTCACAATATTCCATTTTGTTCAGGTTCTTTGGAAAGCTTAGCAAAAACTTACCAACATTCAAACTTAAATAGGTTTGCGGTCACTCTTATAACAGTGGTAGATTCTAGCTATTTCCATTCAGTTGTAATGTAAGTTAAAAATTGTAAGATCAGTTAGAATATAGAAAGTAGTAAATAATAAAATACTGAGGGTTATCTCTATCAAAGAATCAAAAATCCATTTTGACACTAATTAAATCAATATTTCTACTTTTAGAACATTAATACTCTACACAGAAAAGTTCTGAAACAATTCCTGAGAAACTTTTATACAGGTTTGCTCCATCAATTTCAAAGGAAAAAAAAAAAGTTTAAATTATGTTTTTGGCTTAGCTTTGGCCCTTAACCCTGAAGGAGTCAGACACTAATGAGCCAAGCTGTCCTCCAGTTTTCTCCCTATGTCGCTGTCATATGCTAGAGCCTGGGTCTCCACGAATTGCTTCTCTATCCATTCTTTGATATTGTCATTCCACTTTTCTTCCATCTTAAATCAGATTGATTACACCTTAAATTAGCTAATATTTCTTAGTTTATTTTATTTTCTGATGAATGATATCTACAAAAAAGCACTAATCAGTTATTTTAGGAAAAAATCAAAAAGAAAAACCCTGATTCCCATCAACATAATTTCTTTTTGAAATACACCACAGTACTTTGCTTGCTGGAAATAGTAAATATTAGGTTGGTGCAAAAATAATGACGTAATAATGTCGTTTTTTGACGTATTTTTAACGTCAAAAAACGACATTATTATGTCATTATTTTTGCACCAATCTAATATCATACTTTTGCTTTTGAAATAAAGCTAAAATGAAAGCTTCCAGGAAACTTTTTAATTTATGAATATTCATTTTAAACCTTAGATATACTGAATTAGTGAAGGTATATATATATATATATATGTGTGTGTGTGTGTGTGTGTGATGAGCGAGTGATTGACTACTGAAAAGTTTGATCCTAAGTTTAGATTTTGGTATGCTTGGTAGGCTTAAAACTTTTGATCACAATGATGAAGATATGTTGAGGACAGTAAATTAGTTTGCTCCACTGCCAACTGCATTCATTCTACTTTTATAGTAGCAAGGATATTATTGCCAATAATATTAGCATTTCATCTATATTGTTGCTAAGTTTAACAAATATCTGAAACTCTGACAACTGGGTTATCATTATATGGGTTTCAAATGATCAAGGTTAAAATCCTTTTTGGTTCATCGTAGGATTTGGCGAAAGATTTCCATCTGTCACTTATTCAGAGTCCATAGGAATTAACTATATATAACTGAAGTCTATAATGTCTAGTTTTATCTGATTGATTCACTACTTCATTATAAAAAATAATCTTGTACTGCAGTTGCTCCTTAGCAATCTATTTTCTATTTAAAATATCACCGCTAAATTCCACATAAGTTTAGAAACTGAGAATTCTTATTTCTGTTTGCTATTATGCTTTCAGTGGAGTAGAAATGAACTTGCTAAAATTAATGTTTATGCAGTTGGTAATCTTAAATATGATCACAAAGGTATTATTACAATGTTTTTGCAAACGGTGTCATGCTGTTCAAATTTCTTGCTTTTCCAAATATCATTTGATGTAGTCACGAAATATATTTTGAAAAGAAATTTTTTCTTTTTTAAGAACTGTGAAAATTGAAAGGAAGTTCCTTTAGGCCATATTGTAATAGAGTTCCTTATCTTGGAAATGCAATATATCATTACCCACTATTTCTGTGCTCTAACAGAAGATTATGGAAGGCAAAAGAGGATGAAATCTTCCTTCATTGCCAGATCAAAACAAGAAAACCTTGTTTGGAGCCTATCCATGGATTAATGGCCTGCAAGCACATCTCACAGATCCTTACTACTGTAGTAAGTTTAATCCTCACAAAGTGCTCCGGATTTTTGCCCTTGTGTGATATATAGTAAGTTATACTGAATAAATACCAAATGAAATAAAACTGTCATACTAACTTTATTAGTAATATGAGGTGTTTGATCTCACAAAAGAACATTTTCCATAATATTTAGCAAGGGGCAATTCAAATTTTCATAATCATTAAAGTAGTTTTCTGAAAAAGCTTCTGTCAAGTAACAGCAAGGAGTTTCTGGTTTTACTCATTATATTTGTGTGAATTACAACTGATTGATTTTTTTTACAGCTTATCAACTCAATACAAGGTTATTTAAACCTGAAACATTTGACCATAATATTTTTTTTCAATGAATATTTCATGAACAATATTTTTAGGGATAACATTTTTTTTTCTTGATACAACTCATACTATTTAATCCATACCTAGAGGGAAATATTTCCTGATACAAGTCATACTAGTTAACCTATAGCTGGGAAGAAAAGATGGGTTATTATCTTTGCCAAGGATATTTGCATGTAAGTGAAATGTAATTAATTATCATTCCATGCAACTATTTGTTACATTATCTGCACATTCACATGAATTAAAAGCCATTTTAATTGTTTACTGAAAATAAAATAAAACCTATTTTTTTATATTTTTTAAATTAATTTTTTTTTTTTTAAATCATCATCCTCCCCTTGAGTTTTGTAATCATAGGGGGATCCAAATGCAGAAGACATACTGAATCTCCTCTACAACAGTCTATCAACAACAGCCATCAACATTTCTGGTATTGTCATACTTGTCCATTGTTTGACATTGTCCAACCAGTTTTTTGCATTGGTTTCCTTTCCTATGTTCATATTCAACAGTGTCTTGCATGATAGGCTTGCACAGTAAACAATTAAAATGGCTTTTAATTCATGTTATGTTCCCAATAGAAGATGCCAAGGGGTTTTCTCATGCACTTATCCTCAAATGCTTGGACTCTTCTGTTTCTGCCAACAGTGTTCATGTTTCATATCCATATAGGAGAATGGAGACTACTAGTAATTTGTACAGTCTGTACTCCATTTGAAAGCTGATTTTGCTACTCCATAGACTTGCCAATTTAGCCATTGCTGTGGCAATCTGTGTGCAGATTTCTAAGCTGCAGCTACCATTTTTAAACAAGATTTCTACCAATTATTTAAAACTAGAAACTTCCTACAGTGAATTCCACTTTATGGTAATGTTGACACAGGTTTACTGTTTTTACTATCCACCATTACTTTGGATTTCTGAGCTGAACTTCCTTCTATATGCTCTTGCTCTTTCAACAAGTTTGTTGGTCAAGTCCCAGAGCTCACTGTTACTACCTGCTATGAGGTCAATCTTGTCTGCAAAACATAGGTTACAGACTAGTCTGATAGTGATTGAAGGATCATGGTTGTTCAGGCTTCCTTGCATGATTCAAATATTACCCTTTTAATTTAAGTTTTTGTAATGAAACTTTTTTCATTTTTTTTTATTTCCTAAAAACCAAAAACAACACTCAAAACACACACACATATATATATATATTATATATATAAGAAAATAAATACACAGGGCACAGCAGAAATACCTCCAACATAAGATATTAGTGTCCATGATGTCTTCATCTACATAATTCCTGAATATATAGGAGGTATTTCTGCCTGATCCTGTATAACTATTGTCTTTTGAAAACACATTATTAATAACACAGTAACAGTATCCAACATTCATGTCCGATGTTTCAAAATCAAGCTAAACCAATCATCTAAAAAAGTTTGGGAGAGGAAATTTTATTTAATATACCAATTGAGATATGGCAGTGAGATATGTTAAATTGTCTAACTATTCAAGATATCTATTTATGAAGCTTTTTCTCAATTACAGCCATGGTGTTCAAATTGTTTTGGAGGACATTAATATTTACTAATTTCTGTCTTAATTTCTGGGATGAGGTATTATCCTCTTTTACATTTGGACTAATGTCCTTATCTTTGTTATTATTATAATATTTCAGCTGTTGTGACATCTGACCTTCATCAGACATCTCTTGGGAATCTCAGACTAAACTTTTTATTTAATCTATAGAGGTAAAGTGTTCCCATTCTACTGTACAGGTCTTGTTCTTATTTAGTAGAGCTAAGTTATTGTTTTGCCCTATTTCCATTGAATCTAAGGTCTTCACTGTCTAGTACTGGGATTGAACTTACAATTAGTCTATGACCAAATTCTCAAACCAACACTATAATCCCAGTCAAAACCTTCTGATTACAAAAGAGATGACAACATAAATCTTCATATAAATAATTTAATAATATTTACTAATATGGCACAAGGCCAAGTAATAAGCAGTGAAGAAAACTAAAAGTGATGTGTTGCTGCTACATCTGTGCTTAAGCTGTCCAATCGTCACTTTACAGCCTTGACTGAGCACAGAAGTATTTGTACAGTCTTCTGAGTGATTGATTTTTTCCATCCTCCCTACTCCTTTCCCACAGGAGAAACATTGCTTACCTCTTTCTGCTTTACAACTATTTTCATGGCAGATGTTAGAGTGATCTACTTTCCCTGGTTCACACAGTTCAGACCTTCACAGCAAGGACCTGCCAGGCTACATACACTGTGTCGACTATTACTTATTCACCTTCATATTCCATTTATAAAGAGAATTTGGTTTTATTTTATTTTATGGCATATCAACCTCAATGGGTTCTTTAATGCCGGCAAGATTTGTAAAATAGATTCATATGAATAGAATATGTATTCATTGTAAGAAATCAGTTTGTAGATCAAGTTTCATCAACATATTTGTGTAAAGAGGGTTTTTGTCAAGACTCTGGCTTCATTGATGTATTCTTTTCAGATTCTACAATTGGTTTGTTGACATGCTCATTTGTAAGAAGGAAGTACCACTGTCAGTTTCTTCCACAGAAATTTTGGCATGTGGGAATGCTTCTCTTATCACTATAGAATCTTAACCTCTTAAAATTGAGGATTAACTGTTATTTATCCTACATATCCTTGTAATATGCCCCATTTACTCCTTCCCTATATGCCCTTCCAACATCCCTATTCAGTAACCCACTGCTTTGAGTGGCACTTAGGCTTTGTACTGGGTGAACAATAGTGATAAAAAGAAGAAATGCTGTTTATTAAATATTAGGTTCGTGCAAAAATAATGACGTAATAATGTCGTTTTTTGACGTTAAAAAATACGTCAAAAAACGACATTATTATGTCATTATTTTTGCACCAACCTAATAGAAAATGTATCTACCTTCCTTGAAAATCAATCTCAAAACTACTTGCTCTTACCAGCAGCAAATATCTCTTCTAACCACAAGGCAGATGTAGAATTGTATATTAGCTATCAGCTTGAGAAATAGAATGCAGGTATAGAGTTCATAGTCTAGTTAAGACTATCTTTGTCCATTTTGAACTAATGCCCTTGAAAAGGACATAAATCTACTTCTGTTTTATCCTATAGCCACATGTCTTAACAAAATGTCTCATCACTGTTCTGTGGAATTATCAGTGACAATATTTTTTTCAGATTTTCATTGCTTTGTGCCATCTTTTGTTAATATGCTCACATTGGTAGCTATATAATTTATAGAGAAATAAAAACGTGGGTATTTTTCTCAGATGCAATGTCCATGAAGAAATGCAACTGTCATATTTACGACAAATTTAAAATCCCTTTACGCTACTTATCTTTGTAAAGAAGTTTTCTTTTCCTTTGAACAACAGATTGCTCCAATTGTATATGTTCTCCATGTACAACCAAAGAGACATATTGTCCCCATGAATCTATATAGCTAACAAACACTTTCTTTACAATGTTCTATAGATCAGGTTGGCATATTGACGTGTTATCTCTATTTTTTTCAGAAATGAAGTTTGTGTTCAGCACATATTTTCCTGCTTTACTTTTAGTAATTCTGCTTATGGTATCATAGCATTCATATAAAATACAAACCCAAAGGAAGCAAGAAACACACTTCTCTTATCAAATGTCTAATATTTAAAGCCTTACTCTCTAGTCTGGTTTTCGTCTACTGTGTCCTCTTAATAAAAATATAACAGAAAATTTTAGTATATATCCAGAGTGCATCTTTATTACAATTAAAAGGAACACTTTTCTACAGGAAAGTCACAAATGTACCTCAACAATTAAAAGTACAGGCCATAAGTTGGGCTAAAAAAAAAAGAATACATTTGGAAATATTTTGTAATCCTGCTTGTCCAACGCTTAACATAAACATTACCCCCTGCCAATGCTTCATAAATAATGAACTATTGCTTTTTGATTGCATGGAAAGATGGAAAAGACATATCATAGAAGCTGATTGGTTTCAATGAAAAATAAATGAAGGAAAGCAAGGGAGGGGAACTGAGGAAGGAAAGCAAGGGAGGGGAACTAAGGAAGGAAAGCAAGGGAGGGGAACTGAGGAAGGAAAGCAAGGGAGGGGAACTAAGGAAGGAAAGCAAGGGAGGGGAACTGAGGAAGGAAAGCAAGGGAGGGGAACTAAGGAAGGAAAGCAAGGGAGGGGAACTAAGGAAGGAAAGCAAGGGAGGGGAACTAAGGAAGGGGAACTAAGGAAGGAAAGCAAGGGAGGGGAACTAAGGAAGGAAAGCAAGGAAGGGGAACTAAGGAAGGAAAGCAAGGAAGGGGAACTAAGGAAGTAAAGCAAGGAGGGGAATTAAGGAAGGAAAGCAAGGGAGGGGAACTAAGGAAGGAAAGCAAGGGAGGGGAACTAAGGAAGGAAAGCAAGGGAGGGGAACTAAGGAAGGAAAGCAAGGGAGGGGAACTAAGGAAGGAAAGCAAGGGAGGGGAACTAAGGAAGGAAAGCAAGGGAGGGGAACTAAGGAAGGAAAGCAAGGGAGGGGAACTAAGGAAGGAAAGCAAGGGAGGGGAACTAAGGAAGGAAAGCAAGGGAGGGGAACTAAGGAAGGAAAGCAAGGGAGGGGAACTAAGGAAGGAAAGCAAGGGAGGGGAACTAAGGAAGGAAAGCAAGGGAGGGGAACTAAGGAAGGAAAGCAAGGGAGGGGAACTAAGGAAGGAAAGCAAGGGAGGGGAACTAAGGAAGGAAAGCAAGGGAGGGGAACTAAGGAAGGAAAGCAAGGGAGGGGAACTAAGGAAGGAAAGCAAGGGAGGGGAAGTAAGGAAGGAAAGCAAGGAAGTAAGGAAAGCAAGAACGAATGAATGAAAGAATGAAACATCTGATAATACCTCAAATATAATGGACTGTTCCATTTTGCCCATGAGGAAAGACAGACATATCAGCATTACTCTTTACTTTTATCAGGGAAAAAAAAAAGATAAAATTCAAACAAGAAAGCCATGAAACTTTCATGGGCATGACTAGTAATAATGTCACCTACTCTCTGGCCTGATTTTAAATTACAGAATCCTCTTAATACAAAACCACAGCCAAATCTTTTCTATTTGCGATACATTGTTGTTGCAATTAAACAAATTCTGTCTCTGCAGAATGTTCATAGATGAGGAAAAGAAGCAATAAGTCCAATATGATGAAAAATAATAGATTTGTAAATGTTATATTACCTTGCTTAATATATAAGTGTTGTTAATTTCATCAAAAATTGAATCTAAAACACTTTATAATGTCACATGACATTTAGAAACAGTTTTTCCTTCAAAACTATACATGAGGAAATATCGGGCATAGCCTTTGAGTTTGAAATAAATTTCCGAGTATCTGTCTATACTTCTGAGATGAGGTGTTATGTACACTATTTACATTATTTGTACTATTGTCCTCATCTTTGTTGCCATATTCATCACAACGTTCCAGCCATTGTACACTCTGGCCTTCTTCAGGTGGTTGGAATGTCGAACTGGGCCCTTTATTTCACTCACTGGGATAGACTGTCCTAGTTCCATGTCTAATGGATGTCAGTTATCACTGACCTCCGGTAAATTCCTCTCCAAATTCTCCACTGACTTAACTGTGCCATGTGTCCTTGAGGACACCTGGCACAGTGGATAAAGGTGTTAGTTAGATCCAGTGACAGGACCCAAAGAGTGTGAGTTCAATACCTGAGCTAAATTTATGTTTAAAATATACTCTAAATGCAGGCACTTGGAAATTTCCAAGTGTCTGCATTTAGAGTATATCAAAGTTGTATCTTTTGCCAAAACAAAGAACAGTATCAGTTTATTATTAATAAGAAATTGATCAATGCATATAGAAGAGATAAATAACATTTAACATAGTCACCATGTCACTTGTGTGAGGCACAGGGTGAGAACCAATTTCAACATTAATAATGATCTGTAAGATTTGCTTGTTAAACATTACTTTATAGGGAGATGTACTCCAAATATGAATTTGTGAGCATATAATTCTTCGATGCTAGGCTTTAATTCACTAATTATTTTTAATTTTACTTAAAGTAGAAATTCTCCAACAAGAAATTCCATTTCCAAAGTAGTTTCACGAATTTAATTTAACCAATTAAATCCCACCTAAAAATTTCATATTAATTATTAAAATTAAAATCAGTTAATAATCATAGATTTATACATAAAACAATATTAATTAAAATGAGATACAATTTATTTGTTCAAGATGTTATACTCCCACAGATAAATTTCCTTTTTAGTTTTCTATATGATAATGCCTTTTATTTTTCTCACATATATAAAATTTTCATATATACCTGCTTTATCTTAATTAAGTACTATTTTACCTAAAGATAGTCTAAATTCCTAATATTCCCTTTATGCTTTCAGAAACTTTCTTGCAAAGTTCCCATCAGAATGAATTTATAGGAACTGTCAAAGTCTCCATTCCTGTATGCCAAACTCTCCAATGCAAATATTGAAATTTACAGTCTTCTGTTGTCTACACATTCAGTACCTCTACTGCTTACACTTTTAAGTGTCAAGCTTATATAGCAATGGTTTTAACCATAGCTCAGTCATGATTGGTCAATGGCTTAACACCACAATTGCTAAGCAAATTAGTCAACAGTTCCATCAATCCTGATCAACCCCTTATTCCAAACGTCAAAGACAGTACAACTCTTCCTAATTCTCATACTGGAAGGGGCATTAATCAGTTAACATGCACTTAGGTAGTGTGTATCAACAGAGACAATTTCACTCTCAATAACAGCTTTACAAATATGATTACTCGTCCTTCTAATTAAACAAGTCCACTATTTGAATATTGGATGAATTCATTGTCTTTGGGGATTTTATTAGATAGCAAAAACAGAAATTTTGAAATGAACTTAGATATAAAATAAAATTCTTCAAATTAGATGCAAACTTCTACAAATATTCAAATTAGGAAACATTGCCTAAAAATTATCAAGTTTTCTATAATTAAAATTATTTTGGTGTAGAAAATTTGTTTTTTTGAAAAATATCATTTTAGCATTTTTTCATTTAAGAATATGAATATTAGGGTATATAAAAAATAATTTCCTTTTTACAGGACTTTACTCCAAAGCCTTTTTTCATATTTTTGTTATACTTAATTTCATCCAATACATGGCACAAGAGACACTCAAGGTAGAAAGCTACTGTTATGATGAATGAGGAATATGACCTGAATGAAAGTGGATGTAGTAGAAAGCAAAATGTCTGAAGAGGATAAATGACAATTGGTCCTTGTCTTGGCATTCCTAGAAGCACCTAAATGAGAATTCATTCCACAAAGTTAGAGTTTCTTTGGAAAAAAAAGTAATTTGAATGGAATTTCCTCTTTGCATTTGGAATGCTGAAGAAATGATGATGATTTGTCTCAATGGAAATAGCATGGCATGTCCTAGTTTAAATTGACAGAACTGATAAATGGAAGATGTAATAAAACAATGATAAGCTTCAACATTCTATCTTTGAGAAGGAGGCTGCTGAGTGGAAAACAAGTTGTTTTCCACACAAGACTGCATAAATTGATTTTGCAAGGGAGGAAAGTAAGTTTGGAAAGTAAGGTTAGAAAGTGAGTTTTGAGCATCTTCAAAATGCTTAGATACGACAGAAATACTCTATTTTTTTAATCTAGTTCCCTCTTGTAATTTTGTTTTCTACATATGTGTGAAAGCACATGCAATACCCTGCCATTGTCAGCCAACACCCAGGGGAGGTAATGCAGTTTCAGTGGCTAAGGTGGTACTGCCATCCCAAGTGCCAAAGATATAGTATGGTTCATGGAGTTCAATATAAGGTGACCATCTCTCAACCATCTGTACATAGATAAAGGCTATATCCCCACTATTATTATCTATCATAACATTATGAAAATCATATATCATTGTACCTTTTGTTTCAGATATTATAAGGATGGTTATACATCTTGAGATTCTAGCTATTTTGAAGCATTATTTCAAAAAGATCATTAATGACACTGCTCACAGAACCCAGAAAATGGAAAGGAATAAAACAATCTCTGCCAAAACTGTGCAGAAACGGTTTAAGTATTGAATAGGCAATAACTTGTCTGCTGAAAAAAGCCCAAAAGTG
The DNA here is from genome assembly GCA_963932145.1 of Acanthosepion lycidas. Taxonomy (NCBI): domain Eukaryota; kingdom Metazoa; phylum Mollusca; class Cephalopoda; order Sepiida; family Sepiidae; genus Acanthosepion; species Acanthosepion lycidas. Next base: position 54,484,484 of record OZ010594.1, on the reverse strand, counting down.
AATGAACTTTATCTGTCAAATGGAGGCTTTAAAACACAAGGTAGAACAGAACCTGACTGCAGAGTGCTCAGAAGATAAACTACAATCAAAAGATACCTTATGTAGAGTATTCTTCTTCTATGTACTGTGTCCTTTCAATGATGGCTCTCTACAATTTCCAGTCTTTTGCAGCTCTTAGTTAGGTCTGTCTTTTTGCTATCGCTCTTAATCCCAGTTCTTCCAGGCATTAAAACAAGCTTGTTAGGTAAGTTTTGTGCTACTTTTCTATTCCTTATACTTTCAATAAGTCTTGCAAGTATTAAATTTTCTAAGCTCTCTCTCCTCATTGTGCATTTTTCTGTTGCCTCAAGTCTTTTCTTTATCTAGGAGATTGACCAACATTCACTGCCATATACAAGGACTGATATTACATAACAGTTCAATAGTCTTTGTTTATAAGTTAATTTTTTTAATACTTTGCTTAGATTTTGGAAGGCATCTTTCACTATCCTAACATGACTTCAGATTTTGGTGTCACATTATCCATCCTCTGTTAAAACACTTCCTAGATCATACTTAATATTGGTATCTTTGATTTGTAATTTGCATCTTGGGCTCTTCCTTTTTCTGTCAAACAACAAAAAACAAACAAACATATATTCTATATTTTCACAATTAATGTTTAGTCCTTTCTTCTGACTTTCCTTTATTATTATCTGTAGGAGTTTCCATAATTTCCTTTCTCTGTCTGCAGAACTCATAGGCATATCTCTTATTGTTTAAGGTTATGGCCTCCAATAATAAAAGCTGGTTGTACCTTAATTTTCTCAGGATTGCTTCACTGTAAAGGTTGCATAAATCTGAGATGAAGACACATCCTTGTCTTACAGCCCATTCTGTTATTGTGTATTTGCTGAATTCATTTTTTATCCATATATGAGTGGTTTGCTTGCAATATAACTTCCGGAGTATTCTAATATCCTGCCTAAGTAAATTAAGCTTGCCTCACAGTTCAAACAGTTCATTGTGACTCACTTTGTCAAATGGTTTTGTGTAATCTATAAAAAATAGGTAGACATCTTTTTGCATTCATATTGCTCTTACCACCACCCATGAACTCTTACAAATGTGTAGACAGCTTTGAGTCAATATTCGCAGCTGGGATAGACATTTTTTAGACTTTTACTGACATAAGAAATGTGTTAATTTATGACAACCAAACAGGCAGAAACAATAGATGATTTGGAGGTATTGTGTGGGGCCCAAAAATTACTTAGGTATGTATTATCAAAAGCCATTTATTCTTTAGTAAATACTAAAATTTACTTTTTAACCTATTTCTGCTATTTTTTATATAGTAAGATAAATAGTGAGAAAGGTAGTATTAAGAAATAAGTGGCAGCTTCAACCATTCACAGTATACGAGTTTCATAACTCTAGATGAGGAATTCTAGTTTTAAAATATCTGTTACAACCTGATCTGGACTGCAGAAAAAATTAGTACTGAGGTACTAATTTACATATTTGTAATATTCAATAAAAATTATACAATTTGATATTCGGGGATACTAGGAGAACCCATTGAAATGCCATAGTTATTTTTAAATTAGTGTTCTTCCACTTAATTAAAAGGTCTATTAATTTGGATGCAATGATTTCATTGCCTAGTAGCATAATAGTGGAATTCTAAAAAAATGGCTCTTTGATACTGAAGTTGGATTTATGGTTGTGTTAAGGACATTAATTCCCATTATGAGGGAAAAAAGCACAGTTATTCAACAACTTATTTGGCTGCTTATGTCATGGAGACAGCATGACCTAACTAGTTTTAATGTTTTAATCATTATTTTTTTAATCAATTTCTCCCCATTCGAGCTAGTAAATCCACTAATACACAAGGGGTTACCGAGTGTGGAAGAAACAGAAACATTAATAATGAGCATGAACAGGAGGACAGTAAATAGCAACTGACATTGCATTTAAATTTTTTAAGATTAAAATTAGCTGGAAAGTATGTAGCCGGAAGTTCCACTAGCAAGAAGTGTGAGAAAGTAAACTGTTAGCATGAATTCAGTTACACTTAGCCAACTAAACTGTAATTTGAAGAGATCTCCATGCAAGTCTATTACTGCATTTAAATTCACAAAAGCTAGGTACCATAGCTCATCCAAACAATTACTATTAAAATATTTATAGAAAAGGCATAAGGAGGAAATCTTTCACTGGTGGGAAAGTGACTGAAGCCGAGCTACCAGAGCAGGACTGATAATATTGCCGGTTCTTTCGATTTTATCAAGGAGCTCAAGGTAAATAACACAGGCACCAGCCCATATGTGGCAGCAATATTCTTAGCATGTATGAATGGTAGACTTATAGATCTGTATGATAGACTGAGGAGGGAAAAATTGTCTAGCACAACACAGTAAACCAACTTCCTTTGCAGCTGATCTAGCAATGAATTCAATATAATTTTTCACTTCATGTCATCTAAGAGTGTTAGCCCAAGAAGGTGCAATAAGTTACATTCCTGGAGGTTAGCATCAACCATGCTGATGAAAGGCAAAGAATGGTGTCTCTGATGATTAATGGAAAGAAATTTAGTTTTGAAGGTGTTAAAATTAACAAGCCATCTTTTGCTCCAGTCTTTTGGAGGTTGTTTTGGACACCAACTGCCATTTTGACCATAATGAACTGATCAGACTTACTATTGAGACAGGAGTAAATGGTTGTGCCATCAGTGGTCTGCTGCCTAAGTTGTGTAGACATTCAACATGGCTGAATAAATGTTTTGCTGTCAATGTAGCATGGACACACACAACTGAATCTCACTCATTCTTTTGTTGCCACATACATTTATTCACTCTTTTATTTAATAGAGGAATCATACATTGGTATTTCACGAAGAATTGACTGCTAAAATGGTATTTTCTGTTTTTTTTTTTTTAATTGTTTCCTTTAACATAATATGACAATCGATATTATCAATTTGTGATCTGGTCATTCAAATACATTCTCTAAGACAAAACTTTTTCTTTTTCCAAACTCAAGGCAAACGACAATTTGAGATAAAGTGATGCCAATAAAGCAGACACAGAACTGAAAATGTCAGTGCAGTTTTCATCTTTTTGTTACTACTAAAAAAAAAAAAAAACCTTTAAAAACAATTTTTCTGTTACAATCAATTATAAAAAAAAGGCTATCATTTTTTTTTATTAGCTTTAGGTAATGGATGCCAAAATGAAAACAAAAAAAAGAACGAATGGCTCGTCAAGCAAAATTTATTTTCCTCAACACCAAATTATTTTTCACACAATCACTGATTATTTAACTATGTATCTGTTAAGAACTTTCTATCTCAATACATAAAATAAACTTTATTTTATTTTCAGTTACCTGGGTTACTTTGGATAAGTGATGTTTATTTTTATAAAAGTGTTTTTGCTTCAAAACTAGATTCAACTACAGCTAAAATCAATTACGTTTTTTTTTTTTTTTTTTTAGAAATATACAGTTTTTTCAGAAAAGAACAGAAACAATGGAATGATTGTAGACTGTACACAACCTGAAGTAAAAAAAAGTCTGTTACTTTTTTGTATATATAATTAGTGATAAAGGCAGTATTAAGAAATGAGTGACACTGTACTACGGTATAACAGTTTTACAACTCTAGGCTAGGAATTTTAATATTAAAGTATCTGCTACAACCTGCCCTTGAATACAGAAATAAATTTCAAGTCACCTACTTCATTCAAACTCAAAGATGATTATCTTTGAATAATGAAGTGCACGTTTAATCTTATTTAAGTATTTACACTATTGTTAGTTATTTGAAGATCTGTTTTGTTAGACTGAACATATACAAGACCTGTTTTTCAATACAGAACGATTTTTTTCATTATTACAAATAAAATCAGCACTGATGCAGGTTAGTATATTTGAGAAGAGATAGAAAAATCTGAACAGATATCAGTTTATCACCCAGTAATTATTCTGCTACAGTTTATGTGTAACGCACTGGAAACACCTGTATGTTCTGTTGTTAGGTTCATGAAAGAAATGTGTCTCAGATGCTATTGGGTTCCATGAGAGAAAGAAAGAAAAAAAAATAAGTGAAAAGGAAAAATGAAATCTGAGGACAGTTTATCTCACAAATTTCCTTCTTGTAATATTCTAAAATTTTTAAATAAAATTTCATCAAAGTTGGATTATTTCTTTAGAAACCACTATTTTCTCATGGACAGTTGCTTGTAGCTCTTTTCAGAATATTCAATTCTTAACAAAGATTAAAATCATCAAGCTTGTTGATATGACAAGTTTATAGCAAAGAATATACTTTTTCAAGATGTTCTCTCTGAAGACATTTCTTCCACATTACCCAAGATTTTGTCATTCTATACAAATTTATGACAATGGAAACAACTGTAGAATTTCCAAGAGTACTCCTCGGATTCATAGATAGCAAATTGCTGCTATTTTACTGAGCTTAATATTTCGAATCAATCAACAAGTATGAATCAATATAAATTTTTGAATTTCTTAATCTATCAAAATTAGAAGCTCTGCTCAACAACCATATTGACAAATTACCTGATTGTTTTCTTCATTTAGGAAAAATAATTGTAAATGTATTATGATTTTTTTTTCAATTATTAATTCTATGCTTCGAATATCTGCGAAATGTTTATTTAAATGCATGAATTGCTTACCATTTGTTTTCTGTTGCTAAGCCACAAAACTTCATGCACAAGCTTGGACTGTTTTCTCCCTTAAAATAAATCTTTCAGTAATAATGCCTCATGTTCATGAGCAAGTAAATTTCCAGAGAGTTAAGAATTTTATAACATTACGTCACATGCCTTTGACAAATCTCAAGAGGTTGAAAAATAATAGAAACGATAGAGTTACAAGTCAAAACAGATTTTAATAAAAATAGATTTAAAATAAAATATAATCAGCATGCATGATTAAAAAAGAACTTTTCAATTCAACCATATTTAAAATAAGGTTGAAATAATGAACTTCAAAAAAAAAAAAAAAGAACTACTTTCCGTCCTTTTTCTGTGACAAGTGACAGTTCCTAACAAAAAATATTTATTTGCTTGAAGCCTTTATCTTCAACTTCATCATTTAAAAGCAACAAGAAAATATATTTTAATAAAATTTTCCCAGCACAATTTATTCGGAAGAATACCAAGAAACAAAAAAAAGTTCCTTAGAATCATTTGAACCAAGAGAATATATGAAAAAAATACAAAAATTCATTTAACTAGGTTTCAACATTTTTTAGGGAAAAATTTTAATTTTTTTAAAGTTAAAAATAAAGCTATTTTGTTCTCTTTAGAGAACAAAAACTAACATTTTGTAAAAGAAAGTATGGAAGAATTATTTAAATTGTTGCATCTTTCCTTTCAGTGACCATATCAACATTTCCCTTTCTGGTACAACTTCTGATGATGACAATAACAACAAAAAAAATGAATTGTTTGAAAAAGTACAGATTTTATGGGCCACTTATAAATGTGGATCTAAAACAAAGCAATAAATTCAAAGAAAATTTGATTTAAATATTCATGAAAAAGCAATTTATTTCATATCTCAAATTTGAAACTGCATCAAAGAAAAAAAAAAAATCTCATTTTGGACTGGTTGAATATCAGAGCAATTTTGATTTTTCTATCAAAGTACAAGTTCCAGAGAGTGTTATAAAGAATAGTTCAAATCTGGTAGTTTTGGCAATTGGGATTATAACTTTTTTCCATAGCTGAAGAAAAAATAACTTGCAGCAATTATCTTACTGTAAAAATTATTGTGAATGTATGTTTTTCATTCCATTGAGAATTATGTTTTTTTGGGGTGCGGAGGATAGGTTTTGTTTTCTCTTTTCAAACCCTCCTTCCTTGTTCTCGCACAGTTGAAAAACATTTGATATGATTTCAAAGTTGGAAATATGTAAATCAAGAATTTATTTTTAATTAAAAAAAAAAAAAAATATATTTTGTATTTTTTTTAAAATGCCATTCCTCTTCAGGATGTAGGCAATGATGTTTCTCAGATTCCTTTATTATCTATAAGTTGCTATAATTTGTTGGGAAAGACAGTGAAGCATTTTCCCTTTGCTTTCTCTATGCTTTTGTTTTCATATTTCTTCTTCCCATAGACCGGCTGCTATCCAAGACTAGGGAGACCTGTTGGAGTCATTATCAACATCTGTTTGAAAATAACCAAGTGAAATGAATAATTTTTTTCAGTGATTTATATCCATATTGAATTTTATACACGTCCAGTATCTCAATGGTTATATTAGATTTTGAAAACTCTTCGACAAGATAAACAGTGTAGATTTTATACAACGAAAATCTAATTTCTAAAGCACAGAGCAAAACTGAAAGTGAACATGCAAAATATTATGTAATAATAAAATATTACGTAATAAAACTGATGTATCGCGTAATAAAGAAAATAGAGCATGTAGAAGAGAGAATTGTTGTGAGGGTTTTCCGATGACGAATTGGCATTGTCTGAATGTACTTTAGATATGTGTGTGTGTGTGTGTGTGTGAGAGAGAGAGAGAGAGAGGTGTGTGTGTGTGAGAGAGAGAGAGAGAAAGAGGTGTGTGTGTGTGAGAGAAAAAGAGGTGTGTGTGTGTGTGAGAGAGAGAAAGAGAAATAGGTGTGTGTGTGAGAGAAAGAGAAAGAGATGCGTGTGAGAGAGAGAGAGAAAAGGTGCGTGTGAGAGAGAGAGAGAAAAGGTGCGTGTGAGAGAGAGAGAGAAAAGGTGCGTGTGAGAGAGAGAGAGAAAAGGTGCGTGTGAGAGAGAGAGAGAAAAGGTGCGTGTGAGAGAGAGAGAGAAAAGGTGCGTGTGAGAGAGAGAGAGAAAAGGTGCGTGTGAGAGAGAGAGAGAGAAAAGGTGCGTGTGAGAGAGAGAGAGAAAAGGTGCGTGTGAGAGAGAGAGAGAAAAGGTGCGTGTGAGAGAGAGAGAGAGAGAAAGGTATGTGTGAGAGAGAGAGAGAGAGAAAGGTATGTGTGAGAGAGAGAGAGAGAGAAAGGTATGTGTGAGAGAGAGAGAGAGAAAAAGGTATGTGTGAGAGAGAGAGAGAGAAAAAGGTATGTGTGAGAGAGAGAGAGAGAGAAAAAGGTGTGTGTGAGAGAGAGAGAGAGAAAAAGGTGTGTGTGAGAGAGAGAGAGAGAAAAAGGTGTGTGTGAGAGAGAGAGAGAGAAAAAGGTGTGTGTGAGAGAGAGAGAGAGAGAGAAAAAGGTATGTGTGAGAGAGAGAGAAAAAGGTATGTGTGAGAGAGAGAGAGAGAAAAAGGTATGTGTGAGAGAGAGAGAGAGAAAAAGGTATGTGTGAGAGAGAGAGAGAGAAAAAGGTATGTGTGAGAGAGAGAGAGAAAGTGGTGAGTGTATGTGTGAGAGAGAGAGAGAAAGAGGTGAGTGTATGTGTGAGAGAGAGAGAGAAAGAGGTGAGTGTATGTGTGAGAGAGAGAAAGAGGTGCGTGTGTGTGTATGGAAGAGGGAGAAAGAGTTGCGTGTGTGTGAGAGAGAGAAAGAGGTGTAGGTGTGTGTGTGTGAGAGAGAGAAAGAGGTGTAGGTGTGTGTGTGTGAGAGAGAGAGAGAGAAAGAGGTGTGTGTGTGTGAGAGAGAGAGAGAGAAAGAGGTGTGTGTGTGAGAGAGAGAGAGAGAGAAAGTGGTCCGTATGTGTGTGAGAGAGAGAGAGAAAGTGGTGTGTGTGTGTGCGAGAGAGAGAGAAAGAGGTACGTGTGTGAGCGAGAGAGAGAAAGAAGTGTATGTGTGTGAGAGAGAAAGAAATGTGTGTGAGAGAGAGAGAGAGAGAAAGAGGTGTGTGTGAGAGAGATAAAGAGGTGTGTGTGAGAGAGAGAGAGAGGTGTGTGTGAGAGAGAGAGAGAGGTGTGTGTGAGAGAGAGAGAGAGGTGTGTGTGAGAGAGAGAGAGAGGTGTGTGTGAGAGAGAGAGAGAGAGGTGTGTGAGAGAGAGAGAGAGAGGTGTGTGAGAGAGAGAGAGAAAGAGGTGTGTGTGAGAGAGAGAGAGAGAAAGAGGTTTGTGTGTGTGTGTGTGTGCGTGCGAGAGATATATATATATATATGCGTGTGTGTGTGAGAGAGAGAAAGAGGTGCGTGTGTGAGAGAGAGAGAGAGAAAGAGGTGCGTGTGTGAGAGAGAGAGAGAGAAAGAGGTGCGTGTGTGTGAGAGAGAGAGAAAGAGGTGCGTGTGTGTGAGAGAGAGAGAAAGAGGTGCGTGTGTGTGAGAGAGAGAGAAAGAGGTGCGTGTGTGTGAGAGAGAGAGAAAGAGGTGCGTGTGTGTGAGAGAGAGAGAAAGAGGTGCGTGTGTGTGAGAGAGTGAGAAAGAGGTGTGTGTGTGAGAGAGAGAGAAAGAGGTGTGTGTGTGTGAGAGAGAGAGAGAGAAAGAGG
>OZ010594.1:54388582-54473582 GCA_963932145.1 Acanthosepion lycidas | reverse complement strand
GGACTTTTAAACAGGAGTAGATGTTTATACCTTGATTCCTCTTTAAGATTGTGTTTCCAGTTCCTTTCAAAGTCTCTCCATTCTTTCACTCCAAGTCGCACCTTCAATCTTAGTGGCATTATCGCCTTGCTTGTGGTGATTTTTGGTTTGGTTTGTTTTATGGTATATCAATCTTAATGGGTCATTTCATGCCAACAAAATTTTTATTGCTGGTAATATTTTGTTTTGTCAAAAATCTATTTCTGGTAATATTTTTCCTTCAAAAATATATAGCTGGTAAGATTTATTTTTTTTAAAAACATTGTTGCTAATATTTTTCAAAAATGTATTGATGGTAAGTTTTTTTTTCTTCAAAAATTTATTGCTAGTAATAATTTTTTACAAAGTATTTCTGGTATTAAAACATATTTTTACACTTTCATAGTGTTTTTACCACAGTTTAGGGGTTAACCATTTGCCCATAACTGGGATCCTAACAGGTGCACCACCCTGGATCATGGTGGACCTAGGAACACCAGCAATTAAGAGGTGGTTCCATGCTCCTCAAAACCTCCTGATCAGAGGCCTTGCTGCTGAACATAGTTTATCGTCTTACCCAGGACAGTTGCTTGTGCTGAATTGAGTCTAAAAAAGTGTATTCAATTTAACTTCAGGATCCATCCATGCTTTCTCATGATCAATCCAATCCTGGAGGAGACAAGAGCAATGATGATGCGACCAGCCACTGCCAACCAGATCTGCTTTCTGCCTCATGAAACAGCATTGTATTATCCATACTGGTCCATTCCTTGATGATGTGCATCCTGCTTTTGGACTGCCTCCCCCTACATCTACTCCCTTCCAAGGTACCTTGAAGAACTGTCTTGGGTAAAGTATTGTGGCATATGACATGTCCAAGCCACAACAGCTTTCTCCTCTTTGCTGTTTCCAAAAGGGGCTCCTAGGTGCCTGCTAGCTGAGTTACTTGACTTTGTACAAAGTCATTTGTCTTGTGTTCTCAATTATTTACTTATTTAGTAAATTTTACACTTATTCTCCTGCTTAACTCAGATGTGCAGGTGGTGTAATGGATAACAACTAGAAATTAGAGTTCAAAGTTCTAATTTCAGTTAGGTTCATTATATTCACTTATGCACAATTACCCTTGGGAAAGGTATGAATCCATCTCCTCCCTCAGCTACTGGTTAAATAGTATGACATATCTGGAAAAAAATTGTTCTCAAAAATTTTTAATGCAATATCCACTTACAAAAAAGACTTCTGATAATACAAAATATCTTTTCACTTTAGATAACCCATAAAGGGTTGATAAGCTGTAAAAGAAAAATAAATAAAAAGGGTAATCCTGCTCAACTCTAGTGTTTGGCTTTGTTATATGTTGTATTAGCAGAGATAAAACTTGAATTAAATCCCGATTTAAGCAAACATAAATAAAAAAAGACAATCTTAAACTTTTTGCCAATATTTTATTTCCTTATCGAGCTTTACAATAATCAATATGAGTTCTCTCAAAGTATTTTTATATGTAGTTCTGCATTTATGATCACAAGAATTTGTTTTGATTTTAAAATGAAGTTCAGCCCATCAAAAGACCTAATAGAAGTTTCTGTTGATAATAACGACTGTATTTATAAAATACTACAGTGTAACCCGGATATAAGAGAGATTGTCTCTGGTCCCAAATTATTCCCATACTTACCAAAACAAAATACACCAAACCCGGATATAAGAGTCTTCTTCTTCGGTCCCGACAACTCTCTTATATCCGAGTTACACTGTATTGCTTTTGGATTAAATAGCATGGTAAACTGGGCTCTCTAGCCTTGAGTAGAAACTTATCTAAGAGAAGTAAAACTCTTAATTTCAAACTGTGGAGGAAATAATGGGCAAGTACTAAAATATTAGAAGGTATAGCCAGACACAGATAAGGAAAAACAAATCTGTTGAGAGCCACAATTGCCTATATCCTGAATGAGCATAGAATTTTAATAGAAAAAAAATAGGAAAATGCTTTTAAATTTAAGGAATAATTTAAAATATTAAAGTTTAAAATGATCAAAGCAAGAGATTTGCCATTAAAATTTTCCCCAATAATAAAGTCATTAAAATATATGTTCATAAACACATGAGACTAGAATATATTTATATCAGTTTAGAACAACATATTACTCACTACTTTGAAGATAGATAGAAACTAAGACATGCGTGTCTAAAGACAGAAAATTATTTTGGACAGATAATTATTTATTTTTAATTTTTATCTAATGGTTTGTGAATGAATGTGGGTGATGCCAGAGAGAGAAAGATACATATGGATAGAGTTTTTTTTTTCATCATTTCAACCCAAGCAAATCAATGAATGCACAGAGTTACCGAGGATGAAAGAATATGATAAAAAAAAAACATTAAGGAGAGAGAACAACTTAACGGGAAAGCAAAAAGCCAGAAGATAATTCCACAAGCAAGAAGTACAAGAGAAGAAACAGTTAATATAGAAATTATTAATATATATAGACATTTCAACTGTTAAATGAGACTTTACTGCCAATCTAGTACTAAGCTTAAATTCAAAGTCTAAGTACCAAAGATGTAAGCTCATCAGAACAATTACCATGTATATTTATAGGAAAGACACTGAAGTTATGATACAACAGTGGAAAAATGACTGAAGCCAAGACAAGTCCAAAAAAATGACATTGCAGATTCTTCTTCGTATTTTATCAAAAATCTCTAAATAAATAGCAGAAATACCAGACCTTCTGTGTTGGTAATATTCAATGCATGGACCAATGGTAAATTTATAAGTGTCTAAGATTGTGGTGAAAAAATGTCCAGCAGATATTAGTGAACCAACATTCCGAGCAGCAGACCTAGCAGTTGATACAATATAACCTTTCCACTTCACATCAACTGAACCTATTAACCTGAAAATTAATCCCTCTCCAGAAGGTTAACATCAGCTATGTGGATGGAAGGCAAAATTATTAAAAGAAAGTAGTTTTGTTTTAGAGGCGTAAAAAATTAACATGCCATTTCTTGCTCCAGTTTACAACAGATTGAATTTCATTATTTTTATTATTATAATTAATATAATGGTCCTTGAAAAGAAAGCAAACAATTAGAAGGCTTCTCAGTTAACTGGTGACATCAGCTGAAATATTAATTGCATTGTTAAGAAAATAACATCCAAATTCACAAAAAGCATATCAACTGTGTGATGTGACTACAATAAAAAAAAAATGTAATTTCTTGCTGCTTCTTTGTCATCTTCAATAAAATTTGAGCTCAGCTCACGTTATCATTTAAAAAGCACACAAACAGCAAAAATTCTTTCATTATGTATCTAGTTAGGGAATTTTGATGCTTCAGATTCTAATTGAGATCATGTATTTAAGTGATCATTCTGTTCAGCTGTAGCATCTGTATGTGTCACAGATAAACATAATTATTTGTTTTAGGTATGTTTTTGCAAGAGCAACCACATGATATTAAATAATACAAATATATATTAACATATATACAGTAAAGATTTGATAAAATATTCTGTTTTTATTCTACCAGGTGGAAACTGAAGGTTATCATAGAAATACCATTTGAAATTTGGGGATGAATAATTTACATTATTCTATGGTAATTGTAATATTAGCCATTTCCTTATAAGGAAACATTTGACATTCATTGACCTAGCAGACAGTATTGCTGTCAATTGAATCTCATAAAATCTTTCTCTTAAAACAATTTTTCAGGAAAATAGTTTTCCAAGTCCAGTAGCTGTTATTGCTCTCTCCAGTACTGATGGGGATTTCCTTCATAATCTTTTCTCATAACTAGTGTGAAATGACAACATCTTGATTATGTTATTTTCACCGAGTTACATGGGATATCCATTTTAGTAGTTGTTGCTGCTGTTGAAAGTCCTCAAGTGATGTACTTTCTTTTATTTAGTACAGTTCTGTCTTTGCAATTTTATTGTGCCAGTCCACAAGTTTTGAAGAAGTGTGGTCATCACAAAGAACCATAGTCTTTATTCTCACAAAGTAATTTTGGACCACTGATCATAGAAAGCAGTTGTATATCACTGACAGTTCAGATATTTCTGAATGGGTTTGACACCATGCTTGATCTCAGTATGAAAATCTTGATCTAATGAGTCTATTTAAGATGACTTGAATTTTCACATTCATGCTTTGGTCTTGTAGCAATTTGCTTAGTTCGGTTTGTTTTATAGCATATAAACCTCAGTGAGTTATTTCATAACAACAAGATTTTTATTATCAATAATGTTTTTTTTTCCAACAATGTCTTGCTGGTAATAATTTTTTCCAAAAATGTATTCCTAGTATTAAAACCTATTTTTACACTTTCATAGTGTTTTGAGAGAGAGCCAAGTTCAAATTCCAGTCAAATCCATTACATTCACTTACATGCTAATACCCTTGGGAAAGGTATGAATCCTCTTCTCCCCCCAGCTGTGGGTAAATAGTAGGACAGACCTGGTTGTATAGCCTTGGACAGCAACTGGTCTACTGCAGAAAAAATCTGCCTCATCAGTCATGTATCGAAAGATACATCATCACATAAGCATGTATCATGCATGGTATATAACTGAGTGTTTTGATCCCTGTTTGGATGTTAACTATTTGCCCATAGCTGAGACCCTAAAAGGTGCTACCACCTTGGGTCAGAGTGGACCTGAGAACTCCAGCAAGTAAGAGGTGGTTCCACTGCTTCTCAAAACGTTCTGATCAGAAGGATGTAGTTTATCGTCCTACCCAGGACACACAGCAATTTGTGGTCTTTGTCTTAACTACTTCTAGTGCAGCCTATTCTATATTTCTTCACCTCCTGTGATAACTTTGTAATCATATATATATATATATATATATATATATATATATATATATACACACACACACACACACTGTGGTATTGATATGTTTAGTTATTACTAAATCAACATCATGAATTTTCATGATTGATTCAAGGTGTATGTCATCACTGCCCTTGTTAATTTCAGATCATAGTTTGTTTTTAAAAGGTTTATCTTGATTCTTATTTCTGGAAACACTTGACAGAGGCTGTTGATTTTCTGTTCAAGATAATTCTTATGCCATGTCATTGCACTAATCAATACATCAGCCTTGGGAGGAGAAGCAGACTCATTGTCTTCCATTGGTATATTCACAGATCCATCTCTTCATATCTGTGTGGTAAATGTGCAGGGTATAGTCTAGGAAAAGTTTTAATAAATTGCCAAATCTTATTTGTATCATGACACATTTGAATTTCTGGGATGAGGCGTTATCTTTATTTGCATTATTTACATGCACAATATTGTCCCCATTTTTGTTTTTCTTATCACAATGATTCTTCACCATTATACCACCTGGCCTTCATCAGGTGTAGGTCAATTCAATTTACTTGGATGAGCAATAAGAAGGCCAGCAATGACTGAGTAGAACTAAATAAGAACTAGACAACATATCCCTAGTCATGGGCAGTGGAACAATAACAATCTACCTTTGGAAATTAAATAAAGGGTTTAGCTGAAAATTTCCTGTAGATTACCTGGATCAATATACACCTAGTCAGAGAGCACAATTACTGAAAAATTGTGATAACAGCAAAGAAAATGATAACAGTCTGCATGTAAATAATGATGATTAATATCTTCCTTTGGCAAGAAAACAAAGATGTGTGTGCTTAATTAAGTAATTTCTTTTATTACAGAATTTTTGTCATTTACGAAATCACTGGTAAGTTGAATTGTTGCAATAAATGGGGAATAATTGACATACCTGGTTTTCATTCCATTGGACAATACTTTGTACTCTCATATCCAGAATAGACAGGCCTGTCTGGCTATTTCAATTTCATACATTCATACATTCTCCTTTTCTTCAAACTGTTTATTCTAATCAGTCCATTTATTCCATACTCCTTTACTTGTTTTTCCTGAAAAATTAATTCTGAATTCAACATACCTTTCTATTCATATCTTACGGTTAGGTCACCAAGAGAACAAATATATTTTCTATTTTGGATAGGCATGTGGGGGATGAGATAAAAAGGTTAGCATTCTGACCATGAGACCTGTTTTCAAATCTCACCATAGCTGATTTGATATCAAGGAGAGACATCTTGTTAATCCCAACCTGAGGAAACGATTCCATTACATATTATCATTGGAAAGTGACAGAAAATAACACAACAGTTTGATTCAAGCGTTGTAAATGAAATCAGATAGACAGAAATGTTCAGAATCCATCATAACTGAGGGTTTGACTGTACTGGCCTTGTTCACACTTATGCTAAATTATGTGCATGCTGTCTCTCTCTCATAGAAACTTTAAGTAACGTCTATATCAACATACTTGGAATATAAACTGTAAGTTAAATTTGTAGGTGTTGGAAAAATGTAAATGTGCCTCAGCAAGGATATGCAACAGGGATTATCTGGCCACCATAGCTTCCAGACATATTTAGAAATAACTAGCTAGTCATTTCTATATCTAATGGATTTTATATGTTTGTGTGATTAAGTTCTATTCTATGCACAATATTCATTAATCCACACGGGGTTTGAACTTAGATCATCTTATAAAAACTAATGCTTTGCTGGTTCAGCCCAAGTAGCTCAATTTAAATTTGTTTTTCTCTAGATAAAGGGACTTTCAGTTGCCTGGTGAATTTTTGTCAGACTAATTCAGGACTGAATAGACTTTCTGCTAATATTTTCTTTGATTCTCACAAAGTTTTCCTGTCTCTTAATACTCTGCTTAGCCTTTGGAATGCATCTTTGGCTATCCCAATGTGTCTTTGGTTTCAGTGTCACACGTTCTATCCTCTGTCAGAACATTTCCCAGATATTTAAACTTTACCATGATATTTTATCAACAGTTATATTTCAACTTCGTGTAAATATCAATAGGGTGATCAAGATAAAAAAAGCAAAATCATATGTCTGAAGTTATAATTCCAAGTGTCATAAATCAGTCTCACAAGTCTAAGAAAATGCCAGGGGCATAAACCAAAACAGTAAAAATTCGCATCAAAACTTGCAATGCACACTTTTCTTATTCAGCCATGAAGAGACAATCAGTCTTCCTGTGGTCAAAAGTAACATTCTTTTATTTGGGTCAGAAAGGTTGGGATTAGTTGAGTCTGGTAAGGAAGTGCAAACATTTACTGTATTTTGAGGCCTAATAAAATGAACCCAATCTTGATTCTGATTTTCTTTTTAAACAGTCGTGAGAAGGTAAATAATTTATCTAGACAAGACTTGTTTGTTGCTAAATAACTTTCATGTACATTTTAGTTTTCATCTTTTAAATTCCTCTATTTTTTTATTAATTTTGTTTTCTTCTTATTTAATTTTTTATTTTATAATATAATGATAAACTAACTTTTTAACCATGCTGTATACTATCCCAATATTGTAATATCTATTTACCTTTTTATAATTAATAATACTACTAATCTTGCTTTATATTTCAAGAGACATATCTTAGCTTTACTTTAATTGTACTGCACATCCTAATGACTTATCACATCTTAGGTTTTTTATTATCTTTTTAGTTTTGTTTTAATTTTACTTTTATTTGGCCAACATAAAGTACTAATTAATTACATAGGTATCAATTTGAATTTTTTTTATGTAAAAAGTGTAAAAGGCACAGTTGTTATTAGATTTAATATACAGAATCAGGATGGTACCATTGTCAATGATTACATTGCTATTTGGATTTTCAACATGGTTCAATATTTAGATTTATCTCAAATCAGCTACACGACTTGGATGGTTAACTGCCAGGCTATCAATCATCTGCATTCCAATTGGAATGATGCATTACGTGTTTACAGCAAAGTGAGGTAATATTTGACAGGATGGTTGCATTTTAGGTAAACGTTGTTGGGGAAGTTGCTTGCATGTCGTCTGGTTCACACTTTTCCCTAGATGTTTATTCTTGGTTTTCTGTTTAGGATTGAGCGTCCAGTTTCTCTTAGAGTGTTCTCACTCTCTTTCACTCCCAGCAGCCCCTTAAATCTTGGTGGAATTATCAGCTTGCTTGGAATGAATTCATAAAATAAAAACGACAACAGCAAAACTGATGACTAAAAGACCATAAGCGATTGGTTAAAACATTTAAAAAAAGTAATAGACCAAATCGAAGACATATATCAACTACCTATTTTTTTTTAAAAGAGTTAACTCTATGCTTACACGATGCCAACATATAATCTACTCAGCATATTCTTCCAGTATATTCGCAAGATTAAATGCAGATGTAAATTTTTTTCTCCTAAAAATGAAATGAACAAAGATATGCAGATATATAGCAGAAACAAATTTCAGCCATGTTCTCTCTACAATAATTCAATGACCAACAAGAAAGAGAAATCAAAGTTTTCATTGAAGGTTCTCTAGTTTTTCTATTTCTACCTGGTCCTGTTCTCATCAGCACCATCTTAGCATTTTGACAGATTACAAAAGCAGTAATAAACAATGGTATTGGAAATCCAATAATTTGTCTAATAATAATTATTAATGTATATGTATTTATATATTTCCTATAATAAGAGATGTAAATCAACTGCGGTAATTAAATTTGAGTGATTACTTCCCTTTTAACCATTTTTCATTTTTAATCATTAATCTTTAGTCATTTTAATAATCTACACAAATAATATATTTACCTGCAATTACACAAAGTTAGTACATGATTAAAATGAACAATTTAATCAATTCCTTTACACCTAGGTTTGCTAGATTGCAGTTTTATTTGTTCAAGGCTTTCATGTGAGGTACTCACATACTTTTGTCTGTTAAGTGATTGTCTTGCTTCAACTTGGTCTTGAAATAAGCTTTGTCATTTTGTTGCTAATCTTTTTCATCTGAGAGATATTACCATTTCACTGTTATACTAAAAACACATAAATATTTTTAACATGAAAAGATACTCAGCAAAAATTGATTTATATAATACTAGGAGTAATCCACGAACCATTTAACATCTAAAAATATAAAGGGAATGGATTAATTAAATGGTTCATTGGCCTCTATTTAATAGAGAATTCTTCATCTCTACTTCATTGATTCCCAAAACATTATTTCTATATTTTTGTTTCATTGTAACTAATCGTTAAATCTTTCTAACAAGTGCCATAAAAATGATGGCCTGGGTGCACTAGTTTAATAATAACATTGCTAGATTTAAAAAATAAATATTGCACTTACTAATATATATCTAATATACCTTGAAATAACAATGGAATTCTGTGTTTCTTATGTTGTTTAATGTGATGATAGATATATTTACAGACAGAGATCATATAGCATAATACCAGAATAGACATTGCAGATCATCAAAGATTCAAGGAGATGAGGGGATTATGCTTACCTGCATCCAATTTGTAAGCATGGGAAGATTTGAAATAGATGCAGATATATAAAGAATCCTCCATGAGAGGATGGTGTGGTGTCTAATACATTGCATTTGTGAATTTAAGATTTATATTTTAGAATAGAGGCAACATGACCACTTCGCTGACTGACAAATTCCGAGCTTGACTAAAATCTCATGTTAACTAAGAAACAAATGCATAAAAGTGATAGATAATTACTTGAGATGTCGTCATTTATTTTGATTAGCTTATACTAAATTTAATTCAAAAATTTAACTAGCTGGAAAGTGTTTTAAGAGAGTTCAGAAAATTTAACATCTAAATCCAAAGGCACATTTGAATAGGGAATGACTTCCAAAATCTAAACAACATATTAACAAACAGGACAAATTTGTATGAAACAAAGGAAAGACTGCTAAATTGTTATGCTATATCAGCAACATAATGTTGTTTTAAAGAGGCATGCTGGGAATAGCATGAACTGAACATGTGATTGACAAGAAAGTTTCAAGGGAAACAAAAAAATAAATGACACACATACTTAAAATTAAAAAAGAAACAGTTAAAATATCTTGGACACATAATGAGGAGAGATGGTTTAGAGAATCTGACACTCACAGGATATACTGAGGGACAGAGGGAAACAGCAAGTAACTCACCTAACAATTTGTATAAATGTAATGAAAAACAGGAATTGCAAGAAATAGCAAAAACACGAAACCTACTTGTAACTACAAAAGGTAGGAGATTGTGGAGATCCATGATTATCTAGAACCTGAAGGGATACAGGACAGAAGAATCATGGAGTCTGTGAAGTGCCAGCATTGTTGCACTGACATATCTATCCAGACCCATTCCAAGGCTATTCAAAACAGAGCTATATTTCTTGTGTGTGGCTGCAGGGAATTTAATTAACTCTGCAACCTGATCCACGCATGCTTAATGAGGCTTAAATGTGGCAAGCACTGGTTCCAATGGAATCGCTGAAAATCAGTTGAATGTTCCTCAAACTAGTTTAATGTCACCTACACATAATGGAGAACCGGTACATCTGAGTGAATGGATGGTAAACCAAAGACAAAATGTTTGCAAAGGAGTAAAAGTTACTTAGGCCAACAAAAAAGTATATTGTAGAGATCTATAATAGTCAATATTCTTAAGGTTGGTTGGTTTTTATTTAGCAGCATATCAAAATCTATTGGATATTTAATTCCAAAATCTAAATATTTTGTATGCAATTTTATTGTTTGCATTTTGTTTTGAAGATAATGATTTTAGTGATACAAGTCTTATAGCTTGTGGGAAAACAAAGTTTTGTACCTTTTTGAAGGATATTTGTGCATAAGGGAATATAATGAACCCAAGCAGAATTGGAACTGCTCTCCAAATAACAATTCTGAGCCGTTATCTATTATATCATCTACAGATCCAAACTTAAAGCATCTTGTATTCACAACCCATGTAGGTACTGATCAGGCTCAATATTGCTTAACTTTGGTGATCGTACAGGAACCAGTGTTTCAATATCATGTGGCTAGAAAACATTCAGTTGATGTGGCTGTAAACTCATATTCTGAATAGAATTGGCATATAAAACAATAAGACATGTTTAATGTCATTATGTAATACACTCAACTGCTTTCACATTTCCTGCTACATTTACATGGAGTGTCTTGAAATACAAAACCAAACACGCAGTCTTACTGGTACTGGTGACCACCTTGCTTAAATTTACATCAAATTATGAACACAGTTTTAATACTATTGATATATGCACTTTTAATTATAGGTAAATGTTTAGGTTTATATGTGACAATGAATTATAAGATAAGACCAGTAATCATTCAAATAATGAAGTGTCAAACAATTTTAAAGAAATCACTTATTCTCAAAATCTAGACTTAAATCAGCATGTGTTTGGCTCCAATCAAATAAATATATAAAAGAATTGATAATCAAATTTCTATGTTTTAAATTCACCTGATTTGCTGAAAAAGATGGCCAAAGTCATCATCATCAGCAAATAACATCATCTGGAAATAGAGTGATTTTTCTAAATTGAAAATAAAAGAAATTAGAATTTTGACAAAAATAGGAAAACTACACATTTCTTTGAAATGTCTCCTGGTTAGACAATTCAGGCCAAGTGACAAAAGCAACAGTTATTTATTTTCTTTTTTCTTTTAGCAACCAAAATAAACAAAGGCAAGAAAAACAGCAATTTTTTTCATTCCACTTTCAAAGTTTTTTTTTAAGTCTAAATCCTAAAAATGGAAACTAAATATATTGTACATATTTCCTATTAAAGTTATATTTAGTGAATACATGTTTTAGTAGATATCTTGGTTTTTTTTTGGTTTTTTTTAAACAGTGTAAATTTACATCTTGCAAGTTTTGCATTCAAATGTCTTAATAATGTAAATGTGCCTTACAGTGCATATCTGAACTTTCTAGTTAATAAAATTGTATTGTATTGTAAAACTCTATTCTTTATAATCCCTTAGAGGAAGAGTCCATTCCCAGTTATGTGGGAAGGTTCTTCCCACATAACTGGGAATGGACTCTTCCTCTAAGGGATTATAAAGAATAGAGTTTTTATTTCACTAATTCTCATGGAGTTACAACAATTCCAGAATATAATATACATGTTTCCAGGGGGTCAACCACATTCTGGCAGTACTGCTCCCATTTTATTAAAACTGGAGTGGGGCAAGGGTTAATACAGTAGACAACTGCCAAGGAAATGGAGCAATTTTTGTCCTTAGTGTTATATACATATGAAACTCAAACTTTAGGCAAAAGATTATCATATTCTATTCTAGTGTATATGGGTAAATATCTTTTCTTGGCAATACCTAGGGAAATTATATCATTGAAGTGAGTTCACGTGAAACTAAGTTACTGGAAAGCAGCAATATTTAAGTATCAGTTGAAGTTTCTGAGAGAGTGCATTATCTGGCATGATCAACAAATCTGTACAAAGCCAGTATTCTCAAACCCATGGTGCCAACAACTTACAACTTTGTGCTAGCTCAACCATCGACATCTCCCAAATAGTTACATCTACCCAATTTCTCTCACAATTTCATCTCAAAGATATAGACAGATATTCTTGATGAACATTTACTTTATGTGTCATGAGTAGAGAAGAATACACATGCGACCAAAGTGTTAATCACATTGTAATCCTGCTTGAAAAAAGTAGAATTTCATAAAAAAATTATTTGAAACATTTAAGAAAAAAGAACAAGTGTTATATTTTAACATTTGGGAATTTGTAGCTTACAGCTATAAACTTATAATTAAAATCAGATTCTGTTTTTTTAGAAACTTATAATTAACAGTAGATTTTTTAATTTTCTTATAACACCAGATGAAACAGTTGGTATTCATGTGTTCAACTTTTTTAAAGATAAAATGGTAATGTTTATTTTCATCCAGAAACAGTAAAAAAAGAAATTAGAAACTTTCTGAAAGTAAATCCAATTTAAATGCTTGTTATTTTTTTTTTTCTATAATATTCACCCTGTACAAAGCCAAAGAGCCATTCTAGGTAGAGTGTTATACAGTAAGAGGTAAAACAGTTTATGAGAATATGTGTAGTTGATAACAGTTAAACCTGCACTTGAAGGTTAAGATTGTAATGATCTGGGAAGGATCCTCTTGGCAGTTGTTTCAGTGAAATAGCAGTTCATGGGAAGAAGGTCTTTAAGTGTAATTTACATTTTACCAAGGAAATATGAAGAGAATGAGGGTGGTTTGCTACAATGTGTGCCTCATGGCAGGTTTTAGCTATGAAGGTAAGAACTGGTGAAACTAAGAAATGTACTACGTCTGAACATTTTCTGTGAAAATAGTTATAGAACAGCAAGAGGATTGCAATGTTTCATCTGTGGGGAAAGGGGTTGTAGGGTGGAAAATAATTCATCACCCACAAGGCTGCAAAGAACATGAGTTTTCCCAAAAGTCAAAAGCCATCTTTAAGAATTAGTTAAAACTAAATACTCCTAATTCTGTCTCCTGTTAATTACAGAACAGACATTGTGGCCAATTCAAATTCTGAAAGTATACTAAGTGCTGTATTCAAAGATACAATATGAAAAACGTAGATCTATTTATAAATGGCAAGATACTGTTACTATTATAATCCATTTATGGTTAAATTTCTTATCAGTCAAGTTTTTCTCACAATATTTCATTAATTGTGGCTGTGTTTACTTCCTTTTTTATGGAAGAGCATACACTGCTGGTAAATCAGAAGTCATCTGCGACTGGACAATAAATTGTCAAGAAGAGTCATATGGTGTGTACTTCGGTAGATGGAAGAAACTTGTAGTTGACGGAAGGTACACAAGTCGATACCCGAAAAGTATCAGCTGGGTCACCGCGGAGAGTGGGTATGATGTTGAAAGATCCAAAACCCCTAACGAACCTCGGCTAGAAACATCACTGAAACATCCAATAGATGTATTTTATGAAATGCTTTATCTTCTGACCTTTCAAGTTCGTTGAAAGAATCTCTTGATTTCCAGTTAGATATGTGGTCCTTATTCATTTAGCAGTAATTTGTTTTCAGAATTTCAAAATTTCAGCCATCAGTTCTTCTTTTTAATGATAATCTGTCACTGAGCTTGTTTGTATTTCTGCTCTATGTATCCCAGAGTTTGAACACACAATGTCAAGAAAAAGTAATAAATTCTACTAACACACACACTAGGCTAGGATGATATTCAGGTAGTGGATTTTCTTCAAGCTGAAATGTAATATTTATTCTGTTTCAATTATCTCTTAAATGGTACTGATATCTATGTTGGGCTTACTGATTGTATCATTTGAGGATAATGAATGATGATTCTTTCAGAAAGAACCAACAATACAAATGTAGAAGTCAAGTGACTTACCTGCCAACATGGCTGCCTCCTTCTATTTCCTTGTAAAAGCTGATTTTACCTTATTTTATAGGAGAGCGCCTAATACACCAGTTGGGTTGGTCCATTTTGCTAGAATGGACCTTCCCAATACATTTGCATGAGGGGTCTTTGTTCAGCTATATATTTCTCCATAAATGACTCAAGTCAGTTTTGGCTTTGGCTACATTTGCCTACTTGTGTGCTAAACCTCTGGCAAACTAGCTAATATTCAACAACAAAGATATTTCCTGGGGAAAAAAACTTGACCTCTTGTGTTCAGTCATTCTGTTTATTGTCCTTAAGTTTCTCAAACTGCAAACAAGATTTGAACACTTGTTTGACATAATTTATGGGAGACACGGAAGAGTTTGTGTGCTCAAAGGTTTTAATTGAAACCTTAAACATGAGAAAAATAAATCAGTATCTTTCTTTTGCTTGATGCCTAGCAAAGTCCTCAAAAAGTTTTAAACCTCACACAGGTATACTGTGAAGATTATCTCCACCTTGTCTGCGAAGATGCCCACTACATTGTTCTGTTCAAGGTGATAAAAGAATGGACAGTACCCTATATCCTCCTCTTCCTTATTGCTCTGGAATGTTGTAGCAAAAACAAGACTTCTCTCTGCCAGAGATTTCTTCCCTGCAAACTAATTTGAGACAAACCTCATGAACATCATACACATGTATGCAAACTACAGCTAAGTAACTCAACGTTGTCTTTTTTATCTATCAGTGTTTCAAAATTGGGACTCCTCCCACTACAAACTGGTGACCAAAAGCAATCTTCATTAGAAACAAAAAAAAAAAAAGGGGCACTGAACTGTTATGTAATATCAGCCCTCCTATATGGCAGTTAATGCTGGACAATCTCCTCACACATGAAGAGACTTGTAGCAATAGAAATATGGTCTTACCGAAAGATACTAAGAATACCATGAACCAAACATGGAAGCAATGATGAAGTTCTAGAGACAATAGCAGCAAAAAAGGATACTTATAGATAACATCAGGAAGAAAGAGTTGAAATTTATGGGGTGCATAATAGGGAAAGAGGCCTGGAAAATCTGATACTTACAGTATAGATTGAAAGTAAAAGAACACCTACATGGTGAGCTTGAGTGGATGGATGATGGTTTAGGTTGTATAATTTTAATTGAATCAATTATTCGTAAAATCATATTCCTTCATTCGGAATCTGTCATGCACACTGAAATTATAGACACACATTATGTTATAATTTTTGATTTTCCTGGTTATATATATATATATATATATATATATAGATAGATAGATAGATAGATGACTGGAAATACCTCATATTGTGCCATATTTTTAAAAAAGTATAATGATATACAGTAATTGCTAACATAATGTAAACAAATTGCATCAGTATCAAAGAACGTCTGATATCTTGTCTGCAAAACTGTAAAATTGTTATTTGAAATAATAAAAGATACCATAGTTTTCAAGATGCTACAACACGGGTGATGAAGTGATGTGAAATGCCTATTTTGTTAACATCTTGTATGCCAGGTTCCATTTGTAATGAAAGTACTCCAACCAAAACAAAAATAACATAATCTATAATAAATTACATGAAAACAGATGCATAATACCACCAAACAACTCCATCACGTCCACTATCCAGAACAACCTATCCCATCTAAATAATTTGAAAGTAATTAAAAACACTTCCAAAACCATTTTGGATATAATCAGATCCTCAAACACCAATAATATTTCTGAAGGAGGCATTTATAAAATAAATGGCCAAATCTGTTCCTCCCAATATATTGGAGAAGCAAGCAGAAATTTTATATATATATATATATGTGTGTGTGTGTGTACACATGTTCTGACACCTTCAGGAAGCTTTTCTGGTGAAGTGGTGTTAATCCTATCATTTTAGAACTTTATTGCAACCTCCAGTGAAAACTATGCTGCATCTCCAACATTTTCTTCCCTCTGCCAAGCAGTTTTTTGCTTGGAGTCACTTGAGAGCAGCTGTCATTGTTGAATCTTACATGCTTAATAATACTCTTTCACAGTTCTCCTCAGTGACCTATTCAAAATATCCAGCTTTTTGTGATCATCCTTATGCTTCTTTATGGATTAATCTTCATTTGGTTCTTGATAGATTCAATGACTCTCCTGGTATGTTCTGCAGATTGTATTTAGTAAAGTTATTTGCTCCCCTTGAAACATTTTTGATTCATTAAAAACAGTTTTTCTGCAAACATTCAACCTTTTGATAACCTCAAAATTCTTTATACCAGCCATTTTCAATATGAAAAAATGATCATGTTTTGCTTGAGTTACCATATTTAATTAAAATGTAAAAATAAATCTAAAGAATGTTACAAAGAATTAAACAAAATTTAAAACTTTAATTTATAATTTTTCAATTTATGTTTAAATAATGGGTAAATATTTATGCTGTACCCAGTGTGTTTATGTGTCATAATATATATTTGGGCAGAAAACTTTGTCTTAAACATGTTTTGCTGAATATGACAGAAGGAAAATTTAATTTTTACTTTTTCTACGATTTTAAAATTTTTTTCACTCTCATAGATTATATATATGTGTGTGTGTGTGTGTGTGTGTTTAGCCAAGTTGTTAGAACATTCCATTTCCATCCAGAAAACCTGGGTTTGAAACTTGCCATGGTCAGTTTGTCAGGAAGGTCAATTCTTGAAGTTATGGGTCTGGTAAGAAAACAAAACCACAGATAGATCCATACCTCTTGAAAATTGTATATACAAAGTTGTTTAAAAGCTATAGTTAGTTATGCTTGCACAAAGTCACAAGTCATCATGACTGATATTTTGAATGTATTCGTCTTGCTCAAACAGTAGATTAAGCCATATTATGCATTCTCTCCCTGAAACCAAGGTTTGCTTGTCATAGTTGTAGTATAAATCATAGGCAGGCTCTCTGGCTGTTGAACAAACACAAATATGCCTGAGCAGGCATCTGCAATAGAGATTGGTTAAACACTCTACCAGATGAATGTGCTCAGAAAACAAGTAGCTTGCCATTATATATAAATAAAATGGCAGATTAACAGATGAAGAGATAGCACTTTGTATATATGTGTGTATATTTTTACTTACACACATAAAATATTGATGTATGAGTGCATGCATCCGCACACACATCATCTACAGAAGGTCAGGAAGGCATTTTCTCTGAACAATGAGAAGAAAAAGATATTTATATAGAAGATTACAGGATGGGACATATTCAAGTTTCCCTCTCTTAGCGTTTTCACACTGACAATGGGATGTCAGTAATGATTGAGTAGACAAGAACGTCTCTGACTTGTAAAGTTTATCATTTTCTATCTTTCTGCTTTAAGCATTGATAACCCTTGAGGCTTGTCATCCATTCATCGTTGCTGCGTGTGAATTGAAACTAAAGATAAGCATATAAATCAACTCTGCAAATGAATGCAGTAAGCACCTGCTCGTGTGCATGCTCAAACAAGTTCATATATGTTGATGAGGGGATTAAGATTTTGTACTTTCCCTGCATACGGATTACGTGTATTCAAGCACTGGCTCATGTCTAGTTGTCTGTGATCCCTTCTTTATGCATGTTTGGAAAAGATTATCAAAATATTTTGATGTACTCCCAGAAAACAAGGGAATCAAATCTTCCAGCTTGGAAACAAGTTTTTCTTAAGATCTTCAAGGTATCTGCTACAGGAATTAATGCTTGGTAGATTAGGTCTTCATTCGCTAAGAAAAACTCATCCTGTTTGAATTAGCATGCTAGAAGTTCAATATCTCAGAGAGGCAGACTGATTCATGACAGATTCATTCTTGAGTATTTTAATTTGTGAAAATTTTCTGGAAAATCATGGAGAGGTATTTCACTCATGTTTTACTTACATTGTCCCCAGCATTCAAAATATATGAGGCTTCTACATTACATATATTAACCTCATTTATTTCAATGTTGTATTATTGTAGCAATGTTACCAGGCTGTGATGGCTCATTTTCTAAAAAATAAGAAATTGCCCACATACTAGACTTAACTGACTATAAAGTTACTGACATAGATTTCTCATGGTCAGTGATATTAATTTGTATCCGATTTTCAGTAGAGACTAAGCTAAATAACACCCCTTAGATAGAGTATAATAGAAATAGATAATGAAACAGGTCATACATAATCTGTTTTAGGGAAACTACTAGAGGCCCTAATCAGTTTGTGAAGTATCTTATATCAGGGGTCCTTTTTTCAGACAGGCAACATATATTAATTGTGGAAAAAGTCTACCAAGCTCTAGAACCGGGAAACTTGGGCCATACACTATGATCGGTCTACACTAGTTTAAAAACAAGAAAATTCTAGTCAGTGCCATGAGAGAGACTAACATTTTACAGTGTTTTGAAAAATATTGACAGAGGCAATATCAGTTTCATGAAGACCTAAGTATGTCCATAGCAGGGGAAGTATTATGAATACTCTAATTCCCCATGTATAATACGCACACCAGAAATTGTGCTGAATGTGTCAGAAAATGCTTCTACTCATGCAGAACCCTTCTTCAGTAATGAAACCCTATAAATTGTACCTCTCCAATTTCATTATGGCCAGCATTTTCTACTTTTATTTAAATAGTTTTAAACATAGAATAATATTATTCTAATTTAGTTTTATATTAAATCTTGTTTTATTTTACAGCAATTTTTCAAAGATTTTTTTGTAGCTGTGCATAATACATGCCTCTGATTTTGATTATTATATTTTAGAAAAAATGTGTATTACACATGGAGAATTATGGTTAAAGCTTTCTTGAAAATACTAAAATATTACCAGTACTTCAAATCATAAAAAATATTTCCTCAGGTGTTTCATTAACATTGCTCCAGCATTCAAAGGAGTCTTAAGTTACATACTTATTTTCTATATTAAACAACAAAATGATTCTTAGAAGAGATCAACTTGGAAAAGTATTGAAAAGCTTTTCTTATATATATATATATATATATATATATATATATATATATATATATATATATATATATATATATATATAATAAAATCAACATTGAAGTCATCACTCAGAGGCGACAGGCAGTTTCATGCTAGACGCAATCTTTGAGCCGATAATTGTATGTAGCATGAAATAGCCTGTTGCTTCCGAGTGTTGACTTCTATGTTCACTTTTATATTTACATATGCTATATCTCTGATATTGAACACTTTATCCCATAAATATAGCACACATTAAAATTATATATATATATATATATATATATATATATATATATATATATACACACCTAGTGAGCCAGACAAACCTACCTAGGTCTGCTCTACGGTTGTATTGAGCTCTTTTGGTAGTTGTTTACTCGTATCGGGGTTTTTTCTTTAGGCTTCAAACCTGCATCTGTACGATTTTTTTCGACGGACTTTCATGTTTGTAGCTCTTTCTTTTTTTAAAACCTTTTTCCACCCCTCAAGATTGATTTGATTATTGGCAAATCAAAAATTCAAGGGTTTTTCAAAACGAGTATAGTTATCTGTATTTGTGTGTGTATATATATATATATATATATATATTCATTCTATGGTTTCTGCTATCATCTCTAATCTGGATCCCTACAAAGTATACAGACCAGATGCTATCTCTGTAAGTCCTTAACATGTGTGCTCTCAAACTAGTTCCTGTTCACTCTAAACCCTATAATAATATGTCTCTTTACCTGCATGTTGGAAATCCTTATCTGTTGTTCCAGTTTTTAAGAACTCAGGTTAACAATCTTGCCTCTTAGCCTTATACCTCTTTTGGGGGAACTTGCAGTGGCCCTAATCAATGCAGAATTGGTTAAGCATCTCTCATTGCAGAGCTTTTTTTTCAGCCAAGCAATATGGCATTCACTTCTCAAGGTCAACAGCTGATATACTGATGATAATTGCAGAAAGAATCTCTTGATCTTCTCCATCATTATCTCTAGATAATGATGGAGAAGCTTGGCTGTAGCTTTGAACATCTCCAAAGCTTTTGACATACTGTTCTTCTTCACAAATTGCAAACTGACAATGTGCCTGGAGAAATTTTTTAAGCTTATCCAGTCTTACCTATCGAATCATGAAATGCAAGTTATCCTCAATGGCCACTCTTCTAGATCCTTTTGTACTAATGCAGGTCTCCTCCAGAACTCTGTTCTAGGTCCTACTTCATTTTTAATTTTCATTAATGACCTTACATTTCATCAGCTCTCAATTTGGTATCTATACTGATGACACAACCATTTACTCCTGTCTCAGATAACAAGTCTGCTCAGCTCGATAAGGTCAAATTAGCAGCCCATTTCAAAACTGGGACAAAGAATGGCTTGTTAATTTTAATGCCTCCAAAACTAAATTGCTCTGTTAATCATCTGAGAGACCAATTTTTACCTTCTATCAACATGGCTGATGCTAAACACCAAGAGAGTGACACATTGCACCTTGTCAGGCTAAGGTCCTCGGCTGACATGAAGTGGAAAGACTTTGTTGAA
Organism: Acanthosepion lycidas; assembly: GCA_963932145.1. Classification (NCBI taxonomy): domain Eukaryota; kingdom Metazoa; phylum Mollusca; class Cephalopoda; order Sepiida; family Sepiidae; genus Acanthosepion; species Acanthosepion lycidas. The sequence goes on along the minus strand of OZ010594.1, from coordinate 54,452,748 downwards.
TCCATTGCTAGGTCAGCTGCTAAGAAAGTTGGTTCACTGTGTTATGCTGGACAATTTTTCTCTTCAGAATCTATCTTATGTATCTGTAGGTCTACCTTTCATCTATGCTTAGAATATTACTGCCATATATAATCTGGTGTACCTGCTATATATCTAGAGATTCTTGATAAAATCCAATGAAGAATCAGAATTGGTCCTAACCTGGTATCACAGTTAGTTACTTTTCCATCACTGTAAATTTTGTATCTCTATGGTTTTACTATAAATACTTTCATGGTAATTGTTTGGATGAGCTCTTCACTAAAGTACCTAAACTATGAGTAAGTGTAGTTGTAGACTGGTGATGAAGTCTCATCAATTTACAGTTAAATTGGTTAGGTGTAACTGTAAATTCTACACTGTTTCTTTTCTCACACTTCTTGCTTGTGGAACTTCCTTCCAGATCTATGCTTTCCAGCCAACTTTAATCTCCAAAAATTTAAATGCAATATCAATCACTATCTATTCTCCTCCTGATTACTCTTCTTGCTCCTTAGTAATATTTCTGTTTTCTAATTCTTCCACACACTGAGTAATCCCTTGTGTCTTTATTGTCTTGCTTAGAGTGTACTTGCTTTTATATATTTATTTATATAAATGCTTTCATCTGTATCTTTTCAAAACATTGAAAATTAATTAAATATATAATATTAAATGGACTGTGTTCTAATAATACACAAAAGCATGCCATCAAATATATGAAATTTCATATCGATACTATAGATAGTATAAATATCCATATAGATAGAGATACTATCTACTAGCATATGTCCTATACCTTGCCCAACTCAGCAATTCTCCCCTTAACACAAAGGACTAATTTACTTTGTCAACTAATTTAATGTTATTTTTTTTTTTATAACTTTTAGTATTGATTTTCAATCTGGCCTTTTGTGATCTTTATCAAGAAGCAATTATTTTGTTAATGGCTTTTATAATTAAGTTGCTTAGATATTCAAATCAAACCATTTTCTGCTCTGAAATGCGAACTACTTCAACATTTACATCAGAACCTAAGATTAAAGTGAAAAATTACTAACAAATATTCTATCTTTAAAATAAATGACTACCAAAATATTTTAACCTATCCTCCAGCTTTCATGACAGTAATTTCCCTAATATCATTTTATGGTATATAAAGAAATAAATGGAACGAACGAATTATTGCATTGTGCAGTGGATCAAGGAAAATGCACTTGACTGACAGAATATTTGATAATCTTATTATTCACATTATTTGTACTCAAACTATTATCCTCATATTTGTTATGACAATATGTTGGATGTTTGAAATAAACGCTTTAATACACTGGGGTAGATTGTTCTCATTTGGCTGCCAATATCTAGGGATACTGTGCAGAAGAAATCCACTTACCTTCACAAAGGTTGAGGGCGTGCATCTGCCGATGTCGTTGGGTCCATGATACAAAGTACGATCGAGGCAGCTGCATTATGTTTTTCATAACAAAACATGGTTGATGAAATTACCCAGATGTAATGCTTATGGAGTGATGGAATAATTCAGATATGCTCCCTCCAAACAAGAGGTTAGAAGCAATCTGAAAGTTGGATGAATGGATTTGTGAATATTTGAATGTATTGATTTGTGAATTTGTAACATTTTGCTTCATTTCTGGTACAGATATATTGCATAGTTCTTATTTATTACTTCCGTTATTGTGCACACCATTTATACAACACTACTCAGCTCAGGGATTCAACTCAATTACTATATCACCAAATTCTTCAATAAAGGCTTTAATATTTTTATAGTGTCATGAGAACTCAGCAACAATTATTTCTAATGTGATACTTCCTATTGTGAGATAAATATGCCAAAGAAAGAATGAAACATGGAAGTAAATGACAACAACTGTGTTTTGCTCTGTTACCAGGAATTGTTTTATGAGAACAAGGTCTTTGTCTCCAATCATACTCTACGAGGTGTTGCTACAGATTTTCCAACATAACCAACTTCTCAGAATCTGAATATTTTATGCTTGGTCAGTGAATATTCATTTTAAGAAATAGGTTTTTGTCACTTCACCAAATTATGAATTTTAAGAAATATATTCCCCATCAATCACAACTAAAGAAATAGATCTTCTTTTCTCACAAAAAAAAATTTGTAAACTTGCAAAAGTAGCTTAAGTTAATTCTTTAAAATGAAGGCATGAATCTCTCAGCGGCAAATGTGGGTGTATCAATTATCCATTTTATATAATATAATTAATATAGAGAGAATGCAAGTTCAGTACCTGCCGAGAGGAACATTTTTGTTAGTGAAACTTTTGAAATTTTATGTCTGGAAGATACAAATTTTCACTGTTTGAAAAAAAAAAAATAGTTTTTATAGAGGGTGTTTATTCATGCATGTGTACTCAAAAAATTATGTTATATAACTGGGTGCTGGAAAATTCTCAGAAAAATCTTCTTCAGAAAAACTACTTCAGAAAAATCTGTATTCCAATGTTTGATCATTGAAGTAATACTTTTAGAATATTGGGTAGGCTTAAGATTTTACTGCCACTTACATAAATCTAATATTTATAAATAGTCGATACACATTTCCTCTATTTAACCATTGCATGTTGTAGCATGCCTATGGATGATAATGGGCTTGTCCCCATTCTCATAAATACAGTAGTAAAAACTATGTCGGCCTGCAGTTGAAGATTCATCGTGGAATTCACTTGACTACTACTTCTATGTGCCGCTGGCAAATCTTATATGTCTTGTTCTTGTCCTAAGTATTATCATTCATTACCAACCTTTGTATAATTATTCTATTCAATAACCTTCCCTAGGTTAAAACACATAATATCACCAATTCTATTAATCTAAAAACAAGATTATTTACTATATTGACAGCACCCATTTATATATATATATATATATATATATATATATATATATATAATGATTGAGACAGTCAAAAGCACTTTAACAAAACATAAGATGCACAGACTGGACAATTTGTTGGCTGAATTTAACAAAACTTGCTTAGATCAAATATTGCTGCCTACCTACACCTTACCTCATATATACCGTATTTGACAGCATATAAAATGCACAAGTGTATAAGACACACCCCAATTTCAGCAGGGAAAATCAAGAAGCAATTAGTAAAATTATTAGTAAATGATACAGCCTAGGCTATATTTATAAGGTATTATTTTGGTTAAACAAGCCATGATTACAATTAAACAAAAAATAATAGGAAAAAAGAACAAGCCTGTAAAAACTTTATTATGTCCAAAGGTAAGAAAATAAAATAAAATCAAGCTATTATTACAACTGAGCAAAAAAGTACAGTTACCATTAAAATTTTATTAATCTTTAAATCCATAAAATTTGTTGTCTTTGTTATCCAAATTCTGATACTCATTTTCAATACTGCTATCATCGTCATTAAATAATGTGTCATCTTCCATTCTGTTGAGAGCATTGCTAATGCCACAGATTTTAAATGATTTCACAATTTCTGGTCTAATATTATCCCAAGCTTGCTTCACCCATTCACAGATTTCTGCAATTCTGGGTCTTTTTATTCTTCCTCTAAGTGTAAGGTCACGATCAGGCATTGCTATCCACTTGCTTCATTGCTCCATCATGTTTAAGTCCAAGCTAATAGGAGTTGCCATGTAGACAATTTCAGCTATCATGAATTTTAAGCCTACATATGGCATATAAGATGCAGGGGAATTTTAAAACATGTTTTTAGCAAAAAAATGTGTGCCTTTCATACCGTCAAGTACAGTGTATAGATAGAGAGTTGTAAGGTCTGCTATATTATGGATGAAAGTGCTCAATTCGGGGATAGAGCATATCTAAGTATAAAAGTGAAAATCAAAGTCAATACCCAGAGTTTCATATTAAGCATGAAAGAGAATGTCACCTCTGGGTGTTGTCTTCAATGACCACTTGTTTTTATATATATATATATATATATATATATATATATACACGCACATACATACACACACGTGTGTGTGTGTGTGTGTAAAGAATTAATTTTATTTTTTAATCTGAAATTTTTAATATTTCAGCTATTATTTTTAGTGGATACCTGTATTTGAGTAAACTGTTTATTTCAAACTGTATTTATTACAAATACCAGTCAGCATACTTGAGAAAAATTACACAATTTCTATCCTCCAGCAGTGGTTTGACCTGTGTTCACCTTTGCAAGATTAATCACTGTCTGCCCCAGCATGTGTTGATCACTTGGATACAAAGAACTTGCCAATTAAAGCATGTTAGATCAGACTGTGTTTCCTCCTGCAATCGGAGCCACAGGTTTGAATCCTGCTAGAGGGCACATTTTATTCATTAAGTTTTCTTGATTATACAGCCTGTCAGATGAAATAGAATACTGTTTCAAATAAATGGAGCCTCTACTCAAATATAGGTATCCATGAAAAATTATATATATATATATATATATATATATATATATATATATATATATATATATATATATATATATATATATAAGGTTGGTGCAAAAATAATGTCGTTTTCTCACATAGTAACATATGTGAGAAAACGACATTATTTTTGCACCAACCTAATATATATTACACATACAGAGTCTAATTTACTTAACAGCGGTTGCCTAACTTTGAAAATGGATTTTTAAAAGATTTTGTTTGTTGTTAACACATCCTGGTTTTCTAAGTGTTTAAAAGAGTATGCATTTCTAAAATTAGATAAAAATTCAAATTTTTTAAAACCAAGCAAGAATCCAAGGAATTATGAACATTTTTCCTTTCATAAAAGATTTTAGAACAGATTTTCTCTAAATTTAAAGGATTAACCAAATACAAGCATTATCATTATGTTTCTACTGTTTACTGTCTCTCATCAGGATGTGGGTGATCATGGATCGTCAGAATTTCCTATGTTTTGGAGCTCTGAATAACATTTGTCTTTTCACTGTCCTTTCCACATCGTATTCAGCAATTCATTTAAATAAGCTTCTTATGTAGGTGACATGTCATTTTCTCTCTATCCCTCTTGCTTTCAATATATCTTGTGTGGCAATTTCCTTGCATCTTTCTTTATTATGCATCCCAGAAACTTCAACTCTTTCTAATTTTAATTCTAAGCATCCTGTTTATTCCCATTATCCTTAAAACTTCCTTGTTACTAACATGTTTGGCCAATGCTATTCTCAGCTTCCTTCTGTAGAACCACATTTCTGTTGTCTCAGTTCTCTTCATTGGCCTTCTTTCCTAATTAGGTACACTAGAAATTCAAACAGCCTCTTTTTAAAGTGACCTTTACATCTCCATTTTCTCTAGAAAATTTCCCTCACATCTTTAGTCTATGGTATTCTCAGTATCCTTCTACCAAATCATGTTTCTGTTACTTCCACTTTCTTCATCATCTCTGGGGGGATTTTCCATAATTTTCTGCTATATAGGAGTACTGATATTACATAACAGTTGACCATTCTTCTTGGTTTTTAATTTTCCTATTAATATATTGTTAAGCTTTTGGAAGGAATCATTTATTATTCTGATTTCACATTTTCCATCTTCTGTTAAAACACTTCCCAGATATTTAAATTTTCATATTTGCTTCATTTTGGCATCTCCAATTTGCATCTCATATCTTTGGCTGTTCTTCTTGCTGACAACTATACATCCTGCCTTCTTACAAATACTTGAAGCATTGCAAAACTAGAACCTGTATTCATACAAAAATTATTCAGCCTCCTTGCATGCGAAGTATGTAGACCATTAACTGTTCTCAATGCATCCAACTTGCCTAAAGACATTTTCACTTCAAATTTTGCTGATAAAGAGAATTATCTAAAATTGGCAATCTAAAAAGTTCTCATTTAGATAGCAATTAATAATATTAAGTTATTGGAAATTTCTGAGTTTCATTGCAATTAAGTAATAATTCATGAGTTTTTATAATAGTTTTAAAAATTATTTAGAGGTTTTTATTTGTGGTTATTGTCTTTTATGTTTTATCAAATATGATTCCAATTGCCTGAAGTAGATTCTGATCTTGCAAATGTTTAGTAGTAAATCTTACTTATCTTGTGGTACCAATATATGAAGTTTTCTTTATTTGTAAGGAAACTTTTAGACGTATAAGATAAATAACTTTCTACGTATCAGAAACATTTCAGGAAACTGAATGACAAAGTGGAAAAAACCGTCTAATGCATTAAGCCATATTAGAGGACAAAATAAATTTAACAAAATTGAAATCATTTCATACAAAGGAGGCATGTAAAAACCTCTAACAGATCTATGCATTGCAAAGTGCATATGACTGTAAAAAATATCCATAGATAATACAAGTTTCATTTTGCAGAATTGCATGTAACCTCTAAAGTTACAGAACCCTTTTTTTATACGATATTTCATGAAATTCCAAAATCACCAAAGAAGAAGAGACATCGAAATGTCTTCAGTTAACCATGACAAAAATGGTGGAAGAAGCAATTAACGATAAATATTTCACTTCAGTTTAAGTTATGATTGTCATCTAAGTAACTTCTGTGTCAGAAAATGTCAAATTTAGAGTGGACACTAATAAAGGGCAAAATCTGGATTAAAGATAGTATTGTTTTCTTTAAGTTTAAAAGAATGTATTTCCTGAAATATACTTATTGTTATTTCTGTTCATGAATATAATTCTTACATCATCAGTAGTTAGCTCATTGTAAGAATAAAATTAAGATAACAATTCAGTATTTGTCTGTGTATATATAAGTATATCTATATTACCAATGAGACTACAAAAATACTTTGCTAATTGTTCAACTCGAGAAAATAATTGATTCATATTGCTATGCTTTATCATTACAAGAGTTAGATTAAACCAAAATGCCACATTTAAGCTGGAGCTATTCAATCCTCACTTCCCAATCAACTGAAGCTGTCTTGTAGCTGGTGCAAAGGGTTAAATCCTGGTAGGGATCTTATAATTCAATCTTCACTAGTCATGTGGTAACCTCCATAATTTGGAGGGAAAAACAAAAACAGTTTCTGTACATTTGCTTAAAAAAGAAACTTAGCCTGACTGATACCTACTCTGCAGTCTCACTTTAGAAAAGTCAAGACTTGTATATAGTCTCAAATTCTGCTAAGATGTTACACAAATTAGGTTGGAAGATATTGGGCATCTTTTTAATTTCCATACTATTCTAGATATTTTTGTATTACCATATGTAATGTGAAGCCTTTGTTTTTTTTTTCTTTCTGTATTTCAGTGCTTGTAGAAACAGAAATAAATTCCAGTCGATTGAGGAGTTGCCTTTGTCCAAAGAAGAACATTGAAAGTGGTAACAGCAGCCTTATGACGGGGTATTTTCCACCCTACAGCTTCACATTCCACAAACATTTCATAGCCAGCCTACTGGGATGATCACTATTACCATGGAAAATGTTCAGATAAGCTCCATTCTTTAGTTCCACTAAGATTTTTACAGCTCAGACCCACTAAGCTGTACACACAGAGTTGAACTATCCTGATTCCTGCTTTATTCCAATTTTAAGGAGAAAGTTCTACTGATGTAGCTTTTTGGAAACAATTGCTGCTTTGTGGAACAGACTCTTGTATATTCTTCTCCAAACATTACAATCTTAATGTCTTCCAGTCAATCATTACCTATCCTCCATGCCCACATAAGCATTACTTTCAACCCTTGCATTCATATCACAACCATCATTCCATAATAGTCTACCTTGAGTGGCTCAAGCCTTGTATCAGGCAAAAATTGATTAAAATAATAACTATATATATATATATATATATATATATATATATATATATATATATATATATATATATATATGTATGTATGTATGTATGATGTGACTGTATATAGGTACCTATATAGTGAAAGTTTTATTTTCTATGTCTGTATGGGATCATTAACATTCTAGCTTAAATGAAATGAATCAATTTTTTCAATGCAATTAACTATTAAATGCTAATCCCTTCATATCTTTTAATTTTTCATTTATATGCAAATACAAAGAAAATCAGCTTCAATATAGTCACATGAGCTACCACTAATTTTTTTCACATGGTAACCCAATGAATCACAATGGTGCTAATCTTAATGTAAAACTGGTGATACTCCTGCAACCAACTTTTTATTGACATCATTGACAGTTGAGTTTATGTCCTAATCTTGATTGTTGCTATTATCACAATAATTCACCATTGTTCTATCCAAACTTATTCTGCTAATCTTCAGAGAAATTTCAACTCTTTCTTTAAACCAACATTACTAGAATGTTCTTGTTATTTTGTGTATGCCTGGAGATACTTAGTCTTCTTTTTAGCACTACTCAGGTAATCAGTAGTGTGCAGAAGAAAGGGGAATAGGGTGTGACAGCCGTGGGAATCCAATCAATCAGTGAAATAAAATTTAGTTTTGCAAATTTGAAATTGTCTAAGTGCCCTGCAGTCCCACAAGCTGGTGTACATGTGGATCCGCATTTTCATAAGTGACACCAGAGTAGAAACCCCCACAACTTGAGTCTTAGGGGCATACATTCAATGAGTTGGCCTTGGGTATCACCAAAACATTACTGCAGTTATTGCTAACCCTATTTCAACTAAAAATGTATCTGTACAACAAATCGCAGACAATAAACTCACTATTACTAAGCTCCCAAATATAACACTATCCTGGAGGATTAAAATGTTAGCACATGAATTTGGTGCCATAGTAATTAGGAGTTCAATCCCTGGGCTAGAAAGCATGGACACAACTTCAGTTGAAATAAGGCTAAGAGTACAAAAAAAGGACAAGACAATATGTCAAAGACATGGATAGCAGAATAATAACAATCTATCCCCAGAGGTGGAATAAAGGGTGCAGTTCAAAATTCTCTGAAGTTTACCGAGACCGAATGATCCTTGAAGGTTAGAGGGCTTGACTGCCAAAATGTGATAATGAAAATGAGAATAGTAATCCTAACAATAATAATTCTAACTCCTCACCCAAGAAATTCATGCTGTTGAATAAGCATGTGTCTTAAGTGAAATTGATAAAATTCCTAACAATAAAAAGCTCAAAATAATCCAAGTAGTAAATAATGCATTACAAGGAAAATTGTAAAAATAATAACAAAGTAAAACAATTATAAGACAGTGAAAAGGAAACAGTCTTCACATGCAAATAGGATAAAATAAGATAACTTCAAAGCAAAAAAAAAACAAAACAAAAAAAGAAATTTGTGGGTGCAACCAAGAACTGTCCAGTTTTATTAAGGTGTAGCAGACCATGGGTTTAATACATGTTCTCCTGAAAGTAAGTCCATTACAAATATGGTGGGCTCAAAATAAGTTCACCCAAAAGAAATGTAAAAGAAAACAACTAAGCCATTTTTATTTATTTATATATATATATATATATATATATATATATATATATATATATATATATATATATATATGTATATATTAACAATTATATATGTATTAACAAACAGATACAAATTACAAAAACAATGTGTATGTGTAACAAATAATTATGTAAAGTTTGTGTTCCAAGAAATGCACAAGTGAATGTTCATTCATACAGATATACATTTGTGTTTGTGTAATGTTCATGGTGTTTACCCACAAGTGACAATGAGTATCTTTTGCAAGAGTTTTACATGGTTGCAGTTCACTGAAAATGAAAGAAATGAGGGAGAGAGAGAGAGAGAGAGAATGAAACAGTATATATAATTTACAGATAGCTTCCCCAAGTGGTGGTGTCAGAATTTAGGAGGAGAAAACTCTGACAAAGCCCCACCCTTCTACAGGATTGATTGTATCAATTCAATAATATTGTTTCTGTCCTTGTGAACTTGAAAGAAAAGGTGTTGATTGAGATGCGTGTCAAAATGTGTTGATGAAATGTGTTCAAGTTTCCATCAGGGTGCTGTGGATATTCGGATTGAATGTAGCATGCTCTGAGAAAAAAAAATGTGTGTGTATGCGTGTAATGTTCATGATGTTTTCCCACAAGTGGCAATGCGTATCTTCTGTGAGAACTTTACATGGTCACACTTTGTTGAAAATTAAAAAAAGAGAAGGAAAACAAAACAGGGTCTCAAGTATATATAGTTTAGGGATAGCTCCCCCAAGTGGTGTTGTCAGAATTTAGGAGGAGATAATGCCAACAAAGGAATGCCAACATATATATGTAGAATTTTTCTATAAATTTGGGTAAAGGCTATTTTTAGTAGTCATTCCCCTCAACTGAAACCAATACATTCAGAAAACAACCTTTTACTAAGTATCACTAGAATTTATTCCCTTCTTATACTTCAGTATATATATATTTTTTTTATATATAAAACATACATTAAGTGCAGGTGTTAATAAAATAGTGCTCAATGTAATATAACAGAGCTATCAAGTATAGCTTAATAAATATACATATTATTCCTCACTGGCATGACTCATAGTTTAATGCAAAACACAATCTGCAGGTGCTCCTGAAGATTGCATTGTGCATGAAACTGTGTTACTGGTGGGTATGTATGTATACATACATACATACATACATACATACATACTGGACAAGCAGCTCAGTTCTTAGAACCAAAAGCCACAGAATACCTACACATCATTTTGATTATATTAGTGAAAGCTAGTGCAGAAACAACCACACATTTGAGAACAGACGAATCTAGAAAACTGGTGTACAGTATCACACAAGATATTCCTTGTCCGAGACCATTCACCACCCAAGGCTGTAGGACCCAGTCTTGCTATTTTATCCACAGCTGGGGGTAGAGGAAATAGTTTTATACCTTTCCCAAGGGTATTAACATGTGTGTTTATGTGTGAAACCTCTCATATACTTAAGTACAGTCATGCCAATATTTCAAGCAATGAAATAAATGGTGACAATGATTAAAATGCACATTAACAACTCAATCAAGGCCTAAAAATTGAGGAATTAACATTTTGAAAGATCATCCAACAAGATACGACTCATCAGATATTCTAGTTTTCATTTTACACATTCTAAGCTTAAAAAGAAGCAAACAAAATCTAAGCATTTTGTTTACTCTATACAATTTATTAAGAATACGGTTAATAACATGATGACTTCAGACAAAGACAAATATATTAGTCTAGATGAAGATATGAAACACATATTTAAGAAAATGTTTTGATATGATTGGAACTTCTTAAATGTCACCTAAGGGAAACATTTGAATAATCATTACAAAACTATTCATACAGAAAGAGAAATTTTTATGAATTGATAAGAGTGGAAACAACTCTAAGAGTCATGCATCTCAAGTAATATTACTTTTAGTTAAATACCAGAATATCAGTATGTATGTTCCCAGGATTTGAAATCACACAATTAGTGGGGAAATAAATGAAAAATACAACAATATTACACCCTATCTGCCAAATTCTACTTTTCCATTTTTATGTATTAAAAGTATTAACATGACCAACCTGAAGCATTAAATGAAAATACATGCCATATTTGTGTTACTAATTGGCTACTACAGTGACACAGGAATAACCAGCTTCTTGAAGGTCATCAAATCCTTTATGTTTAAGGTCAGGATTAAACTTTAGAGGGGGACATGTCATACATGTCCAAGAAAAAGAAATATTCTAAGCATACAGATGTCATGATTGCAGAGGTCAGTGAGCAGCTGAAACACAACAATGACCAATAAGTTGATCAGGGCCATGCCTGAGCTGCTCAAAAGAGTGAATGCTACCATCAGCTATGTGGTATCCAGTACATTCCCTGAATGAAGAGAAGTGTTCAAAAGATTATTCAAGTAAACCATATTATTTGAGTTAAATCTTTTCTAAATAAACACAAGATACCCTATATGTTCTTCTTGTCTAATACAAAGGACTTCAAAAAAGACCATACAGTAAAGAGGGTTAATAACAGGTATCTATGTGTGACCCTTACAGACTCACCCACAGTAAGGCAAAACAAGTTCATATGGACTGTAATGGTCACCTGAATCTCAGGATCAATACTATTACCTATATCAAGATGCTAGTCAAGCTCTAAATAGGGTAATCCATGAAAAATCATATGTGTTCCAGTAGGACTGCATTCTGTATAAACCATGAGAATTTTTGTTCACTAACTTACATACTCTGGTTTTAATCTACTGGACTGCTATGTATTTTGCAATGTTGAGAGACTACCAACCAACAGTAGTAATATGAAGGATTTACTGAAGGCTAAGCACTTTGATTTCATAATAATGTGATCTGTGCACAAAGTTGCTTTTAAGGATACATAAAAGCCAACCTTTTCCCGTTTTTTGAAATTGAACATCTGTACAATTTTCTAAGAGAAAAAATGTGTGTGTGTATGTATATATATATATATATATATATATATATATATAGATAGATATGTGTGTGTGTGTGTGTGTAACTCCAGTCAAGTTCTTAAATATTCCTATAAATTAAGACTTTTAAATTGGATAACATGTATAGCACCAAACTCATTCAGAAATATCCAAACTGCCAGCTGGATACAACCATTTTAACAGATCAAGGCTCAAAATGGCTTTGAGTGATTGAAGCCTGTAGCTCTTCACGAGGACCAATATTCTTCAAACCTTGTGGACTGGTGCTAGAAATCACAAAGTAATTTACTAGACAGCAAAAACTGCATCACTTTCAACAAGAACTAAAATGGATATGGCATGCAACTGGAAGAGAAAGTAACGACAAAATAAAGATGTTGACCTTGAAATAAAAGTTTAGGAAGGAAGACCCCCTATCAGTACTGGAAAAAGCAGTAAAAGTTACAAGACTTGAGAAATATATTCTGATATTTCTAATGAGATTTTATGAATTTCAACCAAAAATAGCACAAGCTGTTCAGCCAATGAATACTCAATATTTCTTTAAAAGGAAATGGCTAATATTACTCTGTGTGTGTGTGTGTATGTATGTCTATGGTGTATTTATACTGAAACAATTTTCATTGAACAATACCAACATGGTCTGTCTCTCCAGTTTGTACTAAATTTTCACCAATTTTTGACTATGTTTTTTTTTTTTTTTTTTTTTTTAAATATGGAGTACTTTTGACTCTTTTACAGTAATTATCAAGAAACATTTTTCTGTCTGTTTATAAAATGGTGTTTGACAAATTCACGTGTTCACTCATTTGTTGAAAACAATTTCAAGTCACTTCCAGTTGACATTTGATTTTTTTTTTATAACCCCATTTCAGTATATGATTCCCCTTGGAAAAATATACTTAAATATAATATTGGCTGCCTGTCTTGTATTAAAATGACTTCTAGAAGTTCAATTCTTTCGTCTATTTTGATGTTCTCTATTAAACTTTGAGTTATTGTCATATTATTTTGGTTTATACTAAGTATATTAAAGTCAGTATATATATATATATATAAATTCATGATTCATTCACACAAAAAACAAATATAGAGGTTAATGATTTAAATGGCGAGAATACATCATCGCAAACAATATAAATAAGATACACCAACCCCGAGCCTGTATATGAATGATATGATCCCTGTTTACAAATTCCAGTTGCATAATGTGTTTTAATTTTTTACAAGCTTTCGTCTGTTCCTACAGACGTCATCAGGTATGGAGATAGATTTTGTTCTTGTTTTTACTTCTCGGTAATAAGAGGACAACGAAAATAGAGATGTAATCCGAAAAAATGCTATGAGAAATGTGTTATTGTTTTGGAACGTGCGGTCGGAACACTGACTTTGAATTTAAATTTTAAGATTGTGTTTTTTTTGTACGAATATAGCAATAAGAGAATTCTTTTTCACTGGTAGATATATATATATACTGACTTTAGTATACAGAGTACATTTTTTGGGACATAAGTTCTGCTGATTTCACTCCTATTGTTTTGATTCCTATTTCTGTTAATCTCTGTTCTCTCATACTAATTTTAACCCTATTTCAGTCAGTGTATTTTTCATCCATTTTCTAGTTCATGACATATTAATTGACCTCATATAGTATCCATTACCATGTCAAAAAATATATTTATCTCTTAGATATGGAAATTGTTTTAATTTGAGTGATTGAGATGCTCATAAAAAATAAAGCAATACAAGGGCTTCATGCTAAACTGGTATATATCTCTGGAAGAATGGAGAAAGTATTTATCAGAAAAAGAAAATATCCAGCTATCTCAAATGCGTATTATTAGTTCATGTCAAAACTGAAAAGATATTTTTTTTTCCTTTGTTGCTGACATGAAGACCGTCATTTTACTTGAAAATATGATCCAAAATAAAAAGTTAAAAGCATATTAACTGCTGGTCACAAAAGTTTCGTATTGAAACAATTCTACCGAGACAGACCTTGTCATCTCTAGCGCAACTATTTTCTTGATTTAATTGCTTTTCTAACTTTTTCCCTGTTATTTCTAATAATTTCTCCTACCCCCCCCCACATCAACATTGATTTACTCCAAAATTGAATGCATACAATATTGTAGCTATTAGTATACATATCCAAAATATTTCATAAAAACAGTCAAACATAAAAAGAAGAAAAAAAAATCAATTGTTTCTTGCTCATTTATTCATGCATACAAGTTTTTATGATTATTTTTAGACAGGTAAGAATGAAGTGTACTGTAAATCATTCAGACATGTCTATACCTGTACAAAGGTTACACTTTGTCTATTCAAGTCAATGCAACCCAAAGTGAGGGACTGAGACTGAGTGGGTTTTTTTCTTCTTTTTTTTTTTTTCTTGTTCTCCTCACGGATTCTGCTGTCACTTATTTCTTGTGTTATTTTGTAGATATTACTCATAATTTGGCTTAAGAATTTTTCCAAAACAAAAGAAGTATAAACATAGGCACACTAGCTAACCTACCCAATAATTCCAGAATCTAAAAAGCATATAATTGATTGAACATTCTTTCTATGGCTGTCTTGATATTATTCCTAATAGGTTGGTGCAAAAATAATGTCTCTTTCTCACATAAAGTTGAACGTCAAAAAACGACATTATTTTTGCACCAACCTAATATTTCCAGACCTGCATGAAAAATTTCTATCTTCTCCATATTTCAACTTTTTCAACGTGCTATGTCTATTCAGGACATTGGGGATTATGACTCTCCACATTTTCCTGTCCTTTGTAGCTATTATTTCAACTTAATAAAAATTGACCTGATGATGATACTGATAAGAATAGAAGAAATTTGTAAATGTTATATCACCTTATATAAAATTAAAAAAAAATATTCAAATTTTCTGTAGTATCATATTTTTAAAACATTTTCTTTATTTTAGAAACTCTCTCAGTTTGGGCCGACATATTCAAAATTTCTATCATACCTTATGAAATGATGTTCTTTCCATGTATAATTTTCTGTCAAATACTTTTTTTTTAGGTGAGAAACTATTATCACCTGATATAAAATTAAACATAGATACCACATACAAAGTTTCACATTAACTTAATGAATCTATGTAATAGAGAAAAATTCATTAGAACACAAAATCTTACATGTCTGGCAAGGATCCAATACAGAAACATTTCAAATCTCATCAGGAGTACAACAAGGAGGAAATGAGAGTCCCAACTTACTTAATCTTTTCCTCAACTAAATCTTGTGTATTTACAAGCATATATATACAAAGATGGGCACTGATCATACAAATATTCAATACCACATCCCAAATAAATCAACTAATAGAAAACCATGATCCTGATTTCTCACTTGATAAGGTATACATAGTTGAGATAAGAATGAACCTGAACACAAAATCTACATCCTCTATCAAGTGTCTCAAGAAACCGGTTTCAAAACAAACCTTTCCAAAACACAAGCAATGATCTGAAATTGAAATGAAAGCAGTAATGGCAAATATCCTGAATCCATCATAAAAATTCATGATGTAGAATTTGTAAATACTAAACACTTCAAATACCTCAGTTTTGACAGAGGAAATTTAGTGTAATAGATAAGGAATTTAAACATTGTATAGGCTGCACAAAAGGTAGTTTTATCCAGCATCAGAAACTGCTACAAAACTGAAACATTATACTTAAAACTAGAGTTATGTTCATAAATGACATCATCAGATTGAGACTATCATATGGACATCATATAAGGTGCAGAATCCATTAAAAATATCTAAACTGTCAACAACCAATTTCTAAGGTCAATGTTCAAATATGGCTTTCAACAGGTAGTGAATTTAAATTTTAAGGTTGTGTGTCTTTGTACAAATATAGCAATAAGAGAATTCTTTTTTACTGGTAGATATATATATATATATATATATAGATACACACACAAGTATATAAAGTCAGTGCATATATATATATATATATATACTGACTTTAGTATACAGAGTCCATTTTGGATAAGACCATACTTCTTTGAAGATTGTGGACTGGCACTACAGAATCTGAGAACTTTCAAAAAAAGCAACAACTAAAATAGATATCACATTTAACTTAAGAGAAAGCAATTACATAATCAAGATTTTGACATTCTTCACTATTTCACACAAAAAGTCAGGATGGAAATCTATAAGTACTGGAAAGAACAATAACAGCTACTGAACTTGAGAATTCAATTTTTCTGAAAAATTGTCTTAAGAAAAATATTTTATACATTTCAATCAACAGCACCAATTACCGGCTGTGTCAATGAGTGTTGATTTTGTTCCTTATAAGGAAATGGCCAATATCACCATTAGCATAAAAAAGATAACAGATTGGAAGGGATAAGGGAGAGAATGAGAAGATACTGGCAAAGTTAGAAATAAGAGCAGCTGCATAAGCCATTGCATAATCTCAGCTGTCAATATCTGTCTAATTCTCCGAGTCCAAATCATCAATGTAATAACAGGATTGGAGATAAGAAAGCTATCTCACTGTCAGCAGCTTCTGTAATCAAACTTGAACAGATATTGCTGAATGACAGTTTATTCCAGTCATCTAAGAAACAATTTTTGAAAATGTTTCATAAAAAAAATGTGTTTATCAAAGTTTAATAACAACAGTCAGTAATCATAATATGTGCAAAAAAAATAGTTGCTGCAGTTTTTTTTTCTGAAAACTTTTCTTTGTCATAAACATTTATACAGACCTAATTATTATACAGGGTAAAGCAAAAGTAACACACTTTTTAATTTATTACCTTTTATTAAACAAAAATAAATTACAATAGTTAAAGGGGGCTTAAGATTAACTATGACTTGTGTGTTTGGGAATGGTTAAATCTTTAGTATCAGATGACATAGAGCAATTGAGTGACCAACAAAATCATCAGATGTAACACCAAGACATTTTCTTGTCGAGTGTACAGAAAAGTCTTGTTTCCAGGCTCAAATCAAAAAACATTGCATTGATAAAATCTCACAGAGGACAAAATGCCTCAGCTAAGAATAGTTTTTCCTCCTGCCTCTCTCTCTCTCAACAAATATTCATATATAACTAAAAATATATATACGAATAAAGACAAAAGGAAAACCTATCTTAGCTGACATATTTTGTCCTGTGATGAACTTTATCAAGGCAAATGGAAGAATTTTATTTTGCAACAAGTATTTATACACGGAAGTAAAAATGAAAAATGGAAAGCTTTACAGAATTTTTAGATTTAAGAACACAGGCTATTTGAAAGTCGAGGTAAATTATGGTGGATGCTTAGAGATGTAATTTAATATCTAATAAACAAAGATAAGTAAATGTCATTGTTGTTTTCATTTTGTTATATATGTATGAATAAAAATAGAAAACATTTTGCCATTATGCGAAACAGAAACAAAATGATCTTAAACAGGTAACTATGATCACAGAATTTAAAAACTAAGCACTCCCTCTTTTGACTACATGCCTTTAGTGTAATGGTCACCAAAGGACCTGGTGTATGTGTAGGTTTATCCACTTGACAAACTGTTACTAGAGCATGCTCCTTAAGGCATGCATTTATCTCCCTAGCCTCTTTTTTTTACAGCTTTTCAACTCTGGTTTTTAGATGTAGTCACACGTGAGTAAAGTGATCCCTACTGGGACACATATTTTCATAGATTTTTCTTTCCTGACTTTTGTACTCTCTCACACATGCTTGTTACACATGCACACACCCACACCTTCTTATTATAGCAAGTTTCATGTTTTTCCTTTCATCACATAATTCCTTTGGTTAATATATGCATTGTTTGTTTGTTTTAGATTTATTGTTTTGTGTTAATCGTCCTTTACTTGGACTCGCATTGAATCTGCTAATATTGTTTGTGAGATAAACTTTCCAGGAGCCTGGAAATATTTTCACTGCAATATGTTGGTTCCCTCAACATAATTTACCCAATCATTCTAGCATCTCCACAACATA
Source organism: Acanthosepion lycidas (assembly GCA_963932145.1). Taxonomy (NCBI): domain Eukaryota; kingdom Metazoa; phylum Mollusca; class Cephalopoda; order Sepiida; family Sepiidae; genus Acanthosepion; species Acanthosepion lycidas. Next base: position 54,434,363 of record OZ010594.1, on the reverse strand, counting down.
TGAATTACCAGGTTTAGAGATCTTGCTAATTAGTATCAGTATGGCAGCAGTAATAATTATGAAATTCTGAGAATAATTTTTAATGTTCCATAAAACATAAGACATTTATCATATACATACATGTATTTAGCTTTAAGTTCCTTAGTCTGCTAACATGTGACCCTTTAAGATAAATGAAGTTACAGATTTCTTGCTCTTTGATGAAGTACCACATTCATTTCTGCTTCCTAGTAAAACTGAAATTTTCCTCTAAGACAACATATCTCTTAATCATCCGATTTTGTTCCAAATTCTTTTCCTAGTTTGTGTATTTCTTTGAAATGTATTTAGTTTTGTCCATTTCCTATTTTGAAAGATATAGTTGTTATTTGTTTCTAGTTTTCACGGTGCCTTTCCTGAATAAAAGGATGACATCATTATGAAGTATAGACCTTTTTCACCGAGACCAGCATGTAGTTACACAAAGCTCCATGAACTTGTAAATTCAGACATGAAATCAAGATGGAAAAAGTGAGTTTAGATTCTTACCTAAACATCACTAAATCCACCTCACCTGTCACCTCTTCTCATATTTTATTTCAAGCAGTCAAAGGACTGTAATGAAGAAATAAAAACACATGCTTGCCATACCTTCATATAAACCACTGGACTTCCTTAAAAATAGAGAGCCAATTACACTGAATACCTTAAAGATATCACTCATCTTTCTATGAATACGAAGAAAAAATTATTAACTCGTTATTTATCTGAATAAATTTTGCCCATTTGTCAACTGAAGACATTTTATTTAGCTATTTTCTATTCAAGAGGATTTATTTTTTTTTTAAATTATAAATTTTTCTGTTATGAGTCTCCGTTTCTCTGAATTAGTTGGATCTTACACTTGCAAGATAATTAACATTTTCCCTACAAGAATATCTACAAGGATGATTTTCAGTTTTCTTTCCAGTTTTACATGTTTACAAATTTTATTTTGATGAACAGGTTATTCAAATGTGTTTCAATAAGTAGGTATTTTTGTACAGAATAAGAGACAGCAAAAATATTTGCATCCAATTCATTCATCTATTTGGTATTAAATATTATGTTAATTAATGTACTTTACCTTTTAAACTGTCACTCTAAAACATGTCACTCACCTGAAATATAAAAAGAAATTAATAAATTTAGTTTACAAGAATTAACAGAATTTTACAAAGTCTTTTTTAAAAGCATTTGATAAAAAAATTTGAGGTAAGTTGAGACTTTATACATTCTGAGTACTCTTTATATCAAAGTGGGAGTATTTGAATTGTTACAAAAATTTATAGTATTTCAAAAGATGCCTAAATAAATATTACATTTGGTAATTTCATCAAAATATATAACAAATTTCAATTTTTATCTTAAGTACAATGCCAGTTTTCAACATCATGCAAGTAACTGATTCAAAATGAGATGAACTGGGCCTCTTACTGCAGTACTTTACCTCAAGAGGTTTTTTGACCTTGTACATTGTAAAAAAAAAAAAAGAAAAAAAGGAACATAATTTACCAATTTAATTAAGAATTGATGATCTTTAAACAAGAGTACTATAATTATGAGATGTAACATTTGCATTAAGAACATTGCAACAATTTTTGAAAAGTTTTATTAAAAACAATGGGAATGAGGTTTAGGTACCAACTCATTATTTGTGTACAGTATTAAGAAACATTAAGCAAAGTTCTACAATACATTTCCATATAGAACATTAGGATACTTCATTAGACATTTGATATTATGAAGTCCATTTTCTTTTTATATTAACAAATCACTGTAAAAGTATTTGTTTTTTATTCTTATTCTATTCATTGTGACATTTGATCTAAAAAAATATTTTTAAAAAAAATGCAATTTAAAAAAAAACAAAAAAAAAAATAACACCAGTTAAGCATTAAATCACTATTAAAAATTTCAATGAGGCGAAGGGATTCTTGCCAACTTAAGATTGGAGAATGTGGCTATAAAATAACGTCCCACAGAATTTATTACCTGAAAATCTTGGGTCATAAGAATAATTCAAATTTGTCAAACTCTATAGAGAAATATTTTAATCATCTGCCCCGTGAGTAAATCAAGAAATTCAAGTAAATCATTTATTCTAAATTTTGATCGTTACTTTGCTATCAGACAACAGCCATTTATCTTGAAAGGATAAAACAAATCAAAACATGTATTTGTCTTGTCAATAACCAACCTTATAAATAAAAATGAATGCTTAAAAGATCTTGACCTGACTCACTTTTCAAAATCTGACCATAGGACAAAAGATTAAATTTTTTTTAGTGGAGAAATGTATTTTTAGTCAGGCTGAGAACATTTCACAACACACTCATATTTGTATAGCTGGTATTAAAAAATTAACAAAAGCAAACAAAAATGAATAATTTCCTTTGTTTGCAACCTAACATTTAAAACATACAAGTTCATTGTAAAGGTTGTTCTCTCATGAAATGGAACTTCTGTCAAATTTATGTGAGGAACAGAGCAATCCGTATAACCTCCGACATCACTATTATTAATTTTTGACAAGTATTTACTATAATCATTTTGTTTATTTTTTTAGTGACATTTTATCACTCAGGCCATCATTATTCTACCGAAGTAGAGTGGGAACCGAAACCACAATTAAGTAAAAATAAACAGAAACATGTGACAAAAGTGAATTACCTCCTTTAAACATGTAGCCACTTGACTAGAGGCATGTGTTATCTGTATAAAAAAACAATACACTTTAAAAAGTCTCTTCTCCCAATTTTCTTTTCCCTGAACAGCTGTTGGCCAACATTTAAGTAATTTAGCCACACTGTTAAGCACTTACAATCACTCATATACATACCCAAACATACACTCAACACACTGTTGCCAAAAATTCTAATTTTTGGTGAGAATATATAGCTTTTATTTTAAACAGGAGAAATATTTGTTTGTCATTTATATTTGATAATTTTGCTTGCCACTTTCTTTTTTTTAGTGAGCCAACTTAGTCCTACAACAGTAGGAAATAAAGAATAAGCTGTTGGTGCGGTTTGAACTCGTATTCCTTTTGACAAGCTTGGTGAATGTAGAATGGAGGGCTTGAATAAAATTCTGTGAGTAATGAAAAAATTAAGATAAATATAAATCCTAATCAAAACTAATAACTATGATCAGCAAAATTTCATGTAATAAAAAAAGTAAAAATGTTACTGTTACTAATAATATCAGTGTTCACATAAATAAAAATGAATAAAAGATGACTGAACTGTTATCGGACTTCTCTTTATGGCAGTGAATTCTAGAAAATCTTATTGATAAAGAAAAAAGCTTGAGGTAACAGAAATATGGTTCTACAGAAAGATTCTGGGAATACCATGGACAGAACAAGTGAGCAATGACATAGAAAATAGAAACAAAAAAAGACACTTATACTTAACATCAGGAAGAGACAGTTGAAATTTCTGGGACACATATGAAGGCCTGGAAAACTTGCTAAAATATGAAACAGCACATACGCTATCTAATTAGCTTGTGTAAATAGGTGGCAGAGAAAGGTTTAGGAGATAGAACAAAAAGACAAAATTTACTAAGAGCTGCAAAAGACAAGAAATTGTAAAGAGCTATGATCCCTAACATCCTGATGGGGTATAGCATATAGAAGAAGAACAGTATGAATAGATGTTGTGTAATGTCATGTTGAATTATGCATTCTTTTGTAACCATCAAATTCTTACAGTTTTGGTAATGCACCTGATACAGGAACAGATGCAAGTTCAAATTTCACCAAAAGCTCATCCTTTACAACTGATCTACAAGTTGATAGCCTGAGTAATTTTGAATTTAATTCAACTAAATAAGAAAATCAAAGTAAAGATCAGTTAAGAAATAACTGGCAACATGGATTTTTTGATGAATCAATTCTTAAGTTAATGACTAAATAAGTTTCTTGCAAGTTCAACAACTATTAGATACCCACGGAAATTCCTCAATTCCATCATTAAAAATTTGCGATCAACAATTTTTATAAAATATAGCAAAAACAAAAGTATTAATGCAGATCATCAATCAAAAAAGCCGTAAGAAAGTACAAATGAAAAGATTCAAACTTGACAAAGTTTTACATTTTGCCAAAATAGTTCAGAACATTATCATGTCCTCCATCTTCTCATTTTTCCTTTATGTATATTTATGTTTATATATGTGTATATTTATATTTATAGTGGAGTAATGGATAGCAGTTTGGATTGAGGAATCCGAGAGCAGAGTTTGATTTCCAGTTGAACCCATTACATTCACTTAGGTGCTAATACCCTTGGGAAAGGTATGAATCCTCTTCTTCTCCTCCTAGTTATAGTTAAATAGAAGGACAGACCGGGTTCTACAGCCTTGGATGGCAACTGGTCTAGCACAGAAAGAAATGGCAACCTACTGCAGGAAAAAATATCTGCCTCGTCAGTCATGTATTGAAAGATGCATGATCGCCTAAGCGTGTATCACACATGGTACATAACTGACTGACTGATGTATACTTTCCTTTTCTTACTAAAATCATACAGTGTGTCTGGTTTATCTTTTTCTTTCATAATTGCTTGCAATCAAAGTGGAACTGTCCATTATTTATCTGAGGAAATGGTAGGGCATTATTCATGTGCAAAAATGGCTCCTAATATTTCATCTCAACAGAATATGCCTATATCTGATGTTTCAAACTTTGCAAATATTTTCTAATAAATCCTAAATTAATGGAACACTTATTCCAAATAAGTTTATGACTTCATATCTAAGGAGAAAAAAAAAAGTAGTTTAAAAGATTTGTTAAGTAAAATTTAGATTCTTGACTTGAATCCTTCAGTTAATAAATAGTTGTCCATAAACTGCTGAGCAAGTCAAATCTTATTTAACCTTCCATGTTCAGGTCATCAGAAGCCGCATTTTAACAAGATTCCAAGTAAAATTATTGTTCAAAATTGCCTTTTTTCAGTCAGTTCAGTGCAGTGAAAAGAGAACTAATGAAGTTGGTTTAAGGCTGGAAAATCTAAAATAGTATGCGCCAATGGAGAGATTAGTTAAACTTTCAAAGCTGCTTCTGATGATAAAAGCAAATGCAGCAAAGCTCTATCATTTTAGTTCAGGCCATATCCATTATGAATTATTTGGTTTGTGGTTTATTTAAAGGAATTGTTCAGCCCTCAAAATACACATTTTCCATTGCTATGCTGCTGCTTCAAGAATTAACCAAATATGGCATGATTTTGATGGAAGCATGTATATTAGCAGATAAATAATATTTTCAGATAAAATACATTCTGATAAAATTGCAGCTCTTATTTGATAAACTACGAAATTGATCATTAAAAATGATGACCAAATATAAAAATAGAAATGTGTGTCAAGAAGTGAATTTGTTTATAAACTTACGTTTTTTGAAACTATCATTTTGTTTCAAGTTTATTGCCTCTTAAGATATTGAATTCAAGATATCTAAGCAAGTTGTCTATTTGCAAATAAAGGATAACAATTCATGCTTTATAAAAATTAGGTAAACATATGAAATGAAAAACCTCTGAAAAAACAAGTTTCCACAGAGTAAACCTTCAGTTGGATAATGAAGGAAGTGAAATATTTCTTTAGAAATAGTATTTCTATTATCTTGTAAACAGCAAGAAGAAGCAGTTTTTGCAGGTCAAGCCAAAATAAAATGTTTTCTCTTTCTCTTGCTGTTTTGGGAAAAGGTGAGAAAAATATCAATATCTATTTTTTTTTTCCTTATGCTGAGCTAGACAAAATATCTTGCTTCTGTTTAATGCAAGTCTCTTTGTTATAATTTTATGATCAGTAAATATTTTTACATTTTTTAATCTTATACCCAATTCTTTTTCTTTCTTGTAATTTTTTTCTCTACCAATATTGTTTATTTCTTGTTACCTGGAGATTCTTTTAGGGGGAGGTCATGTAATTCATTTCCTTTTAATAATTTCCTTCTTTTCAATTATCTTCTCTTTGCAGGTTTGCTTGTCTAATTTCAAGTTTTCATCTGTGCCAAAATTTTAACGTAAATAATCATCTCAACCATGTCTGCATTTTAAATTTGTGTTAGCTTATACAAAGTGAGTCTGTCAAAGATCTAACTCAAGGATGAAGTAAATCAAAGTAAATGGAATAAAGTGAAGTTGATTCTTCTTTTATGAAGACGATGATGATGATATAGATGGCAGCACCTGCCCATGCTGATAAGAATAACAATGACAAAATGAACACTACTAATGATAAGGTCATCAAGAGCACTACTTCTGCTGCTGATAACATCAAGAAGATTAATGCTACCAGATATAGCTGATAGTAAGAACATTAAGTTTCACAATGACAAGAATGACTATGGCAACAATAGTGAGAGCATTAATATCTGTGATAATAAGAGTACTGATGCACTATTTATATTATTTGGACTATTGTCCTCATCTTTGTCACCGTATTTATTACAACGTTTCGGCCTTATTCAGGTGGTTGGAATCTCGAACTGAACACTTTATTTCGCTCACTGGGGTAGACTGTTCTAGTCCCACGTGCCATGTTTAATGGATGCCAATTATCAGTTATCTCCTGTTAATTCCCCCTCCAAGTTCTCCACTGCCTAAATCAGGTATTGAACTCACACTCTTTGGGTCCTGTCACTGGATCTAATCCACTGTGCCACGTCTCTTTGATATCCATTAAACAATGATCCAATGAGCGAAATCAAGGGTTCTGTTCAATATTCCAACTACCTGAAGAAGGCCGGAGCATACAATGGCCAAAACATTGTAATAAATATGGCGACAAAGATGAGGCTAATAAGTCTGAATAATTTAAATAGTGTACATAATAAATCATCTCAAAAATATAGACAGATACTGAAGAGCACTGATGCCAAGAAAAATGATGACAGCAAGCACACTAATGTTGATTATGTAAGGATAATAACAGAAAAAGCATTAATGTTGACTATGACAAGTATGACAGCAGCAAATGAGCTAATGTCAATGATGACTACATCAAAACCACTAATGCCCCCAAGACAATAATAACAGCAACAAGTGCACAAATGTCCATGATGACAATACCAGGAAGTACGCTAATATCAGTGATGTCAATGCCAGCAGCAACATGAATGCAAATGAGAACATCAAGAGTCCTATCACTTGCTTCCCTGATAGTTATAATCTTCAGATATTCAAATGTAATGTCAATTGATATCTTCTGATGCCTTGACCTCAATTCATGTCTTTATCTTTATCCTTTTCCCCGCAAAACACCCTCTTTATCTTACTTTCATTCTCTGTAACCTCTTGCATGCTAGTGGCACTCTCACCTCACTTGGAGTGATTTGCTTAAAAAAAAAAAAAAAAAAAAAAAAAAAAAAAATGTACTTATGCTGCAAAAGTCTGTAGAAGTTTTCAAAACAAAATAAAACAAAAATCATATTACAAAGCTTCATGTCTCATGCATTTTGATATTTTTAATCCATTTTTAATTTTATGTAATATTTTCCTAAATTACCCAGAACTGTCTGGTGTTAGAAATTCATTGATATCCTAAAAGAATAATCTGAGAGCATGAGTAAGGTAGCAAAAGACTATAAGTTCTTTTCTACTCTCTCTTTTAAATTTAACATGACAGAAAATAAAATTTCAACAACCTAACAGATAACACAATTTTCATCATGCCAACCAAGTTGTATGTTAGGAAACTGTGCATCATCTGATAAAATATTCAGTGTTCTGCCATTTTGTGATGTAATCAAACTGACATGAGTGTTCTGTCTGCATCTCAGATTTAGATGGTGATGCATGCCGTGATAAGATTTAGGGTGATTAAAGGCATACACTAAACGAGAAACACATGTGACCCTTTCCTTTAATTACAGTAGCTCAAAAGGGACCAGATTGTGAGTATTATTAGCATAAATTATCATTTCTACACCTGTAGATCAGATTATGGATATTCATGTACTACAGATGCTCACCAAGATCAATGTATTGTGAGAACAATTTAAGCACAGTACTAGATTGGCAACAAGGTTTCATCATTTACAGTAGAATTGGCTAGATGCAACTAAGTCATTTGCTAGCGATTTCTTTTCTTGCACTTCTCACCCATGGAACTCTCTTTTGGCTTCTTGCTTTCCAAACCAACTTTGATCACTAGAAATTAAAATGCTATATCAATTGTTATCTACTGTTGTCAGAATTCCTCTTTTATTGTTCTAGGTCCTTAGTAAAGTTTTTTTCTTTTATACGCAGTAACTCCTGGTTTCTAAAGAAGAGTATCTGATGCCATCCACAGCATCAAGTGTGGCTCTAGGAGTGTCAACACAGACCAGCAAGAATCCATTACTTTGCAACAGGACTAAATGGGGCTCTTGGAGAATATCCGGTTCATTAAAATAGAGTAAGTGTGGTGTTGTTTTGGATCAATGTGTATCTATAAAAATCATTTTCTCTTGTCATTGTTTAATCTTCGGTAAATCTGAATACATATTCAAGATGGTGCAATTTTCTGTTGGTGTATATATATATATATATATATATATATTGTCTGGCAAAAATACATCCCACATAATGCTAAGACATTACTGGCAATGGTGTCTCCATCTAGCTAATATCTTACTATTATGTGGGAGGTATTTCTGCTATAACCTGTATAAACGTTATGATTACTATCATTGGGTTGTTTCAAGGAACAGGTTAACCTTCTTCCTTCTTGAAACTTTCTCAGATATAACTTTCCTGAAAGATCCTCCAATTGACAAAAGATACTGATTATCTAATACAAACTTATTTTCTTGACAATATTCAACATTAAATAGGCATTATCTCACAAGACAAAAGGTCAAAATTCAGTCCTTTGGTGGTGAGATTTGATTGATCTCTCCAGGGCACAGGCCTGAGCGATGGCCTATGAAGGCTGTACACTTCCCAGACTACATGTACCCACCTTCATCTCAGCCATACGGACAAGATACAAAGGAATACAGAGCATGACATTTAGGACCAGCTTGGCTGCAAGAGTTGCCAGAAAGTTGTCAGTGTTGATAGCCAATCACCTTTGGGGCTCCACTCTGGTTTTTCTGTTGAGATTTGCTTCCATAGCCTTTTCTGTGTTTGGTTGGATATGACCACAAGGCAGCAAGCTTAAAAATCAATGTTTTTCTTCCCTTAGATGGATTGACTCCCTGGACTGTTGAGTTCAGTCTACCCAAAGTAACTGGTTATGAAGTGTCAGTCACCTGGCTTTTGCCCATTCTTTAGCTTGGAAATTTTTCATAAACTCAAAGCAAAATTTTAATTATATCAGCTTCCCTCCATTGTCCTTTGCAGTAGATGCTTCTGATCATGTTAAATGGATGACTATGTGAATAAGTCATAACAAATTTAGAAAGGTCATACACTGAACATCTCTATATTACAATGCAGTATGCTACATACTGTTATAACATTCCAACAATCTTTTCAAAGTGTCCTGTTCATTGCTTTATATATCCCAAGCTTTTCTTTTAAGTCTTTGAAGGTGGACTATACTGCTGAAACATCATACTATGAAAATATAGGAGTATCTATATAGATATATAATTAGATTCAAATTCTATTTTATAATATCTTGCCAGTTTGGATCAAGATGATCATACATATCAGGTTTGTAATGAAGCATGCATTAACTGGAAAAATCTATATGATATTAAAATGTATTTCTGCTTTTTATTTATACATATTATGAATTAACCGATTTAAAACATGGTTTCTTCACTACACATGTTTAGTGAAGAAACCATATTTTAAATAAGTTAATTTATAATGTTTATGCTCTGCAAATTTGCATTGAGCACTGTTTTGTAAAAGTACAAAATACCACTGAGAACACTGGATTATATATCTTATTGTTATTTCTTTTTATTATATATATATATATATATATATATATATATATATATGTGTGTGTGTGTGTGTACACACACATGCACTGGGTGTAACCGCAAAATTTTACAAGTCATGTTACAGCATAATTGTCCAACCCACAACATATTTATTATCTAAAAAACACAGAACTAATAGAGTTTCTTTTTCCGGGTTTTCAGATAAGATGTTTAGCAATTTGGACACCATTTGTCATAAGAATCACTGAAAAACCCATTGAGTTATTCAGCTAGAATGAGAACAGGTCAAAATCATTTTGTTAACCCCACTATGTCTTTCCAACTGATCTATGATGAGTGAAAAAACATCATTTAAGCCTTCAGTAATGGTATCAACATTTATACTCTGGCTTCTATCTTTAAAGTCCATTCAAATACCATCAGGAGAACAGTGAATAAATTTAAAAAAGAGGGAACAGTAGAGAGGAAAACTGCATCAGGAGGTCACAACTGGAAGCGAGATCATCATTTCAACTTACAGCTAAAGTGATCAATTAGGAAAAAAAAAAATCAACCCATGAGACATTTGGCACATGCAAGAGGAGTTTCATCTATGACAGTCCAAAGAGCAGTGAAAAAAGACTTGAAAATGAAATCGTATATGACACTTGTGAGGATCCCTGTTACTCCAGGACAGAGAGTTAGGTTAGAGAGGGTGAAGATCATCTTGAATCAGTTGGAAAATTATCATGGAATAATATATATATATATATATATATATATATATATATATATATATATATATATATATATATATATATGAATTTTATTTCAATTATTCATGAGCTTCTGATTAATATCTATGATTAATTAAGGATGAACATGTCATTTTTGTTTGTGATCGATTTCATCACAATTCTTCAGTTAATCTTGTTTCAACTAAGAAAGGTCAGGAAAGGAATTTGGGGTTGCTTGATAACAAAGAGAATGACCTTAGAAAATGAGTAGGAATCAGTCAAATACACTCATGTAACACACATCAAGTCGGATTTTGCTATTGTAATTTTAATTTCCTGATGTCCTCTGACACCATCAGTTTGTAAGAAAAATAGATTCTCATCATGCGATCTTAAGGTATGAGAAATACACCCACACACCTATTCCATTACTTGTTGTGTAGGGAATAAGGAAATTTAATTCCAGAGATCTTGGGTCTATGTAATGGGTGAAGGATAAGGAAGATCATACTCCAAAAAAAAAAAATCAAAATAAGATCATACTTTCATTTTGGATGCAATCCAATTAACCAAGGGTAAATGAAAACAGACATTATTCCAGAATCTTATATTTCACATTGTGGAAGGAAGAACAACCATCTTCTGTGAACATTCTACAGCAACTTTGTCATTATGAAAATTTGAACTTCAATTTCCTCGAACACAAATGTTTGAACTGGTATCCAATATCATTTCAGTGATCTTTCATTAATTGTACATCTGCCACCATATACCTTTCCCATATTTTGTATTTTGTTATATAAAATTTATTTATTTACAAATAGTAATTTTGTATGTGTTGTTTGTTCATGGGTTCCTATCTGAGTGAACCCACCTTTTTCTTATTTTTTTTTCTTTGAACCTTTTACATATATTGTGAATTCATAACTATATATATATATATATATATATATATATATATATATATATATATATATATATATATATATATATATATATATTGCTAACCAAACATGCCTCTGTGGCCAAATCAGTAAAGGCACGTCAAGCTAAATGACAGTTCCGTATAGGATACAGGTTCGAATCCTGTCGATGGACGAATATTTTCTGTGAAAATTTCTTGGACATTCAGGCCAGTAAATGTTGTTTAATACTGTTTATTATAAACAGAGCATTTAATTAAATATTTGTATCTATACAAAGAATGTGTAAACACAAAAATGTCTTAATATATATATATATATATATACACACACACACACACACAAATTATGGACCTTGCTTAAATTTAAAAGTATGAGTATATAGAATAAACCCTACTCAGAAGCAAAATATTGGAGCAAACTTATAAAGAACTCTAAATAAGGGCATTCTTATTCAGAAGAGTCATAAATCTGACTTGATAAATGTGTATTGGATAATTTCTACATGCATGTGATCTGGATGTACAACAAATTACAGGGATTTATATTCTTTACATTTGGCCTAATGCCCTTATCTTTGCTATTATCACAACATTTCAGCTGTTGTGCCACCCAGCCTTATGCAGGAGTCTGTTAATCCAGGTAAACATCAACCTAATGGATTAATGAATTGGTTCATTAATTTTGTGATCAGTCTCTGGGTTGGGTAGTAGACTGAGGAGAAACAGGGTGAGTAGTGACTCATAATTTTAATCTATAAAAGATTCATGTATAATAGTAAGATTAATATGTAATATAATGTTTGTTTTTTAATGTTGATTAATTTGCTGTTCTGAATTCAAGGAAAGACAAGACATTTTTTTTTTGAATCTCAAAAAAATTAACGGATTTTAAGTTAATCTGAACAAAAGATGGATTCCTTAAAAGTAATATAATTTAATATAATTGATAATTATTTCTTTTATTCTATATATATTCTGATTATATTTCTGTGAAGTTAGATAATTATTATTCCTTTCAACTTTTTTTTACAGTTACTCGGCTTTCCTATATTAGATTCTTATTTTTAATTTGTGTTTTTGCTTATCTAAAATCATATTTATCAACTTCATATTTTCTATGCTCATTTATGTTTTTATCAATTCATAGTTTAGGTGTTAGTACTGTCAAAAAGGTAGTATAAATTATTTTATTGTGTGTTATAAACAGTAATTTATTATGAGTATTTTAGGTTTAAATCACATTTTACATTTTCTTTTTTTTTTTTTCCATCTTTTTGATATTAGTGTCTATTCATGAAGCATTATTTCGTAGGTTGTCCTGCTTTCTAGTGCTTTTTTTTTATTTTACCTAATTTTTTATTTATATATTAAATTTTGGAAGCTTCTAAAACATATTTTTAAATGGTTGTTGCAGCTAGAGGGTGATAGTGGGGACAAGCTCCCACTGTCTATAAAAAGCTTCCATTGCATACATGACAACTTTTTCAGCTGATCCACTTTCTGAAACTTGATTTTCCCAAGAACTTTTCAGCATCCTGCTTGTATAATGGTGGCCATATTTAACTCTAAGCTCAGTGACAGCTCATGTTTTGAAAACTCTTGATATTTTTATTTTTTTATATTTTCTCTCAGTTTTTCCATTTTTTGTTTTTGTTCCTATTAACATTTTTTTGCTTCTTCCTGAAAGCTCAGGGCCAATCCCAGGGTTCCTCAGATCATGCACAATTCAGACTATTTTTGTTGGTTTTTACCTTCATTACTTTTATTTTGGTGTACCTCTCCACAGGATAATGATTATCAAGCTAGCCTAGAAGATCATTATGACAACGTAATGATTTTGATCCTCATTGGGTGTCCTATACTTCTTACCAGACAAAACTAAGCAAAAGTTGTTTGAAAGAGCTTAAGACCAATGCCAATGTTCCACAGATAATGCACATTCCTTATTTATATTTCAGTTTATGCTTTCAAACTACATTCTGACCTTTTTTTTTTATTTCACTTTATTTTAATATTCTTTCTTATTTGCAGCTAAACTTTAACATTATTTAATAGGCATTATATTCTTTTTAGTTTATGATATAAATTTTGATAATCTTCCTGCAGCTTGAAATTATGAATCGTTTGGAGTTTATCTTTACTACTACTGCATTAATGAGCATTTTAATGGGTTAATGATTGTCTAGTTATTCCAGCAGATCATTACTACTGTGTAATAATCTTGATCCACTCGAGGTATCCTCCATTATTTTCTGACACTCAATTTTGCTACTAGATTACTACAACGTTCATGTGCCTCATCATGGGAAAATGGTTGTCAAGTTAGTCAAGTAGATCATTACCACTGATATGGCATAATCTTAATCCATTTGAGATCTTCATTACTGTCTTGTAATGGATTATACTAGTTATAATAAATACTTAATGCTATCAATGAGTGTTACCCAAATTTCTGGGAATTTACCATGTGAAGAAAACAATTTTCAGAAAGAGGAAGAAAAAAACCCCAGAAAACAAGACTATTTGGGGGTAGAATGATTTCAATAAATGAGAGGAAACTTTAGTGTTTACTGCTACATATAGAGATATTATGTAGCAGTTCAGTACTGTTTTTTGTTCATAAAATTTTCTGCTTTCTTAATAATTTTAAAATTTGGAAGCCAACTTTTGCCATTCTGATTTCTGTATTGCATTGTCTATTGTGTTGTAATATTTCCCAGTTAAATAAAATTTCTGTACCTGTTTAAGACTTATCTCCCAATCACAGCTCACATCAAATGTTGCCCCTCTTGATAATGACTATAAATTCTGTTTTATTATTATGCTTCATCCTTGCTTTCCTTTACAATGTAAGATGTATATCTTACATTGTAAAGATTGCACTGTGCTTTAAAAATGAGGTTTGATAGAATTTATAATCTGCTGGGGTAACTTTGAAATCAGTTATGACTGATCATTAAGGAAAATGAGGTGGTGGTTATAAAATGATTACCACAGGAAAATAAGCCAGTTGAGGAAAAAAATTACTATACATTATCACATTTTTTTTTTTTTTTTTTTAATCATTTTACTCCAAGCAAGAATACAACTAGTATGCTGGATCTTACAGGAAGTGAAAATTACAAAAAAGACTGAGCATGGGGAGGACTGAGGAAGGACAGAAGATGAATGGGATTCAAGAAGATGGCGATTGACATTTCATTTAAATTTTTCAAGATTGTTGTTATCAGGGAAGCAATTAAACAAAAAGTAGTCCCACAGATGGGAAGTCTGAGAAAAGAAAATGTTAAAAGAAGTGGAGGTTGCATTTAGCCATTTCAACAGTAAATGAGTGGGACCTAGATGCCAATCTAGTGGCTCACTTAAGATTTGAAAACCATATAAGAATCTTAGATTAACAAAACAGATTTAAACATAATGGAAACAATAACCTACTGGATGTAATGCTTAAGTGTACAGCCTTATGCCAGTCTTTGATAAATATTATTAGTTTCTTAATTACAGAGTTTATTTACCTATTAGATTTATTTATAGCTCTATTTGTATTTTTATTGTTTACATTGCGAAATTATCTCTGCTTTTGCCTGATGAGTTGTCATATGATCACCTCATAAATTTTATTAGATAATAAATCCACAATTAATTCCTCCTATTTAAACATGAGAAAAGACCCCAAATAAGAGTAATCTAATCAAATAATAATGGCAGTAATTAAAGCCAGATCGACAGCAATTGCAAGCAGTTAAATGGAGATTTTTCTTCTTCTTTTTCTCAGGAAACTGAAACATCTCTTTCATGCTTCATTTGGTTTAAGTGCACTGAACTGCTTTTCCTAAAAGCATTATGGTAAGGTGCACAGAAAAATTATTGAGGCATAAATATAATCACATAGTTTAGCTAAGCTGGCAATTCATTTAATTATTTTTTTTTTTTCATCATTAAATGAACATCCAAGGTCAACAATTTGGATAACATTTGCTTGTTATACGAGATTTATTGTCCTCTTCTCACCAGAAGTTAGGGGGAAATTAAAAATGGCATAGTTATCAGGTCTATTTTTTTTTTAAAAACTTTCACATTATATGACTTTCTTTTTTAGCTGATAAATCTATATTTCTGTATTTATGTAAATGCTGTAATCTAATTTATTAGATGATTTCATTTAAGCTGTTTTTACATCTGAATGACCTCTCTGTCTTCAGCATTTATATTGGGCAAGCTAATAAATCATAAAAGTTTTCTTTGTGCATTCTAATCTCAAAGAGTAAATCAAACATTTTAAGCAAGGAACAAAATGTTTAGCTACTTTCCTTCGACCCACAATCATTCTTTGTATTGAACAAATTATTTCGTTCCACTTCACATCATGTACTGGTTATGCATAAAGGAAAAATTTGTCATTTTTGTTCTTTCTTTAATCCAGGACAAACTTTCTCAGAGGAGACGTAACACTTACTTCAACCCTGGAAAAGCATCTGCCTATGAAATTAAATTATAATTGGAATAAGTTCACTTTTTAATTACTTGTAAGGATTTTCAGGTAGTATCCACATACATGTTCAAATGCTACGTAATACCAATCCTATTTTATGGTAGTGAATGTTGGACAAGTTCTTCACAGACAAATAGGAAAATTGACTTTCGAGATATGGTTCTACAGAATGATGCTGAGAATACAGTGTCTGGAGGTGTGTGATTGAAAAAGTTTTAAGTAGAATAGAAACAAATAGGATAACTATACTCAGAATCAAGTAAAGACTTGAAATTTCTGGGACACATAAGGAAAGAGGTCTTGGAAATTTCAACACTCACAGGACATACTGGAATCAAGAAGGTAAGAGAGAAACAGTAAATAACCTACTTAATAAGGTTGTGTAAATGGAGGGCAGATCTAGGATTTGGGAAAAATAGTAAGGAAACATTGCTAAGGGCTATAAATAAGCGATAGGAAGTTTTGAAGAGCCATGATCAAATCACATCCTGCACAAAAAAAAGATCCACTGAAGTAACTTGATATACAATGAGAATTCTGAGGAAAAAAAAAACAAAACAAAACCAGAATATTTCTTTCTTTTTATGTGCCATGTCCTTTCAGGACATAAGCGATCATGGCTCTCCACCTCCCTCTATCCCTTGCAGATCTCAACAAATTACTTCCCTCTGCTTCCTCCCCCAGACCACGTTTTGTCATCCACTTGCTTAAGTGCACCAGATATGTCCTGCATTGTTTTCCTTTGTCTCTCTTTTCCTCTATTTAACCCATGAGTATCAGATTCTCTAAGCCCTTCTTCCTCATTATCTGTCCCAGAAACTTCAGCTGCTACTGTCTGATATTAAGTATAAGCCTCTTTCTTGTTTGCAACCTCCCTAAGATCTCATTGTTGCTCCCATGCTCAATCCATGATATCCTTTGAGCAATACAAGGATTTTGAGAGCAATCAAAACTCGTTTGATGTTTTGATAGTATTAAAGTACTCTACCAAATTACTTTTTCCTATTTTGACAGCATTAAATTATTGCACTTATTTACACTACTTTTATGCACTTCAAATTTTAACCACATTGTGCTAATTACTTCTATTTATCAGTCCATTTCTTAATTTTAAAAATTCCATCTTTTTTTTCCCTTCTGAGAGTTATAATATCTACTGGGTAAAATACTCTGTTCAAGAATATTTCCAATTAAGGTGATTTGAGAAAAGAGAAAGTGTATTTGCAATCAAGCATTATCTGTAAACATGAAAGAATTGGTTGCAAGAATTCTCAAGGGAAAAATGAATTAAGCTATGCATTCTGGACCACTTTTTAAAACAATTTCTGCAAGGAGATTCAATAAATCATTCTCGGTTTAAAAATCCAGAATAATGTCCCAGATCAGAATTTGATTTCTCGTTTGTCTTGGTGGAAATGTTTACTATGTAATTTGTTTTCTCAAATCTTTCATTTCTGTTCAAAGAGTCGTTAGATAAAAAAAAAACTTATTTTCTAATCCATACACTTCAGTGAACAACTGATAAATGCTAACTGAATCAAATATCAGAATCAATTAAATGACTAATTTTATTTCTTTCATTTTATGACTTGTATAATTCAAAGAATTTAAACACTTTGTTTTGAAAGCACAGAAACCTAAATTTGTTTTATTTACATCCTGATATACTGAAGTTTTTGTTAAACAGATTTAATTTTTATATACCATGTCCCTTCAGGATGTAGAAGATAATAGTTCTCTCCAGCTTTCTATCTCATGTTCACAGATATATTATTTCTTTTATGACCATTTTTGTCTTTGTGGTACTCAATCCACTATCATTTATCATTGATATATGCTGCTTCTTTTGATTTTAATCTATCATCTGAGTATTCAATTTTACAAGCCTTCTGTTTTCATTATGTGTGCAGAAATTTTTACATGTTTTTCTGTGATTGTCAACATTATTTCATTGTACTTACTATTCACCTTAAAAAAACTGACTTTACAATATTTGTCAGTAGAACATCTGACTCTTCCATCTTATTTGATAAAATTTTGCATGGATTAGACCTTCAGGCCCCCCCACACCCGCTTTATGCACTGGAAATGCATGCCAGTTTGATGGAAATGGAATATTTCAGAAAAGATGCAGTTTTTAAGAAAAATTTAAGAGATGTACTAATAATTCTGTGATCTTACTAAAACTTACAATTCTGTGATCTTTGACTAACAAAGTCCGACATTTTCTTTTTCTTGTTTTTGATATACTTTTATTAAATAGTCAATTGTTTCATATTATGTTTTTTTTTCTCTTTTACATCTGAGTGAAAGTGGAAAATATAGATTTTCCTGCCAAAGACAATCTCCAGTAAGAATAGGATTCATCATTCTTTTGATTATTTTCATTAGATGACCTTTTGTTCATTCAGGGGAAGTTGTTTTCTTTCAAGGGCAAACTTAGATGAAACATACGCAGTCACTTCACATGAATAAATTCCATTTAAGAAGCAAGATAATGCTACCAGTGCAGAGGGAATTGAAACAAAATTATGTATGACGAGAAAATGTGTAGAAAAAGTAAAGTGAAAATAAAATACAAGGAGTCTTGTTTTTGTTTTCACAGTATTTATTCTTCAATGTATCATGTCTCTGCAGGGTAATCATGGTTCTCCTCAGCCTCTTAGCTCTTAGTAAGGCCCATCTTTTCCTTATCTCTCCCAATCATTAGGTAGGTACACACTGATTTCCTCTGTCCGTTCTGCCTTCAATGTATCCTGTGTGTATCAGATTTTTCAGGATCTTTCATTATGTGTCCTAGAAATCTGGACTATGCCTTTTGATTCCATCCTTTTCCTCCTCATTATTCACATGTTCTGTCCATGAAAATCTCAGCATGCTTTCTTTAAGAACCATATTTCTATTCAGTGAGTGTAGGTGGTATGACACCAGAGAAAAAACTGTCTTAGTACAAAAATTAGTAAAACAAGTTAAATTTCAAAGAGACAAAATAAAGAAATGTCTAATTTACATGAAAAAACATACATTACTTCAAAAAAAAAAAAAAAAAAAAAAAAAAATGTATGGAGATGTTCATTTATGATTGACAAGATTAATTTCATTGTCATTGGCCTTTTGGTCAAATTAAGTCTGGGAGAGTTAAGTTTCATGCCATAGTTGGGATGTGATTGGGTAGTAATATATCACTACTGCTTATCCATTCTTTTTTTCTGGTGTGGTAGTGGGCCTTCTTTCTTCCTTTAGGGAGAGAGAGAGAAAAAAAAAAAAAGCAGATCTACCAACTTTTTCTAGATATGTTTACTCTGTTCAACCAGTGGGATAAAAACAAAAAATAATTAGTGTACATGGTAAGTCTCTACTTCATCTGTGAGAAGATTGTCCAACATTAACGACTATTGAACAAAACAGATATCACCTGTTTAGTAATCTTTTCTGTTTCTCATTATATTTTTCTATTTAATATTTTTATTAGCTTTTTTTGCAGTACATAATAGTAATAACTAGTTGCAAGATAGAAAGTTATTACAAAGAAACAAAAAAGGAAATACAGACTTTAAGAGAATTGAATATGTTATCAAAATCACAAACATCACAATATTGCATAGAACTGTAAATCTCTTTGAAACTTCATTAATTCTTATAATTCTCAATCAGCTCAAAACAAACTCTTCAGTGCTTGTTAGCCATAATGCTAACAGCATAATTATGTTCCATTTGTCTCTTCCTCTTGATTTGCCTAGTTACACGGTTATAACATTTGAGTTACTCAGTTAATATTTCAATGTTGCTTGATTAAATGCCTTTATTAATATGTATGCTTCATACTGACTCTTTAGAAATTAATTTCTTTAGGGCAAGACCACAGGTGGGATGCTGGCAAGTACTTATTAATTTCTATGTAATCCAATATCATTAACTCTGAGATAAGCTTGGAAACATCAAGCTGCTAATAAGAGAAAGATCACTAATAATGCTCTTAAGAAAAAATCTAGTATTAATGCAACAGATACAAAATTTCAAGGAACTTAATTAAAAATAAAAATATTTTCTTCATTTGAGAGGAGATTGTCCAGAATTCAGTCATATAGGAAAATTGGTATTACATAAGAGTCCAGTACTCTTTTCTTTGTTTCTAACATTTTATGTTTCTTAATATTAGATTAGTTTTTAGAAGGCATCTTTTTCTATGTCAATGCATCTTTGAATTGCAGTATCACACTTTTTATTTTATCTTTATAAATTTTGTTTACAAATAGATAGTATTGGGTTGGTGCATAATTATCAGACGTTTTTGTACGCCAAGTTATTTTTTAATAAAAAATTGCTGTTTACTTCTTTTAATAAAAATATTATATAATTTTCATGTTATAAAGATGTGTTGACAATCATACACTCCAGAATGATCATTTAAAAATGTTGTTTTTGAATTGTTATGTTTCTTTTTTCATAATAAATATTGTTTAAAAACGCTTGATAATTATGCACCAACCCAACACCACCCACATAAGACATGCAACAGAAAGATTGCTTGATTTAGATTTTTGCAATGCCCTATGAGGTTAAATTCACTTTTTCTTTTCTTTTTGAATCAATTCACTTCAAAAGCAAGGAGATAATGCCACTAAGATGCAAGGGGTTACTGGGAGTGAAAGAAAATGAGAAGACTTTAGAAGGAACCAGAAGCATAATCCTAAACAGGAAACAAGGGATAAACCTTTACTCCTGTTCAAAAGACAAGAGAGGAGTGTTAAATGAACGATAGACAAACCAATTAGCAATAATTTGTATAACTAACTTGACAAGTGATGCAAAAAAAAAATTACTTTTAGCTCTAAGTTTTTCTTATAAAACGTTTTTAGTGTCCGTCATTTTGGTCTTTCCACAATTTTTTCAATTCCACTTTTTCCATTGAGACCAAATATGAAATACCCATGCATTTTTTATCCTTCTTTACTTGATTTCTAGAAACCAACACCTTTTTGATAGGGAACATTTTTCAATGGCAGTGTTGCCAGTTCTACAAACTGGTACTTTCTTATTATTGCTTAATTTTTTGTGTTCCGACTTGTCATCAGATCTCTCTGCAGCATTGTCTTTCCCATATTTTTATTTATCCTGTCTCACTAGCTTCTTTGGCTCTTAGTTTTTCTCCTTCTGTCATTCTTAAAAGAATGTAATAAACAGCATTGCGACATGATAGACATCAATAAATGCTTTCATGTTCTTGCATACAATCTCTTAACCAAGTTCATTATTGAATCAATGATAACTTACCAGCAAATATAGCCATTACATACAGACACATCACTCTCTTTACTAAATCTTAAGAATATTTCCTGAAGTGTTTATTCTGAGTGGCTTTATGCTTTCTCCATATAAATTCATCAAAGCTTGCTTTGAAATCATAACTTTCTTTGTCCTACCTGCTACTCAAAGTTGAATATTTAACTTCTGACTCCATTTCAAAGCCCTTCTCCAGAGAATTTTTAACCAAAGATATTTTTCTGGTTCCTTATTTGTTGTAAATACTGAGTTGTGTTTTTTGTGAGATATTTTCTGTTTTTTTCTTACATGCTTATATTAGTTCCTGTCAAATTGACAGTGTATATAACTGTTTTTTCATAGTGAAAAGAAAGGGCTAGCCACATATGTAAGAAGACTATATGTGGGCTACAAAATGGAGATATCAAATATCAGATTGTCAGTTCTTTTTAATCAAGCAAGTACAGAAAAGAGTGTTGAACTGCAATGTAATATCAGTTCCCCTATCTGATAGTAAATGCAGGACAATTTCCTTGTTGATGAAGAGAAGACAAAGAAATAGAAATATGGCTCTATGGAAGAATGCTGGGAATAACATGGATGGAATACAAGAGCAATGAGAAAGTTTTAAGGAAAATGGAAGTAAAAAGATACTGATACTTAGTACCAGAAAGAGGCAGTTGAAATTTCTGTTGCACACAATTTTGCACAAATTGTAAACAAATTAAGAGCAGAAAAAATTTTGTAATTCCAAATTATCTTGAAAGATTCATGGCAATTAAAAGTGAATAATGAACAATTTGTCCTGATCACCTACATTGTGAATGGACATTATATATATATATATATATATATATATATATATATATAGAGAGAGAGAGAGAGAGAGACAGACAGACAGACACTATATTGTTTGGACTATCATCCTCATCTTTGTTGCCATATTTATCAAAACGTTTCAGCCGTTGTATGCTCTGACTTTCTTCAGCTGCTTGGAATATTGAACTGAACCCTTTACTTCGCTCACTGGGGTAGACTGTTCCAGTTCCACGAGCTATGTCTAATGGATGTCACTTATTTCCTGTTAATTCCCCTCTCCAAGTTCTCCACTGCCTTAACCAGGTATTGAACTCACAGGCAGTGGAGAACTTGGAGGGGAATTAACAGATAACTGACATCCATTAGACATGGCACATAGAACTAGAACAGTCTACCCCAGCTAGCAAAATAAAGGGTTCAGTTAGATATTCCAACCACCTGAAGAAGGCTGAAGCATACAATGGCTGAAACATTGTGATAAATATGGCAACAAAAATGAGGATGATAGTCCGAACAATGAAAATAGTGTGTGTATATATATATATATATATATATATATATATGTACACTGTGTGAGATCAAAATATAACTATCAACATAAGACAAATATTAGTGGCTAATACCAAAATACTCTACAGCACCTAATGCAAAAAAAGACACAAAAACCTAGAAGCTATTATACAAAATAAACAGCTCAAATAAAGTAAAATATTCACTACATGAGACGGTATCTTGAAGTACATATGATATAATTAATGTGCTCATATAATAGTATGAGGAAAAGTACAAATAAATAATTAAAATTAAAAAAAAAATAGAAAGTAAAAGAAATTGTATTTTTTTGTTGCAGCCTTGTTCCCACCAATCGTTATACATGATGTCTCCCTAGACTATTTCAAACTTCCCAAACAATACCAGGATGTTGGTTTTTGATAATGACTGCAATTGTCAAAATTACTTGAACAAAACAATAACAAAATATGAACTTTATACAATTTATTCACACAATACTCAACACTTAATATAAAAAAACAATAAAATATAAAACATTATACAGAAAAACTATGTCAGTTCTTTTCAAGCAAACATGTTTGGAAATATATATATATATATATATATATATAAATGAATTTAGTTAAAGTCATTTTAATATACATTTTACTCCCATTTCTGTAATATTATATCATATATCGATAAATTAATGCACAAAGTTCCTTCTGTTTCTCAAAATCAAGATCACATTGACATCACCATACGAGTTCACCACCATCTCATATCAAACAGAAGAACTTATTATCTTTAAGCTGATTCACTGGGGATTTCACTCTTGTATTCCTGGAACAACCTACTCTCCCATGCCTAATATTTTTTGATGATTTTCTATCAAATATGTACATTTTGTATGATCCCTCTAACTTAAGGGTTTTTTTTATACTTCATGTCAACACCCTCGACATGTTTTAGAAGAGAAGGTACTAGGATACCAATGGTAATAATTTCCAAGAAATTTCTAAACCAAATCTCTCTAGTTATTAGACCAGCCTGACTTATTAGGTACAGGTGAATAAAATCCAGGTACAAAAAATATGTGCTTTGAAAAATCACTAATAGCAAACAATTTATATATTTCACTTTTTATACTATATCTTAGGTAAAATTTACCTAGAACATATAAAACCTTTTTTGTTTTTTTCTTTTACACTACTTATTAACCTAAGATATATAGTTGACACATTACTGATAGCAGACACGGAAAAAAAATTATAAAATCTCGTACAGAATGTAGCGACAGAGGCACTAGGCATAAACTACAAGACAGAATGCATGGTCATCGGTAAAAGGATGAGCCTGAAGTGCAATTTGCAGGTAGTGAACACTACAATCAAGCAGACACGGAAGTTTAAACATCTGGGAAGCATTTTGACAGAGGACGATAAGTGCAACACTGAAATCCATGGACATATTGGGATGGCCAAGGACACATTCCAAAAGCTTGGAAGTGTATTGCGAGACAAGATTTCTTTGGTAACAAATAATACTGAATTGTTACTTGACATCTGTCCTTCTTTATGGCAGCAAATGCTGAACAATTTCCTCAAAAGATGAAGAAGAGACCCGAGGCGACAGAGATGTGGTTTCACAGAAGGATGCTAAGGATATAATGGAATGAGTATGTGAGCAATGATGAGGTCTTAGAGACGTTGCAAACAAGGAGGAGGCTTATACTTAATATCAGGAAGAAGCAGCTGAAGTTTCTGGGATACATAATGAGGAAGGAAGGTCAGGAGAATCTGAGACTCAAGGGTTGAATAGAGGGAAAGTGAGACAAGGGAAAGCAGCACGTGACATACCTGGCAAGCTTATGCAAGTGGATGACAGGATGTGGTCTGGGGAGAGTAACAGAGGGAAAGGAACTTGTTGAGGGATAGAGGGAGTTAGAGAGCCATGATCACCTATGTCCGAAAAGGACATGGCACATAAAAAGAAAGAATTGCTTATGACCTTTATAACTGACAAGCTGAAATACTGCTCATATAGATACCATGCATGGTTTTGCATTTCAGTTGTCATCCTATAGTGGTTGCCGACCACACCTACAAAGTCCAGTCTACCCTGCTATTTTAACATATAGCTTGTTCGATACCAAGGGCATTTGCATGAAAGTTTATGTAACAATCTCAAACAGAATTCAAACTTCACTCACTGAGTTTTCATTCTGAATCACTGTTAAACCACTTGCACATCAAAAAGAATTTTAGATATTATTTTTGAAAATTACATACAAGCACAAAGAAAAAAAATATATAGAGGTTATGCCTTCATTTTTTTTTTAATTGCTTTCAAATTGACAGAGTGTATTGCCCAAAATTTCATCCAAGAGACAAATGAAATCTATAGCTATCACTGGTTCCATGCACACTACTCCAGAGAATGATTTCTAAAAAATCCTCAAGTAGAATTTTAACTGTTTGCCAAACCGTTTTGCTAAATTACATGTCCCCATTTCCTCAGTATTGTTTTAGTTATTTCATAATTATTCCACTTGATATATTCAAGGCAATTTCTTTTCCTTTATTTTAATAAATAACTTCCATTGAAAGCTTGCAAGAAGGTACTTGTGTCATGAAATGTGTGTGTGTATATATATATATATATATATATATATCTCATTTGCATCAAATGATCTGACATGGTTTGTTTTTAATTCATCAATCCCCTCCATCTCAAAAGCAGTATCCAAGTGTCATACTGAATGGCAACACACCAGCTGTTGGCAAAATTTCCTCAAACCAATTTCATTTTATCTTACTATTGGTATTTTCCTTCCTTCTTTTATTAAAAATTTGTCTTCTTTCTTTTCTATTTAGCCATTTTCCTTCATTGTGCCAATTTTTGGCCTTTCTTGACACAAATGATTCTTTTTCTGACATTTCCATGAATTAATTTTTTTTCTCTTTTCATTTGAAATCCTTATGTTTTCTTCAAAACTTCCAACTTCGACATTTGATTATTTTTTATTTCATTTTCGTTCTGATATTTTCCACTTAAGCTTTCTTTTTCTAATCGTTCTATTGCTTTTTCTTCTTTCCACAGTCCCTCCTCTTCACTCTCTCTACATTATTTTAGCCTTTTTCCTTAAACCTGCATTCATGAGGTTTTTTTTGTTCATTCATCCAACTCTATTCTTCCTTCCCAATTCCTTTATTTCTTTGCTGTTATAGACATTTGGCTACTTTTTCCTTTCCTTACTACTTTTTTTTTTTTACCTTTCTCTATTCCAGTTACTTTGCCGAGATACCACTCTTGTTTCTTTTATCCTGAATCGACTTTCACTGCATTACAAAATTTGATTGAAATGATGCTGACAGCTAAGGGCATATAAATAGATAAACAAAAACGGTTACTGCTTTCAAATACCTGCCCTGTATTGGTAAAATAACCAATAATGCATCTGAAGATCTCTGTAATTAGAGATGGCTTCTACTGGCGCAGGTAATTTGAGTAATCACATTGTCAGGTGTCAAGACAAAAAAAAAGAGAAAAGAAACAGTTTCAACTCTTCAATGCCTGGAAGTGAAGATTAAGACCTTTTATTAACTGTCACATGCCCAAAGGATTTGGCAAATGTTTTTTCGGTCAACTAAAAACAAATGAGTCAAAGGTTTTCATTAGTTTGTTACTGATCCAAGCCTGGCACAAGAAGCCTTTTTTTTTGGTTTTTTTTTTTACATTATTTACATTATTCGGACTATTGTCCTCATCTTTGTTGCCATATTTATCACAACGTTTTGGCTGTTGCATGCTCCGGCCATCTTCAGGTAGTTGGAATGTCAAACTGAACCCTTTATTTCGCTCACTGGGGTAGACTGTTCTGGATGTCAGTTATCAGTTATCTCCTGTTAATTTCCCTCTGAAAACCGGGTATTGAACTCACACTCTTTGGGTCCTGTCACTGGATCTAACCAATGCCTTTATCCACTGTGTCATGTGTTCTTGAGGACATCTATGTATGAATTTTTGGGTATTATAAACCTAATGTCTCAGCAACTATTTTTACTAGTGCTTATATTACAATTTTTGTTGTTATTATCGCATTTCTCTGGCATTCCTTATTACTGGTTTCCATATTGTATTCATTTCTATACTTGGTCAGCTCAGGAGATTTTTGTGGCCAATCATATGTGCTGATTAATTAAGTTTATGAATTTTCCAATGGTGTTCCTTGTCTATGATCTCAACCTGATCCCACAGAGGTGGAGTGATCCCTGTATACTAACTTTTACATCCCTGTGTGTGTGTGTGTGTGTGTGTGTGTGTGTATATATATATATATATATATAAAACAAAGAGTTTGTACCTAATAAGAAAAAAATTACCTATAAATTACTCAAGGGTAACAACTTCAAGCTCAGTAGACTTTTGCAAATTGAGGTCTCAATATTAAGTTGAGTATACAATAATTAGTATATACTTCTTACAATTTCAAAGATCCACTAATCAGAACATCAATTAATTTGGATGAATTGAAAAAAATATTAATTCAAAAATTTTGAAACTATCAGCATCTCTCATTTTGTAAGCATGTGCAAATATGGCAACAACCTAATATTTTCTTTAATTTCTTCATTCAAAAATAAGTAAAATATAAATAAGAATCACTTAAAAGGAAACAAACCAAGACAAATGAAATGATTTTCTTACTATCTTATATTAATTCATGGTTGAAGAAATTAAGTATTGAGGGAAATTATGCCAAAGGATGTCTGAAGAAAACACTGAGAGAAGGTTTTCAAGAAAAACCTAAAGAAGTTGAAATTAAAAGAAGACATGACTCTAGATAGAGTAATGTCAAGAAGTGCAATGAAGAGGGTTTACAAAATATTTAAGCCTTCTATCAAGGAAAGCAGTTAATAAACTCCATAGTGACTGAGTGATTAATGTACTTTATTAAGTAAAATCTTGATTAATTAATTAGTCTTCTTTTGACCTAACTATAGAATTATTTAAATGAATGCCTGGTGCCACATGCATTTTAGCTTTAAGTTGATTAACAACAGGCTTTCTAATGAGAAAGATCTTTTTGTGTCCAACCGAAAAAAAAAAAAAGAAAAACAGCTACAAGGATTTTCTTTATCATCCAGTATCACTTTTATAATGATTTTTTTCTATGATTCTGTCTGGAAAAAGACAAAAAACATTTTCCATTAATTCTACTAAATGTTTTTATTTTCTTTCATTATTTCACTAGAAATCTGATTTGATTTTGTCTTTTACACAATTACTAATTAATTTCCAGTCATTGAGAAGAAGTTAATTTTTTTTTTTTCACTACCAAATATTTACTACTTCATACTAAATACTGTAAAATAGTGAATTTGTGAAAAGTGTCATGGTTACTAATGTAGAAAGCAAAGTGGGGGTTTCAAGTTCAAATTCTGATGGAGTCTATTTCCTTCATTTTGCATTAATACCTTTGGAAAAAAATGAATCCATTTTCCTCCAATTCTACATTCAATAGCAAGGTAGACTAGGTTTTCTGGTCTTCAGTGGTAGCCAGATAATAAAGGAAATCTGAATTCAAACCCTTATAAATAATAGAAGACTGGGATCTAGACTTGATAGGAAAACCACTTAGAGAAAAAACAACTGAATACAAAATAAGCTTTAAAAAGGATGAGATGCATCAGGCTCCCTTGACATACACATATCCAATACTACTATGACAGCAGTAGATATAGTGCCCCCTATGACCCTAATGTGCTATAAGACTATTATATGATTATGATTATTAAATAATTGTGCTTGTGATTGATTAGTTTTTATGGCTTAACCTTTTGTCACTTATTTAAATGGTGAAAAATTTTGGTTTGTTAAAATATTTTTTCCTTTTGGACTGAATATTGCATTAACAATTTTTTTGAAAACAACAGTGATTTTTTTTTTCAAATACAAGTCCCACTATTTAATTGATAGCTGGGAAGGAAGATTCATACCTTTTTCAGGGGCATTTGTGTATAAGTATGTCCTCATGTGCAAATATAAAATATTGACAAAAAATAAATGTGTCTGAATTTCTGGGATAGAGTGTTATCATTATTTACATAGTGTAAATAATGATAACACTCTATCCCAGAGTGAATCAGGACAATGGTATGACTGTAAATGGTGTAAATAAAGTCTTTTATCCACTAATGCATAAATTTAACCACGTAAGAACTCTTAACAGAAGATGGAATATACAACACCAAAATTTGAAGGCACATTGGAATAGCAAAAGATGATTTCCAAAACCTAAGCAAAGTAGTACAAAACAGGAAAATTTCATTAGAAACAAAGAAAAGAGTTTTTAACTATCATGTCATCTCATTTCTCCTATATGGCAGTGAATGCTAGACAATCTCATCACACATGGAAAAGAGATTGGAAGTAACAGTAATATAGTTCTACACAATAATGAACTGAACATATCAACAGCAAGAAAGTTTTAGAGAAAATAACAAAAAGGACACATATGTAGCAGTAGAAAAAGACTTGAAATTTCTAGGGCCTATAATGAGGAAAGATCGCTTGGAAAATTTGACACTCAGAGGTCATAGTGAAATCAGGAAAGACAAAGGAAAACAGAGAATTACCAACCAAACAAACTTGAGTAAATGGTCAGCAGAACAGTGATTAAGCAAAATAGCAAAAATTCATGTTTTATTATGGGCTACAAAAAACAGAAACTTGTGGAGAGCCATGATTGCCAGTGTCCTGAAGAGTGTCCCTTTCAAGGCGCATAGATAATATTGCTTTTCTTTTGCCCACTTTAGTGATTCATGACTAATGAGACACCTATTTGGATATTCAGCTTTTGGAAGAAACGAACAACTGGCAGAAAGTGGGAATAACATTGGTGAGTGAAAACTGATATGAAATACTCACACAGCATCAAAAACAGAATAAAGACAAAATACTCCCACAGACTGAAGAAAGGGTTTAGCTGAAAATTTAAGACGGGTTATGGGGTATTTTTTTTTTATTTATTATTTTTTTAATCATTTCATCCTAAGTAAGGTGATAAAGCCACTACTGAGTGTGAAAGAATCTGAGAAAAAACATTGAGGAGAGAAGACAATAAAAGAGCAGGAATTGAGGAGACAGAATATGGTGCTGGATTTTCATTTCAATATTTAAAGATCAAATTTGACTTTCACGGGGCAAGAAGAGCACGAGACTTTCCAAGAACAGCATGAGACTTTCACGGGGCAAGAAGAGCATGAGACTTTTACGGAAAAAACTTTTAGTGTAAAACTTATGTTCACATGTAGCAATTTTAACTGTAAAATGACGTGACCCAGCTCCCAATGAAGAACTGTGCTTACATTCATAAATTTGACTTATCAAAAAGCTAATCAGAAAAAGTACCATGAAAATATTTATAGAAAATGCACAAAGAAACTATATTACAGTGATAGGAAAGTAACTGAAGCAGAGATACAAAATGTTTGTATGAAGAGAGATGCCTGAAGAAGGCCAGAGAGTAGAACAGCCAACACCGAGTATAAACAACAAAATGAGCAAGCCAGTCCAATTAGTCAAACACTGTAATTCTTCCTCTTTAAAAACACCTGACATAGTACCTGTGTATAATCTTCATATATATATATATATATATATATATATATATATATATATATATATATATATATATGGTATAGAGAGGGTAATTTACATAGATAAATTTAAATCCAATTTTTGGTTTGATTTAACTAAATCCTGTCAGCCCGTACAATATTGTCATTTTTAAATACCTAGAGCCCAAACTGAATTGTTGAAAAACCTGACTATGTGATATTAGTGCCATTTTATAGATATATCTAACTTTTATGGCTAAGGTCCGCCCTCCTATGCACATTGCAAAAAACCACTATCATTCCCATCATATTCTGTTGGTGAGATGTAAATTCCACTTGAGCAGATTCTTCCTATGAACTGCTGCTTTGTGGAACTGACTCCTGAGCAGATGCTTTCACATTCACTACAAACTTAACTTGTTCAAGCCTAAAGTTAACTGTTATCGTCCTGTATATCTGCATAAATTGTACCTCTTACCCTCTACCTCAAGTATCTTGTACAGGTTGAACATCATTGTAAAAGAAAAATTTCAAAAACCATTAAAAATCATGTCTTATATCATATGAAAGAACATTCATTTCTATTTCAAATGATACCAAATTAACCTCTTTGGTATTATTTGTTGAGAGATAAGGCATCGGAACGCAACAATTTTCTGAAAGTTCTAGATTTCAAAAAAATATATACATTCCTTGTGCCTCTTGTTAATCATATGACAGGTGTTCAGATGTGGGTTTAAATTTTCAGTTTATTTAGAATTGAACTACCTGACTACCCACATATATGACCTGATTTTAGAGGTGAAGGCTTGTGGAGAACCAGGCATATGTTTTGGCTAAAATTCTATCAGTGCAATGGTGCCCAGTGTACCATGAAGTCAGCAAACAGCCTCCACACTCAGAATTGACTTTAGGATTTTATTTTCCTTAGACTGGTCGACAATCAAGGCTAGAAAATGCTCTCTTTAGGTATTTAAGCTACAGCCAAGAAAAGAAATGGATTCATTTGCAAAGTGAACACAATGATGCTGATTGGAAATTTTGAGCAACAACAAGGTTTTGGGAAAAAATGGAAACAAAAACAAAAACAAAACATATACTTAACATCAGGAAGTGGCAGTTGAAAATTCTAGGGAATGTAGTGAGGAAAGATGCCTTGGAAAATCTGATATTCAAAGGACAGACTGAGGGAAAGAGGAACAGATGAAAGAAGTATATAACATATTTGACGAGCTTGAGTAAATGGATGGTAACAAAAAGACAAAACTTATTAAGAGCTACAAGGGACAGGAAGATGTGGAGGACTATGATTGCCTATGTTCTGAAAGGTTACAGCATATAGTAGATGTCAATCTCACTTTCTACACTGATAACCAATGAACTATGTAAGTGTTAGGTTGGTGCAAAAATAATGACGTAATAATGTCGTTTTTTGACGTCAAAAAACTACATTATTACGTCATTATTTTTGCACCAACCTAGTACCTATGTATAAATATAGGTTTACATACTTCTGTCGATATCTTCCATTAGATGTTTGAAAATATATATATATATATATATACGCACACAATGATGTAAGCCTGTGTATATTTGTATACATGTTTATATACAAAAAAATTATACACACATGTATTTACATATAATTAGACAAAAAAAATGGTCTGTTTGTGCGTGAAGTGTTTTTTTTTTTCTGAAATTCAATTTGTTAATTGAATAAATAAAATCAAAATTAATAGTCTTCCAGTTCTTTTACATGGACTTAACAGCCAAATTTTATCCTTCCTTGACTTCCACTCTTTCCACATTCACCCTACAATGATTCTTATTGTTTATAACATATTCAGCACTCATGAATTTATAATAACCATATAAAAAAAAAAAAAAACAGCTGACTGCTAAAAAAACAAATACTTAAAGTATTTTTTAAAGTATCTCATTGCAGACAAGCCTAAGTGCATAACCTTAACTTTATTTCTATCAATGAATACTGCTATGATAGAAGGTCACAAGTTGGGAATAAAAGCGGGGCTCAAAAGATTGTGTTTTGCCAATCCTTCAAAAAACAAAATAAAAGTAAATGAAATAAAAAAAAAGAAGCAATATCTGCCTCCCTTGAAAGTTATTCCAATTCTACCTGAGTTCAACACTGACAACTGGCACTAATGTAAAATACTACTTGAGATCTTACTACCTTATCAATCACTCAATATATACTGGCCAACTTCTTTTCCTTTTTGTCTTAAGAGACATTTGAATGTTTATTCTATATATTAGGTCGGTGCAAAAATAATGACGTAATAATGTCGTTTTTTGACGTTAAAAAATACGTCAAAAAACGACATTATTATGTCATTATTTTTGCACCAACCTTATACTTATTTCTAAAACTTGAAATAAAACTACAAAAAATTAACCAAAATAAAATTTCTCCTTCTCTTCTATAATTTTGATATGAGTGAGTTATTGTTTGAAGACTTACACAACTGCTTTTGATATTTTCTTAATCCTTTCTTGAATATTTTTTTCCAGATTATAACTATATAGAAATATTTGGAGGAATCTCTTTCCTTTTCATGGAGAGTAAAGTTACATAAATAATTCAGGAGTAGCTTTCTATATAAAATAGACAATTGCCTTTTATATAGAGTGGTTTGTAACCAGGTCACCTGATCAATGTAGATCCTAATTTTTCAATTGTCAATTAATATCAATGGATGGGAATGGCCAAAGATGCATTCCAAAAGCTAAAGAGTGTATTAAGAGACAGAAAACTTTCATTGGAAACGAAGAAAAGAGTACTAAACTGTTATGTGATTTCCGTCCTCCTGTATGGCAGCAAATGCTGGAAAATCTCCTCAAAGATGAAGAGACTTGAAGCAACAGTAATGTGGTTCTACAGAAAGATACTGAAGATACCATTAGCTGAACATGTGAGCAACAACCGGGTTTTGGAGGAATACAGACAAAAGGAAACATATACTTAATATCAGGAAGAGGAAGTAGAAATTTCTAGGACATTTAATGAGGAAGGAGGACTTGGAAAATCTGATACTCACAGGACAAATAGAGGACAGAGGAAATCAACATGTAACATGGAAGATATACTTGAACTAATGAATAGCACAACAGGGTTTGGGAGAAATAAAAAAGGACAAAACTTATTAAGAGCTACAAGGGACAGGAAGAAGTGGAGGGCCATGATCGCCTGTCCTGAAGGGACACAGCACATAAAAATTAGGTAACATTATTTTCTTAGCAAACTTCAGAGAGAATTTCTATAAATATAGAAGAGTAATAGTAAAATCTTAATTAACATTTATAAAATCTATATGTCTTTGCTATCTAAACTTTCTGTGACTATAATATTTTTACGTCTCCCAAGAAGTCATAAAACAAGTTTCACAAAACATGTACCAAATCTATAGAGAAACAGCATTGTCCCCAACCTGTCTGCCATGAACCTTAGTTTTCTTCCAATCCTTCTGAAAACATTTCATCTATGATAAGCTACTTCACTATTCACAGATCACTGAATGATTTCATTATCTGACAACAAGGGCCATTGATATATGTTCCAAATGCTAATAAAACAAAATTAATATTTCATTACAGATTTGTTTTTGTTTCATTCATTGGTGAAGATTGTAAGACAAAGTCTATGAGAGTTTTGCGAAGAAAAAAAAAAATCAATTTTTGTCAAGTTGCTTTTAATAATTGTATTATTCCATAAGTTGCCTGCAATCGATTTTTTTGTATTTTCTTTTATAATTATTTATGCAATAAATTTTTCAGCATTGTTTTTTTGTTTTTTTTGCAGGGTTACTTTCATTATTGCATGAGAATTTTGGTTCATAATTCACATATCTATAGAAAGGCTACGTTTTGCACTAGCTGAAGCAATAAAGCCAGTAAGGAGGAGCATTTTCTAAGAAAGAAATAATGATTTATTGCAGTAACTTGGTCAATAATAATATTTTGTATCCAGCATCCATAAATTCATCAACGGTTAAGTTTATATTTGAAACAGTTAATAAACTTTTTTCTTGTATAATATTTTTTTAATTAAAGAAAAAAAATGCACTGAGAAATTTCAATAGGTTCAGTGAGTGTGATTTAATTGTAAAGATTTGTTACTTTTAACAAGCTAAAGAAGTTTCAGCTTCATATTTAGAAAAAAAAACCAGTAACATAGAACAGATAGTATTTCCTGAAACAATTACATCCATAATTTTTATATTGACAGACAGATGAATTAGAATTTTGGTTCCTCTGTGCATCTGTAGACAAAAGACTCCAGTAAGAAAATTCTACCATCAATTAGCATAAGCAAATAGACATTATTTTAATCATAACAAAGCTTTTACACAGTCATTCACAACTGACATTTCACTTGTACTTAATATGTTACCCACACTCATTCTTAGAAGATGGCGGATGTGTATCCAACCAGTTTCAACCACCACATATTTTCTCAAAAAGATACCCATTCAATAACTGGATCAATATGAAATTGCTTAACTTCAGCTAGAGATATATTAAACTGATAAAAGAAAAATTACATTAAATAAGTTTTTATGTATTAATTCATTTTACATCTTATTCAAACTTCAGAAGTTATATTTGAAGATGGTGAACTGTGCAAGCCAAGGTAACCTCTATTATACAGACGAAAGTATTTCTTCCAAATCTGCTTTTTGGTAATTCAGGAAGCCATTTAAGTAATGTTTATATATTGCAGTACATATCATTGCTTCTGTGCAAAAAAGCTTATTGATTTCTATAGGAAACATTAAACTAGAAGCACTATTGAAATATGCAAACTGATTGTCATTTCTGTAATCAACTTCAATTTTGTATAAGTCTACCAATTCTTCCATGCTTTGAATATTACTTCCACATAGAGCTGTATATTTAGAGAATCTTGATAAAATCCAAACAAGAATCAGCTATGTTATTGGTCCTGACCTGGAATCTTGGCTTCAGTCTCATTCTCATCACCATAATGTACCTTTTCTATAGATATATTCACGGTAACTGTTCAGATGAACACTTTGTTATGGTACCTCAACTTTATGAACTGAAGTGCAGTAGTAGATTGGTGGCAAGGTCTCATCAATTTACAGTTGAATTGGTTCAATGTAAATTCTGTGCTAACAGCTTCTAATTTAACACTTCTCACTCCAGTCAACTTTGATGTTCAAAAATTAAATGTTAATCCTTATCTACTGTCTTCTTAATTACTCTGTTCTTCAGGCTCCTTAATAATATAATTGATTATTTTATGGCACATCAATCCTTGTGGATCATTTTATGCTGAAGGTTTTCAGACCCTGAATAACATTTTTTTTCTTATTCTTACATACTGAGTAACCCCTTCTATCTTAGTGGATTTACTGCTTGTATGGACTAATATGATTAAAATAAAAAAAAAAAAATGATTTAATAATTCTTCAAAATACAGTAGGCTTTAAAACAATGCAACATTCCTTCATACAAAAAATAAGAATGAAGCATATGCTGTTTCAAATTTGCTTCTGCAAATCTCATTTAAACTGGAAGAATTGTGACCTTTTATAAAAGAAAAGTTATCAGATGCCAACAACTGGCATATTGTCTTCAATATATACTTGAAATCAAATGTTTAATAGGATCTTCTCAAGGTTAAACTATTTTTTCAAGGTTTTGAAAAGTCAGATTTTTAGATGGATTCACATTTACACAAAGCCACATATTTCTTGAAAAGATTTCTCAGTAATTTACATTTTAATTTTATTTAAGAGCTATATTGAAACTTTCAAATGACATGCCCTTATTCCTGTAGAATATTTTTCAATTTGTTTTAGATTTCAGACCCTGTGATTTTGAGGGCTCAATTTTTTAACATCTAATATAATTTTCACCAGACATCAAAATTTTGATCTAAAGCTGATGATCCCTATTCTTAACATTTTCATACAAAATTCTAACTTTATTTAACCATTATCAGTCTGAACACAATCCTTCTAGTGATGAAAATTTGTTTCTTAGAAGAATTTATTTTACAATTCAGTTGTACACATACATATTTTGTGTTTTATTTGCTTATATGGAAGTGTAGAGACCAGATACTTTCCCATTTTTTCCGATAATTAGATACGTTCAGTTAATTAATAGAGGAGTCATATTGGTGTATTTCAAGAAGGTTTTAGATTTTCAATATATATGAAGTAAAGATTTATAAATTAGAGAATCAGGTTTTCTATATGTAAGTATAAATATGATTGCAGGCTTTCTCACAAAAAGTAAAATGTGTTAATTAAAGAGTATGTAATTTATAATAACTATACATGTTTTAAAATGAAAACTTTGCAGATCAGCAATTTCATTTACAATTTAAAAATAATTTTTTAGCTTTCTCTGTAAATTAAAATTATATTTTAAGTTGTTATCCACTCAGTTGAAGCATCATGATGTTCAATAAAAAGCAGTTTTTATTTTCTCTGAAATTTATAAATTGAAAATTTTCTAATAATGTGTCCAGTATAATTTCAGTGTATGTAATTTGTTCATTTTACAAAATCTTAATTGATATAGATTTATCAACTTATTCTTCACTAACACTACACATTAATTCGAATATAAGAATTTTAAATTTTTGTTTCTAATGAAAAAAAAACACCATCAAAGTTTGTACTTCTGTGTACTCAATGTCAGTTTTTGTTATCCAATATTAACAGATTTAGATACAGAAAAATTACTCAAAATTATATAACCATTAATTTGTTAATTTACTGATTTCTTGAGTGGATTCAAAAAAATCTTTTAACTTAAAATATACTGAAAAATATTTGACTGCAGTAATTGTATGTTAACTTTCACCCCAGTTGAAAGGTCAAGTGATTGCTCAGTAACCTTTCCTTCGCCAAAGGTAATGAGAAAAAGGATGGCAAAACCTGCTATTACTTGTAATAATACAATGTATATTCCCAACATTAAAGCAATGTCATATGATCAGCAACACTCTAGATTTATTAATAAGATATATGGAGCTACCACTAACTGTTAATCCTTTGCCCAGAACAGTATGTGCACATTTAGCTAAGAGTCAGTGACATGAGATCAGAATGAGCATGTCTAAAGACATCATGCACAAGGGGAGATATACATGCAACTGTTTAAAAAGAAAATCAGTCATAAACTTCTCTCTCTGCAATTTCCTTTGAGACAAACACAGTGATTGCATAGCTTTCATTTGAAACAAGAAAAAAGTTATAGAGTAATGTACATAAAACAGACGGTTTTGTTGAGATTCATTTTTTCTGTCTTTTTTTATTATTCAAGGAGATGGAATGAAAGGTATGTTGACTCAAGTGGCACACCTGTATACTTTTGATATCCCACTTATTCACCTTTGACAGGTATGAAACTAACTTCTACCTCAACAAATTTAAGTATAAAACATATTTATTATCTTTTCATGTGCTGTGACCCTTCATGATGGGGAAATCATGGCTCTCTACAACTTCCTTCCTATCCATCTAATAATGTTTATTTCACACAGTATTCTAGTCCCTGTTCTGCAGTCCTATTACACAAGGCTGTTAGGTTACTCACTTTTTCCTTTTACTTTTCAATATGTTTTCCGGGTGTCAAATTCTCCCAGCTCTCTTTTCTCCATATGTCCTAGAAATTTCAACTGTCTATGACTTGAAGTATAAGCATCCTTTTTTGTTTCCATTTTTCTTGGCACTTCCTCATTGCTCACATATTCCATCCATGGTATTCTCAGCATTGTTCTGTAGAATCACATCTCTTCTGTGAAGAAATTGCTCAGCCTTCAGTGCCATATATTAAGACTGATACTATATAGTAGTTTAGTATTTTTTCCTTTGTTTAGAACCAACTTTTTTTTTGTTTACTGAAATTTTTATTAAACAACTCAATGAAAAATTCCAAGCTTGGAAAATACTTGCTATGGTTATTAGATTGAATCCTGAGTAATTTCTATTTCCAATAAACAATTGTAATGACAAACAAACTATTCCTTAAATATATCTTGACAGATAATGAAAAATGGGTTACATATGACAATGTGCAATGTAAAAGGAAGTGGATTGGCAATGATAAATCTCCAACAACAGACCCTTAATTATGAGGACTATAGAAGGAAGGTAATGTTGCACAGATGGTAAGTATTTATTTGGAGTTCTTAAAATGTAATGAAACAATAAATGCATATTTACATATTCAGCAGCAGCAGTTTTTCCCTAATAATTTGATGACATGTATTGCTCAAAAAGAAAAAAAAAATCTCCTCAGGGACAGTGCAAAGCCATATGCAGCAAGCATAACATTAAAAAAAAAAAAAAATAAAAATTTCAAAATTCTATTGGTCTGTTCTACCACACCTTATATTTCACCAACCAATCATCTTTTTTGATCACTGTAAAATACTTTAATGAGGGGGGGGGGGAACTTTCACTAATGAAAACCAAATTGAAGAGTTCATCAAAAACTTTTCCCATCAAATCCTGTGGAATTTTACTCAAAGGGTATTAAAAAGATGCTTGATAAATAAGAAATTATTCACCTAATGATTAATATATAATTGAATAAATTGTAAATTAAATTATTTACAACTCGTTGATGAATTAATGTTACTTTTTCAAATCTAAGTAACAGTATAATCAATGATTTATTATGAAAGAGTTAAATAAAAATAACATCAAAGGAAAAGATGAATAATTCTAGTATATTCTATTAGGTTTTTCAGAAACCTTTTAAATGTGTTCTAATATAAAAATAGTTGCACAAAAATATTTTACTGATTCCTAAGGATTCAAGTATCCTCTTTGTCAATTTTATATCAATTTCTTTCAGAATTTAAAACATATCTCTGATATTCCTTCAAGCTTTTTCATAATGATTCTCAAACTGCTGCCAACATTAGCAGAGCATGAAGTGAAAGATCCACTTGTGATCTGACAATACAGCATTGGTTTCTGAAATTCCACAGTGAAGATCAAGTTGAAGATAAAGGTGGTAGAGGATATCTATCTGCAATTGACAATCAACATCCGAAAACGCTCAAACAAAACCCATGTCAAAGTGTCAGAAAAATGTCTCTGGATAATGGATGTCAGCATTTCAACAATATCGGATCTTGTCAAGAAAATTGGCAAGGTGAAGGAACTTGATAAATGGGTTCCACATGACCTTTGTGAAAGTTAAAGAATTTGCCGTTTTGAAGTGTGTTCGATTCTGCATCTGCAAAATTTGAATGATCCATTTCTTGATCAGATAGTAACTTTTAATGAGAAGTGGATCTTTTATGATAATCCCAAACAATCAGCTCAATGGCTTTATGCAGAGGGACCCAAACACTTTCCAAAACTGAAATTGCACCAATAGAAAATTATGACGACTGTCTGGACGTTCACCATTGGTCTTATCTATTGCTGCCTTCTAGAATCTAACTAGATCATCACTGCTGAAAGCAACTGGATGAAATGCACATTCATTTAAGCGAAATGTAGCACTGGTTAATTGAAGAGGTCCAATTCTGCTTCATGTTTTCAGAATGACATTTCAGAAGCTCACTGACTTGGAATACAAGACTGCCACATCCACCATATTCCACTGACTACAACTTTTTCAAGCATCTTGGAAATTTTTAATCAAGAAAACCTTCTATTGCAAAGAAAATTCAGAAACTGTATTCAAAGATTTCTTGGTGCTATAACTCATGGGCAGAAATATATGAAGGTTCAGTGTTTGTATTTTCACAGATTTAAACACTGTTTAAATGCATTAATTCAGAAATAAAAGTTTTGTTTTGTTTTTAATCTAACATTACTTACTGAAATTTTTAAACTGAGAATTTTTCTTTTGTTTCACTTTATTATTTTATTTGCCAAGTGCTTAAAAGGATAAGATACTATATGTCACTTTAAAAAATATTTTTATTAAAATATTATATTTTTCATATTTAATTTTTCATCTTGATGCATTGAGTGTTTACATAAATTCAACATTTTTAAAATAATTTTTTTTTTTAATTCCCTCTCTTTCAACCTTAAGGCTTTCATCAATATAAATTATTAATTAAATATTATAGAAACAATAATATAAGGAAAATTTTTAAGACACAATTTCAAATCAACTCCTTGAGAAAGTGAATTTCACAATGCTTAACTGTGAATACTAAGCACCTGATGATTGTCTAACTGCATGAATCTCCGAGTTGTGCTTTCAACATAGTATATTACATGTATTAACTAATATATACTTAATAGTTCTGTTATATAACATTGAGCACTATTTTTATAACACTGAAGTAAAAAATATATAGGCACGTGCAAGTATATATGCATGTACCTATGTTTTTTTACCATACTCATATCTAAAAATCTTTTTCTCAAGTTTTCGGGAAATTAGACTTCTCAAGTTCTCTTTCTACTGTTCATGGGAATTTCCTTACTAACACTTTGTTTAATTTAATCTAGAATGTCGATATCTTGATTATATCATTTTTCCATTCTAGATCTATATGCAATCCATTTTAGTTGTTGGCGTCAGAAGTCTTCAAATGATGTTTTTTAAAATTTTTATTTGGTTATGATCACCATTTTTGATTTTATAGTGCCATTCTAGAGAGCTGGATGAAGTGATGTCTCCTTTAAATCCTAAAGAGATCATCTTGTTAAGATCCTGTTACCTGACAGCTTAAAATTCATATTAGAAAGTGATGCAGTCGTGAAAATAGTATGAAGACGTTGAACTGATAGGAGATATCTCCCAAGCATGGTAAGTAAAATAAGAACAATCTATTAGGTTGGTGCAAAAATAATGACGTAATAATTATTACGTCATTATTTTTGCACCAACATAATACTTCCATGAATTGAAGAATTTAC
Organism: Acanthosepion lycidas; assembly: GCA_963932145.1. Lineage (NCBI taxonomy): Eukaryota > Metazoa > Mollusca > Cephalopoda > Sepiida > Sepiidae > Acanthosepion > Acanthosepion lycidas. The sequence continues at coordinate 54,393,224 of OZ010594.1, read as the reverse complement.
TTCAAACATGTCATGCAATATTACTAAGTTTAACAGACACCTGAAGAAAGCTGGAGTGGGGCAAGATTAGTATACTAGTCCAAATAGAAATTCAAAGGAATTTATTTACCATTCTTCATACTTTCCTTAAAGTTGTGTGTAAGATGGAATTAATTAAATTTTTCTGAATACATAAATCCACACAACAGGAAATATTCCTGAACATCTATTTTCGCTTTCATCAATAGCTTTTTTTTTTTTTTGCCAGTCTTTTAGAATATTTGTATATGTTTAATTTTAAATCTTTAAACCAAATCTAATGGTAATTTTTGTCACTAAAGAAATTGTCCAACAAAATTAATTTTCTTTATTTCAGTTTAAATATGGTTTCCTTCCATAAATTAATTTTGACATCATTTTTCTTAAGTCTTTATTATGACTAAGTTCAATTAGGAGAATCAGGTTTTATTTTCTGCAGTAAAAAAAACAAAAAAAAAAACAAACATTTCTAACTTATAAATTAAGGCTTTATGTAAAGAGAAAAATATTGCTAACACTTGTGTGTTAATATAAATAAAAGAGCAAGTATTGTATTTGTATTTGTTAATAAAAATATGTGTTTTGGGAAAGATTTTCTCATGTTTTTAACAAAAAATGTTATTTGTATAGATTCAATGCATCATTATTCAGTCATTAAAATATTTTCTGACCTTTTATGAACTTCCACCTTTCAAGTAATTCTGTATTTCTTTGTGAAAGAAGTTCCTGTTCAGAGTATTTCTTTTTTTAAGTAATATTGCATAATGTGAAGCACATGATAATCTGAAGTCAACAAAGTCTGAAGAACACACCTCATGTGAACTCATAATATTAAATAAGGAAATCTGACTTGATAATAGATTTCAACGGATATAAACTGAGGTGATTGTAAAATGATGAACAAAACTTTACTTGAAATAACAATACAATGTTTTAGTCATAATATTAACAAGGAATAAAATCATCTTTGTTGAATTGAAGTTCATAGTAACATGGAAGTACAGTTTTTTTTTTTACCATTCTATAAATTTCTTTGTATTAATACAGACGTTCTAGTAAACCTAACAGTTGAAATATCCACAAAGAATAATAAATTGTAACTATTGTATACTATTGTAAACAGGTTTTATGGTGGTGGAGAATACTAATTCCACAAGATTTAAGTACTCCTATGTACCTTCTCATTATCTGGAGAGGGAAACATTTTTTAAGGAAAATTTCCAACTCCCATGAGCTAATACTAATTAATATTAATTTTGTTGCCATTAAATTATTTGCTGAGCCCTTCTTTTATTATTAGCCACCTACAGTTTGCTGAATATTGAGAACAATTCTGATCCACCTGCTTCATTATTAATCTTGTATTAGGCACCTGAGTAAAAAGTTTTGAATAAATATATATAGCATCTGTTTTTATTTATTAGTTATACATCAAAAAACGACATTATTACGTCATTATTTTTGCACCAACCTAATATTAAGTTTCTTTGCAGGAACCCTGAGATTATATAGGCTTGTGATAAATCAAATCATTTGCTCAATAACCAAATGTATTTTTCAAGTAATTACAATAGAAAACTGACTTTTTGTAACAACCTCATAATTCTTTTAGGAGCACAATAAATCAGATCAATTATGTTGTATCGTTAAATTTTGTGCCGATTCATCAACAACTAAATAAACCCAATCTTATGACTGTCAGTAAAAGCAATTTTATCATTGGAAAATTGCAGTGATTAACAGGAAAGATTTCCAAGCTTTCTAACTCTGGTGTAATCAGTATACAAATATTTGTGCCATACCAGTATCCTCTGTGTCTGAAATTGTATTATGTAATAAGCCAAAATAGTTTGGAGGAATTTTAAGTTATATTGCATAAAGCCAAACAATTCATTGTCTGAATATGACAGTCTTAAATATAAGAGATCTCAAGGAACTTTCCAGCCGAGTTCCATGATTGATTGTTATGTTCCATTTGTAAAATGAAGATAAATATTGTCATACCGCCAAATCACCAGTCAAATATCTTCTCTAGAAAAAAAAAAAAAAATAAAAAAAAAAAAGGGTATTTTCTCATCAAATGCATCATACAAGGGAACAAAATGCACAAGATATAGCAATTCATAATAAAGATTCCTCTTTGAATAAGAAAAACTTTCTCCACTAACATTAGATTCTACTTAAAATGAAATGTGGGATGTCTAGCTTCCTTTTTATTAATTTGTATTATGTTTGCATTTTTGTAATAAAACAATTTTAGCTCAAATCTCTGTTTCCTTCAAGATGCAGGAAATTATGGCTCTCTACAGCTTCAATTTTTTTTATTATCTAGAAATTGCCATGATTTTTTGCTAAAAATATTGGAATGGTTTTCCACTGCATTCTCCAGTTCTAAATTCAAGGTTTTTCTTCTCATAGAATAGCTGTTACACAAGGCTAATCAGTTCAATCGACTCTGGCATTTGACCTAGAGCTGGGGAAGAAATGGTTTCATGCTTTTTCTAAGGGTACTAATGTAAAGTGAACACTGACATGTAGCAGTAGTGAAGGGGAACTTTGAAACTGTGACATGCAGTACACAATGACAGGAGGGGGGGTTACAAGAAAAGCTTGGATGATAATAAAATCAACAAATAAGGATACATTTCAAACTTATTTAGAAATCAATTCAGTTCCTTGTTTCTGTTTGGCAAATACATTAAACACTTTGTTGTAGACGGTTTCAACCCACAATCTTCCTTCATTTTCCTAAGGAACAAGCAGCATTTTTTCCTCACTCAGTGACTCAACCATGACCCTTTCTTTCACTTAGTTCTTTAATGTCCTGACTGAACAAACACTTTTTTTACATTTCATCCTAAGAAATGAATGCATGGCAGATCAAAAAAAAAACACTCGAGTAAAAAGAGGATATTAAAAATTATCAATAATTATATATATATATATATATATATATATATATATATATATGTGTGTATATATATATATATATAAGCCTTTTACCAAGGTTGACAGGGACTGTCAAAGACTATTATACAGCAGTGTTACACATTGAATCTAGAGTTAAAAAAAAAATGTTACATTTTGAAAAACATTTTTCCTTTTTTGAACAAATTGAAGTGACAGGAGCTAGCATAAGCATATTAGAAAATGTCCAAAAATGTAAAATTCAACTAAGAATGTCAAATAAACAGGGATTAACAAAACTATCTTCAGTTCTAAAATGCTCTGGGGATCATTAAATTGAAATCAGAAGTTAAAGGTTCAGCATTGAGTATCAAGTTGGACAAAGAAAACTATGATTTCATAGCAAGCTTTGCTGAATTATTAGGTTGGTGCAAAAATAATGACGTAATAATGTCGTTTTTTTGACGTTAACAGTTGGGTTTGGTTTATTTTGTTTTATGGTATATCAACCTCAATACCAGCAAGATTTTTAAGATAGAAAGAATATATATTTTATTCTATGAAGCTAAGATATCAGTTTGTAGGCTGGGTTTTTGAAAAGAAGATTTTTGAGAGTCAAATCTACTGCTGGTAATATATTCTTTTCAAAAAGTATCACTGGCAAATTTTTTTTTTTTCAAAAATTCTTTGCTAGTAATTTTTTTTTTTTAAATTATTGCTGCCACCCCCATTACAAAAATCCATTACTACACCTTCACAGTGCTCTGACCCCAGCTTGAGTGTCAACTATTAACACACAGCTGGAACCCTGACAGGTGCCATCATCCCAGGTCAGGGGAGAACTGGGAACAGCAGCTATTAAAATGTGGGTCAATCAGAGGCCTTGCTGCTAAATGTAGTTTATGGGGTGAATTAGTGTACAGAGAGAAAGTCAGTTAGAATAAACCCTTGTGGATATATTCTAAAGATTTAGTAAAGCAAGTGTTGTGTCGATATGTAATGATAATATTTGCTGATATATTATTGTCACTGATTCAATATTGAATGTGTATTGGATTTCTTATATTAGGTTGGTGCAAAAATAATGACGTAATAATGTCGTTTTTTGACGTTAAAAAATACGTCAAAAAACGACATTATTACTTCATTATTTTTGCACCAACGTAATAGTACATGAAAGAATTTATTGATGTCCATCAGGTTACTCCACTGTTTGTTACATTCTTTAAAGAATTCTTGTGAGGATGATAGAATAAGTAAGAGAGAGAACAAAGGAAGCTAAGGAATCACAGGGGATCAAAGAAGAAATGAGAAAGACAATGCACAGAGATCTGCTGACAATTTGGAATAGAAGAAATAAACTGAGGAGCTTTGTTTCCTGAAGTTCATGTGACTCCCTTTTTCTAACTTTCCCTATTCTATCAAAAGCTTGTAAATAATTTAATGGCTGTCAACTACTTTCTGAGTATAGCTGTCTGCTATGGTGTTGAGCTCATCTCGGTTGCAGATGGCTGCTCAGGTACATATGCGTTTTGTCAACACCCACAGAGGCAACAGGTGTTTTTTTTCTGCAAGTATGTTTAGTTATCCTTTGTTATAAATTACTGAGGGGGAGAGAGATCACAATATGGTGTCATTTGTAGTTTAACAAAGCTAATGCACTCAAATCTTTTGCGATATACTAATTGACTTCACTATAGCTTAACTATGAACAGCT